>SJYT01084946.1:21199-173072 GCA_006410635.1 Cephalophus harveyi | reverse complement strand
TTATATTATTTCTTAATTTGGAGTTCTTAGGTTAACACACTTAGAAATTATCACACTTCTTTCACATTGGCATTTATTCCCATTTCATTTGTTTTTAATCCAATGTGACAATATTTTTTTATACAATCAATGTTTGTTTAGGTTAATCTACAAACTTACCTTGTTTTCAGTATTCCTTCATGCATTTCATATGTCAATTTTGGATTACTTTCCTCTGGATTGAAATTTTTGGTATTTATTGGCTCTGTTAATGACACACTCTAAAGTTTTTGTGCATTCAGAAAAATTCCTATATGTTACCATAGTGCTTGGAAGTTATTTTCTCAGAGAATATAATTCTATATCGATAGTTATTTTCTTTTAGCAGATTTATTTATTTTCTGGGTTTCATTTCTGCAGTTGAGAAGCCAGCTTTTAGTCTCATTCATGTGTAGAGAATCTATCTTAAAAGACTTTTTCGTCACTGTCCTTAAATTCTTATCTTTGTCTTGGTGCTCTGAAGCCTTTCAGTATATTAAATAATAGAATGTATTTGTTTTATTTTATTATGCTTTGTACTCTTTGTAGCCCCATAGAGTGTAGTCTGCCAGGCTACTCTGTTGATGGAATTCTCCAGTCAAGAATATTGGAGTGGGTTGCCATTCCCTTCTCCAGGGATCAAACCTGAGTCTCCTGACTACAGACAGATATATAGTATCTTTCTAAACTTTCAGAAAAATCTCAGTAATTTTTGAAAAAAAAAAATTACCTTTTGCTTTTTGAAAGATATTCATGACCCAGATAACCATGATGGTGTGATCACTCACCTAGAAACGGCCATCTAGAATGCAAAGTCAAGTGGGCCTTGGGAAGCATCACTACAAACAAAGCTAGTGGAGGTAATAGAATTCCAGTGGAGCTATTTCAAATCCTAAAAGATGATGCTGTGAAAGTGCTGCACTCAACATGCCAGCAAATTTGGAAAACTCAGCAGTGGCCATAGGACTGGAAAAGATCAGTTTTCATTCCAATCCCAAAGAAGCGCAATTCCAAACAATGTTCAGCTACCGCCCAATTGCACTCATCTAACACACTAGCAAAGTAATGCTCAAAATTCTCCAAGCCAGGCTTCAACAGTATGTAAACCATCAACTTCCAGATGTTCATGCTGGTTTTATAAAAGGCAGAGGAGCCAGAGATCAAATTGTCAACATCTGTTGGATCATCAAAAAAGCAAGAGCATTCCAAAAAAAACATCTACTTCTGCTTTATTGAGTGCACCAAAGCTTTTGACTGTATGGATCACAACAAACTGTGGAGAAAATTCTTCAAGAGATGGGAATACCAGACCATCTGACCTGCCTCCTGAGAAATCTGTATGCAGGTCAGGAAGCAACAGTTAGAACTGGACATGGAATAACAGACTGGTTCCAAATAGGAAAAGGAGTATGTAAAGGCTGTATATTGTCACCCTGCTTATTTAACTTATATGCAGAGTACATCATGTGAAATCCTGGTCTGGATGAAACTGAAATCAAGATTGCTGGGAGAAATATCAATAACCTAGGAAACACAGATGACACCCCCTTCTGGTAGAAAGTGAAGTAAAGCTAAAGAGCCTCTTGATGATAGTGAAAGAAGAGAGTGAAAAAGCTGGCTTAAAGCTCAACATTCACAAAACTAAGATCATGGCATCCGGTCCTATCACTTCATGGAAAATAGATGGGGAAACAATGGAAACAGTGGCAGACTTTATTTTGGGGGGCTCCAAAATCACTGCAGATGGTGACTGTAAACATGAAAGTAAAAGACACTTGCTTTTTGGAAGAAAAGCTATGACAAACCTAGACAGCATACTAAAAAGCAAAGGCATTACTTTGCCAACAAATATCCATCTAGTCAAAGCTATAGTTTTTCCAGTAGTCATGTTTGGATGTGAGAGTTGGGCTATAAAGAAAGCTGAGCACCGAAGAACTGACGTTTTTGAATTGTGATGTTGGAGAAGACTCTTGAAGTCCTTTGGACTACAGGGAGATCCAACCAGTCCATCCTAAAGGAAATCAGTCCTGAATACTCATTAGAAGCACTGATGCTGAAGCTGAAGCTCTAATACTTTGGCCACCTGATGTGAAGAACTGACTCACTGGGAAAGACCCTGCTGCTGGGAAAGATTGAAGGCAAGAGGAAAAGGGGCTGACAGAGGATGAGATGGTTGGATCACATCACTGACTTGATGGACATGAGTTTGAGCAGGTTCCAGGAATTGGTGATGTACAGGGAGGCCTGGCATGTTGCAGTCCATGGAGTCACAAAGAGTCGGGCACTACTGAATGATTGAACTGATCTGAACTGAACCTTTTTCCATTTTAATATTTTTCTCATTATCAAACTTTTTTTTTTACAGAACTTTTTCCCTCTCTTCTACATGTTCCTGAAGTTGTTTTTGAATTTTAAATTTTTTGTGCATTATAGACACTATATACAACAGTGATATTCAGCCATCAATTAAAGTTTTCATTTAATATATCTTTTCTAAGTTCTATTTGGTCATTTTTATAACATTATTTATATTGTCAGTTTTGCCTTTTATTCTTAATATTTATTTTATTTTATGTTTGAATAGTTTATACTTCATATTTTAAAATATATTTAAGACATATTAGAATTAACCTCTTTGATACAATCTCCTTTTTGGAGGAGGTTTTAGTTATTTTACTTACTGCTGTATTTTCAGAGCATAGTGGGGTACCAAAGAGAAGCCAGTCAGTAAGTCTTTGTTGGATAAATTAATGATAAAATACTGNCTTCCAGATGTTCATGCTGGTTTTATAAAAGGCAGAGGAGCCAGAGATCAAATTGTCAACATCTGTTGGATCATCAAAAAAGCAAGAGCATTCCAAAAAAAACATCTACTTCTGCTTTATTGAGTGCACCAAAGCTTTTGACTGTATGGATCACAACAAACTGTGGAGAAAATTCTTCAAGAGATGGGAATACCAGACCATCTGACCTGCCTCCTGAGAAATCTGTATGCAGGTCAGGAAGCAACAGTTAGAACTGGACATGGAATAACAGACTGGTTCCAAATAGGAAAAGGAGTATGTAAAGGCTGTATATTGTCACCCTGCTTATTTAACTTATATGCAGAGTACATCATGTGAAATCCTGGTCTGGATGAAACTGAAATCAAGATTGCTGGGAGAAATATCAATAACCTAGGAAACACAGATGACACCCCCTTCTGGTAGAAAGTGAAGTAAAGCTAAAGAGCCTCTTGATGATAGTGAAAGAAGAGAGTGAAAAAGCTGGCTTAAAGCTCAACATTCACAAAACTAAGATCATGGCATCCGGTCCTATCACTTCATGGAAAATAGATGGGGAAACAATGGAAACAGTGGCAGACTTTATTTTGGGGGGCTCCAAAATCACTGCAGATGGTGACTGTAAACATGAAAGTAAAAGACACTTGCTTTTTGGAAGAAAAGCTATGACAAACCTAGACAGCATACTAAAAAGCAAAGGCATTACTTTGCCAACAAATATCCATCTAGTCAAAGCTATAGTTTTTCCAGTAGTCATGTTTGGATGTGAGAGTTGGGCTATAAAGAAAGCTGAGCACCGAAGAACTGACGTTTTTGAATTGTGATGTTGGAGAAGACTCTTGAAGTCCTTTGGACTACAGGGAGATCCAACCAGTCCATCCTAAAGGAAATCAGTCCTGAATACTCATTAGAAGCACTGATGCTGAAGCTGAAGCTCTAATACTTTGGCCACCTGATGTGAAGAACTGACTCACTGGGAAAGACCCTGCTGCTGGGAAAGATTGAAGGCAAGAGGAAAAGGGGCTGACAGAGGATGAGATGGTTGGATCACATCACTGACTTGATGGACATGAGTTTGAGCAGGTTCCAGGAATTGGTGATGTACAGGGAGGCCTGGCATGTTGCAGTCCATGGAGTCACAAAGAGTCGGGCACTACTGAATGATTGAACTGATCTGAACTGAACCTTTTTCCATTTTAATATTTTTCTCATTATCAAACTTTTTTTTTTACAGAACTTTTTCCCTCTCTTCTACATGTTCCTGAAGTTGTTTTTGAATTTTAAATTTTTTGTGCATTATAGACACTATATACAACAGTGATATTCAGCCATCAATTAAAGTTTTCATTTAATATATCTTTTCTAAGTTCTATTTGGTCATTTTTATAACATTATTTATATTGTCAGTTTTGCCTTTTATTCTTAATATTTATTTTATTTTATGTTTGAATAGTTTATACTTCATATTTTAAAATATATTTAAGACATATTAGAATTAACCTCTTTGATACAATCTCCTTTTTGGAGGAGGTTTTAGTTATTTTACTTACTGCTGTATTTTCAGAGCATAGTGGGGTACCAAAGAGAAGCCAGTCAGTAAGTCTTTGTTGGATAAATTAATGATAAAATACTGTCTTGATTTAGGCATCTCCATCTTTTTTGGGTCCCCTCAACATTATGTCATTGATAACCAGATTTCAAGACCAACCATGTGTAACAAATGGCCCCATGGAATATCTATATTCAGTGTTCTTTCCTGTTCATGGTGTGTTAGTCGTTCAGTGACCGTTCAACTGTTAGTCGTTAGTCGGTTCAGCTGTTAATTGAACAGTTAGTCGTTCAACTCTTTGTGACCCCACGGACTATAGCCCACTAGACTCCTTTGTCCATGGAATTCTTCAGGCAAGAATACTGGAGTGGGTTGGGTTGCCATTCCCTTCTCCAGGGGGTGTTCCCAACCCAGAGATCGAACCTGGGTCTCCCGCATTTGAGGCAGATGCTTTACCATCTGAGCCACCAGGATAGTCCTTCCCATTGGTAGTCAAGTTGTATTTTGGGAATGTGGGAAAAGTGGTGAAACATACCAAGCTTAGTTTTTCATTGTCATACTGGGATTTTGTTTGTTGTTATTCACTGGCTCGGTCATGTCGACTCTTTGTGATGCCATAAACTGCAGCACACCAGGCCTCCCTGTCCTTCACCACCTCACAGAGTTTGCTTAGACTCATTTCCATTGAATCGGTGATGCCATCCAACCATATTAATATATTTTAAATAATGTTTCTAGTGCTTTAGCATATATTAAAACATTTGTTTCAATGGAAGACTCAGTTATGTTACTTTGTCTTCAATTCTCCTCAAAAAAGAAAATCTGTTTGAGTCCTTTGATCCTGGAGAAAAATATAGAAATGGTCATTCTTCTTCACTGTAATCTCTTAAATAACTCCAAAGTTTAAGGGAAAAAAGTGATTTAAATGATAAAAATGAAAAAGGATATGTCATTTTAAATGGGGTAGTTCATTTCAAAGTTTACTGTTAGTAAAATATAGTTGCTTCTTATTATTTAGTTTAATAACGGGCATCCTATTTGTTGTGCTTGAAATATTAAACAAGTGGGAAATTGCAAATGTTTCAAAAGAAAAAGCATCCACCATGAAAGCTTTTTTTACTCTCTTCAAGAAATAGTACAGAGACTGTCTTAAGGGACAATTTGATAGACTTTATTTTTTTATGGAAATAATAAATATGATTGAAGATAAGTTTCTTATAATCTCTCTTATAGCTCTCTGATTGCTATTGCTCTGTATGTTTTAATGTTAACATTCTTTTACTTTTCATACCCACAACCCTTCTTTATTTGTGACACATTTTATATATAGAGACATGGAAGTCTGTGTGTCATTTATTGGATTTTTGTAATTTTTAAATTTTATTTTTAAGGCCTAAGGTATTAATTTAGCTTTAATTGAAGTATAGTTGATTTACAATGTTTTTCTAGTTTCTAGTGTACAGTTTTATATCTGTATCTATATGTATTTTTTTCTTTTTCATATCCATTTCTGTTATAGGTTATTAAAAGATATTGAATACAGGTCACAGTGCTACACAGTTGGACCTTTTTGTTTATATACTTTGTATATAGTAGTTTGTATCTGTTAATCCCAAGTGACTAATTTATCTCCTCCCCACCCCAATTATGGCTTCCCTGGTGGCTCAGAGGTTAAAGCGTCTGCCTCCAATGCGGGAGACCTGGGTTCGATCCCTGGGTCGGGAAGATCCCCTGGAGAAGGAAATGGCAATCCACTCCAGTATTCTTGCCTGGAGAATCCCACGGACGGAGAAGCCTAGTAGGTTACAGTCCACGGGGTCGCAAAGAGTCGGACACGACTGAGCGACTGAACTGAACTGAACTGAATCATAAATTTGTTTCCTGCGTCTGTGAGTCTGTTTCTGTTTTATAAATAAGTTTATTTGTATCAGTTTTCTTTTTTAATTCCACATATGAGTTCAACTATGATATTTGTCTTTCTCTGACTCATTTCACTTAGTATAACAATCTCTAGGTCCATCCATTGCTGCAAATGGCATTTATTTCATTGTTGTTTACAGTTGAGTAGTATTCCATTGCGTATATATACTACATCTTTGCTTTTAATTTTATTTTTATTGGAGTATACTTTACAATGCTACGTTAGTTTCAAGTGTATAGCAAAGTGACTTGGTTATACATATACATATTTTCTTTCTTTTTTAGATTCCTTTTTCGATGGAGTATAGTTGCTTTATACTGCTGTGTCAATTTTTGCTGTACAGAAATATGAATCAGGCATGCGTATACATATATGCCCACATTTTGGATTTCCTTTCCTCTTAGGTCACCACAGAGTACCAAGTAGAGTTCTCTGTGCTATAACAGTAGGTTTTTTATTAGTTATCTATTTTATACAAAATAATGTATACATGTCAATCCCAATCTCCCAATTCACCCCACCCTCCTGGGAGTCTATGTTTTCAAATGAGACTAATTGTTTTTTTACCTGCTTGCAACAAATTTGACAGTTTCATTATAAAACACTATGCAACATAAAATGCACAATGCCTGAATTATTAAACATCCCGTTTTCTTAAATTTATGGAATTTTTATATTTTGACAAACTAGGAATGCAGTATTATAACATATTTGATGACAAATTTATTTGCCCAGCATAAAAAACTGGTGTCTATGATAGAAGTATCCAGTTTCTTGACACTGATTATATCATTTATATAATTAAATTAACATTCCATGAAGTAGGATTACAGTAAGTATTTCATTAGTTTAGAGATTATTGATTGAGCAGCTGCTATATCCAAGATACAGCATTGTAAGAAATGAATAAGTGAAAAAGTATGGTTTTTTGTCCTTACTGAGTAAAGTAAAAGTGAACATTTTAAGTTGTGGCTTCCTAAACACAAAAAAGGCTATAAACACTTTAAAACAACTTTAATGTATAGCAGTGAAATTTTCTTTATTTTCAGTATATATTTGATTATCTTTAATTTTTAGATCCTTCCTATGTATTAAAATTATATGCAAACTGATTTCTGCTATAAATGTCTTCTGACTTTCCTTTCCTTGCCCCTTAGACAGGAAACATTTTCATCTCTAAATTTCTGTAACATGTAGTCATGTCACTTATTTCACTTTATATTTTATTTTTCTGTATACTTATTTAATTTCCCTAGTAGCTTTTGAATATCTTAAAGCCCGAATCCATTATCAGTCCTTGTCATCATGATTTATTGATAGTGTCCTCCAACACAGAGAAAATAAAACAAGTCCAATTAACATATCTTGTACATTTTCCTTTATATGTAGAGGATTACGATTGCTCTTTAAGTTAAATAGTAAAAGTTAGCTTATTAAAATTTTTATCACCAGAAAAATTGTGGAAGTTAGCAATTCTGATGTCACTCAATACCAACTCTCAGTCCAGTAATATGTATGCTTATAAAAATAAGAAAAAAGTTATTATTAATAGAGAACTATAATTTATTGTTTCTGTAGTTCTTCAGTAAGACAATTAGGATAATATCCCAGGGAAAATTTAAAAATAATTACAGCATGCATATTTACAAAACTCCTTTTATTCACTGAATGATTTTTAAGAGATAGGAAAAGGAGACTTGCTTAGGAAAGGAAAGCCATTTGAGACAACCCAAATTGAATCTTGGTAACAAGACAACACCGATATCTTATTTTGATGAAGTAGCTTTTAAAAACATTTTTTTCTGGTTAACTAAATGCCTCAATAAAAATGTTACTTTTATTGTGCTTTCAAAAGACACTGAAAATTAATACTTATATAATAATTCAATTTGTAAGATCTATGGATAGACTACAAATAAAATAAATTCTAGATATATTTAGGAATTTGGAGTATGATCAACATATTCACAATTGTGAAGTAATTTAATGTAAATAACACTTGTTTATATTCTCAAAACTTGACACTTACAAAAAGCTTGCACTTAAACCCTCGCTAAAGTGTATTTTATCAAATTGTCAATCTCATTCTTACAGTGTCATTATTTCATCTAAAACTTCCTCCTTCTAGCCATAAAATAAAATTTAAAACCAGAGGGTGTACTTTGTATTGGCATATTCAAGTTGCCCAATATTTGTCGGACACGACTGAGCGATTGAACTGAACTAGACTGAATATTTGTCAGGTTTAAGAAATATTACACAAACATTTTGATTCTGCTTTAAACAATTTGTCATTGCAAAAACCATTTTTTCCCCTCTTATTATTAGAAGGTATTTTCCATTAGTGTAGTGAACAAGCTTTTCAAAATACTCATTAGGAGGAGGAAAAATTTACATGTTGCTGTTAATAGACCTATTCTTCAAAATGCCAGAGAAAGTTGTGCTATCTGATGAACATTTTATTAAAAAGTGGAGTGAAACAGTAATATCCTGGATTCACAATTTCTTAGTTTTCCCACTTAAGATCCCAGGAGAAAGTACTTAACTATATAACCCATATTTCTATGAACCCTTTACTTGGTTTTTCACTTACTGAGTCATATGTGTTTTGCTCGAAAGTGTTTTAACTCTTGAGTATCACAACATTGTATCAGATTAGGCTGAATTTAGAATTTTGGAATATTCTGCACATGGTTATGGAGAAGGTTCAAGGGCTGAATACTGAAATAAGGAACCAAGCACATACCTGCGTCTCTTATATCTTCTGCACTGGCAGGCAGGTTCTTTACCCCTGGCACAACCTGGGAAGCCCTTGTAAGGCTGATACTTAAGAAATAGTTTTTATAAATTAAATGTAGTTCAAAAAGACTAAAATATTAATTTGGTAATTAAAGGTACATTTCAATTTAATAAAACTAAAATTTGTTGCCTAGAGCACTCTGCATTGGCATAATATCCTCTCAAATTAGCTTATGTAGTTAACATATTATTGATACTAGTGAGAAAGTAGGAACTAGGTTTTTTTTTTTTTTTTGCCTTTAATATTTCTTCTTGATCCCTTGATATAGTTCCACATATTTACTTTCAGAGATGAATTAAAGAATTGGTAATGCCTGATTTGGAAAGAAGTTCAGAACCAGAAATATCAGCTTTATGATAAATTTCATGGTGGCCTTTACCAGGAAATTCTCTCCCTGTTATTTTAGTTTATTGAAAAGCAAATATGGTTGACCCTTGAACAACATGGTTTTGAACTGCATCGGTCCACTTTATATGGATATTTTTTTTCCAATAAAAAATGTAGCAGAGTACTATGTTATCCAAAGTTGGTTGAATTCTCTGATGTGGAGGGTCAACTGTAAAGTTTTTGAGTACATAGAGGGTGGGAGTACCAAATCCTTTGTGAGAGTCAGTTGTATACATATTCCTGTTTAGAATATCATCTGTAAGCATATAGCTGCCAAATTCTCTTATCTCCCAGAACCCAGCTCATGTGGCAAGTGAATAAGATTGAGAACAATGGAAAATAGATCAGAAAGAACAGAATTTTGCACCAAAAGACTATTCTGATTTATTCTAATTCTACTGATAATCCTGAATTTTGTACATTATTCTGTATAATGAAATATAACTACTGATTTGGATTACGTAAGACAATGTTCAACTTATCTCCTTTCTCAAGTTTTTCTTCATACATTAATTATTTTAGATATAATTAATTTTGTTGATATATAATTGACATATAACATTATACTAGTTTCATATGTAAAACAGAGTGATTCAACATTTGTATATATTGTAAACTAACAACCACAATAAGTCTAGCTAACATCCATCATCACAATTACAAGTTTTTTGCTTGTGATGAGAACTTTTGAGATTTATTCTCTTGGCAACTTTCAAATATACAATACAGTATTATTAACTATAGTCGCCATGCTGCTCACTAAATCCCATGACTCTTTATAGCTGGAAGTTTGTATCTTCTGACCACCTTCATCCATTTCACCCACTTCCTATTAACTTCTGGGAACCACCAATCTGTTCTCCGTATATATTAACTTAATTTTCTTTTTCTAAAACTTCAGTTTAGTTCAGTCGCTCAGTCATGTCCGACTCTTTGCAACCCCATGAATTGCAGCACGCCAGGCCTCCCTGTCCATCACCAACTAAGTGAGCTCATAGGATGTTTGTCTTTATCTGACTTATATCAGTTAGCATAATGCCTCAAGGTATATCCAGTTTATTGTAAATAGTAAGAATTTCATTTTTTATGATTTGAATAGCATTCCATTGTATATACAGATGGTCCCTGAATAATGTTGCAGCTCACTGTTTTTAAAGTTTATGATGGTGCAAAAGCAATGCAAGTTTAGTAGAAACTATATTAATTCAAATTTGAATTTTGATCTTTTCTGAGCTAGTGATATGTATTATGATACTCTTGATTCTGGGAAGCAGCAATAAGCTGCAGTTCTCAGCCTTGTGATGGATCACAAGGGTAAATAACTGATACATGTACAACCATTCACTACCCACACAACCATTTTATTTTTCACTTTCAGTACAATATTCAATATGTTACATGAGATATTCAATCTTTTATTACAAAATATACTTGTGTTAGATAATTTTCCCCAACTGAAGGCTAACGTAAATGTTCTGAGCATGTTTATGGGAGAAGACTCTTGAGAGTCCCTTGGACTGCAAGGAGATCCAAACAGTCCATTCTAAAGGAAATCAGACCTGGGTGTTCATTGAAGGACTGATGCTAAAGCTGAGGTGGTGCTTTGGCCACCTCATGCAAAGAGTTGACTCATTGGAAAAGACTCTGATGCTGGGAGGGATTGGGGGCAGGAGGAGAAGGGTATGACAGAGGATGAGATGGTTGGATGGCATCTCCGACTCGATGGACATGAGTTTGAGTAAACTCCAGGAGTTGGTGATGGACAGAGAGGCCTGGCGTGCTGCAATTCATGGGGTCGCAAAGAGTCGGACACAACTGAGCGACTGAACTGAACTGAAGTTAAACTATGATGTTCAGTAGAGTAAGGGTATTAAATGAATTTTGACTTAAAACATTTTGATATACAATGGATTTATTGCAATGAAACTCCATTGTAAGCTGTGGAATATCTGTATTACCATGTTTTCTTCAGCCGTTCTTTCATCAATAGAGTCTTAGGTTGCTTCCACATCTTGGCTATTGTAAATAGCGCTGCAGTGAACATGGTGATGCATGTATCTTTCCGAGTTTGTGTTTTTGTTTCCTTTGGGTAAATACCCAGAAGTGGAATTGCTGAATCATATTATAGTTCTATTTTTAATTTTTTGAGAAACTATATAATTTTTCATAGTAGCTGCCATCAATTTACCTTCTAGGCAGCAGTGCACAAGTGTTACCTTTGTTTTTCACATTCTTGCCAACTGTTTGCCAAGTTTTAAATTATTTTGTTTATATTTTTTCCTATTGAGTTATGTGAGTTCCTTATATATTTTGGATATTAACGCCTTATCAGATGTGTGTTTTGTGAATATGTTTTTCTCATCTCATAGGCTGTCTTTTCATTCTGTTGTTTCTTTTGTTGTACAGAGATTTGATGTGGTTCCCTGAGTATATTTTTGCTTATGTTGCCTGTGCTTTTAGTCTCATGTCAAAAAAATAATTTCCAATACCTTTGTCATGGAGCTTATTCATCAAGAAATGCAACACTGATTTACAATAAAATGTTTTTTAGTGAACTAGGAGCAGAAGAGAACTTTCTCAGTTTGATAGGAGCTCTATGAAAAATCCATAATAGCTATCATACTTAAAGATAGATAAAGAATGCTTATACACTGACATGGGTAATGCCACTGTGATTCATGATTTTACTAGAATCCTAGCTAGTATAGTAAGGCAAGAATATTGTATAAAAGACATACAAATGAGAAAAATGGAGTAAAATTTTCTTAAATCACAAAAATTACTATAGCTAAGAAGTAATTATAAAAAGATTGAAATATACAACATCGATATAAAGTGGTAGTTCTTTATTCTAGAAATTAGCAATTAGAAATTAAATTTTAAAAAAAGCATTTACAGTAACATCTAAAAAGTATAAGAGACCTAAAGCCAAACTTGTATAATGAAAGCTAAAGAATGCTGCTGAGAGAAATTTTATAGACCTAAATCAATTGAGTGATATACCATGTTCATAATGCAATATGGTTAAAATACCTATTCTTCCTAAATTGGTGTAAAGATTCAGCACAATTCCAGTCAAAACCAACACAACTGTCTTTGCCAAAATTGTCAAGTTGATTCTAAATTCAAATGAAAATAGAAAGGAATTTGAATAGCTAAGACAATTTGAAGAACAAAGTTGGGAGATTTATATATCAATATGTGACTGCTTAGGCATGCTGGGTGGCTCAGGGGTAAAGAATCCGCCAGCCGATGCAGGAAACTTGGGTTCAATTCCTGAGTTTTGAAGATCTCCAGGAGGAGGAAAATGGCAACCCATTCTACTGTTCTTGCCTGAGAAATTTCATGGACAGAGGAGCCTGGCAGGCTGCAGTCCAAAGGGTTGCGAACAGGCAAACATTACTGAACAATTAAGCACACACACGTGACTGGTTAAATTATGGTGTGATCATACAATGTAATACTAGTTAGCAATTGAAAGGAGTTAAGTACTCAACATATTTTTAAAAATGAATGAGTCACAAAAACAATAGTAAGTTAAAGAAGTCTGACACTAATGATTACTGTATCATTCCATTTATCTATAACTTAGAAAGCAGGTATCTAATCTATAGTGACAAAACCAAGTTATTAGTTTCTCGGGGTGAATATTGGCTAGGAAGCACAATGATAAAAGTCTAAATCGATGGGAGTGTAGTTTATATTGATTGTGGTGGTGTTTACGCAGGCATAAAAATTTGTTCAAACTCACCTAAGTTTCTACTTAACATGGTGCATTTTATTCTATGTAAATTATGATCAAATTTGATTTTTAAAAATAATATATTTAAACAACATATAAAAATGCTTAGTATTAATATGTATTGAGCACCTGTTATATAAGCTATTGCTCTTCTATCAGTTTTACATGTATTAACTCATTTATAATTCTCA
The DNA here is from genome assembly GCA_006410635.1 of Cephalophus harveyi. Classification (NCBI taxonomy): domain Eukaryota; kingdom Metazoa; phylum Chordata; class Mammalia; order Artiodactyla; family Bovidae; genus Cephalophus; species Cephalophus harveyi. Next base: position 159,681 of record SJYT01084946.1, on the reverse strand, counting down.
AAACATTCCAATATGTAGTATAAGTGCAGAGTAGTTGTCACATCATAGTTTATTTTTATCTGCCAAATTAAAAGTTGGAACCTTCAATGTCATAAAAAACACTTCATTTCATGAGGATAGTAGAAATGTCAGTGAAATATAAAGCAGTTCTTTCACTAATTTCTTCTAATTTTGAGCTAATCACTAACATTTTCCTATCTTTAATCACTAAGGTCCCATGCACTTATAAAATTCCCCCATTTCATGGCTCTAACTCTTGGAATATTTATAAGTATTTAATAATACAGTGCTATAAGTGAGTTCTTGTAGCAAGTACAAGTGTTATGGTGTCCGGGGAGGGGAGGGAAACACTACTCATAAAAGATATTCAAAATAGATAAAATAACTAGGCATTTCTCAGTCTTTGCTGTCTGTTAATGTCTGTGAAGATGCTTTGCTTTAGGAGAAAAATTTAAAAACAGAGAAGATAAAAAAAAAGCTTATTCAACACTTTTTTTTAAGTTGCTTTGGTTCTAGGTACTATAAATCAATATAAGCAAGTTTATTCAAGAAAGGATATTGAATGGAATGGTCCAGGATTATGCCACATAATCTAAGGAAATACTAATTATTAGAATTTCTGAAAGGTGAAATCTAGACCAGGTTTTCAATCTCAACTCAGGATCCCCTAGGGCTCAGCTATTAATCTCGAATTCTAGTCTGTAAATCACCCAGTTCAATTACTGAGTGCTGATTTGATTGACCCATCTTGAATTATATGTCCCTCTGTATTCTGTTATTTCTGACTAGAAGGTCATGTTCCCTTTATAAAAGAAGAAAATCCCTGCTATTAACAGGATACCTCCATAGTTGGAGTGAACAGTTTTCAGAGAAAACTGCTGCATTATACCCCCTGTATAATCTATGTTAGCATTACACATGGGGAACCATCAACATTCTTTTCCTTTTCACTCCCATGTGATAAAAACAGGTTACAAACAAAGCAAAATACTTTACCCACTCCATTGAAACTCCTCTTATCAAGAGATGGAGTGTTGTTGAATCTGTGCTGGCCTTGTGACTTGTTTTGGCCAAAGACATTGGAAGTGATACTGTGTCAGTTCTGAGGCCTCAAGAAGGTTGGCACTTCTGTTCTTTTCCTGAACTCTGTGTCCATGCCATGTGAAAAAGCCCAAGCTACCCTGCTGCATGCTAAAGACACATTATCCTGACAACCCTGTTGTTCAGCCTATAGCCAATAATTGCAGTGAGATTGAGGCTTTCCTAGAGCACCAGTTCCCAACCAACATACTAGCTGTCTCCAGATACACAACAAGGCCAGCCAAGATCAGCTGAGTCTTTCCCAGTTCAGTAAAACCCTCACACTGGCCCATAGATTTACAAGCAATAATTAATGCTTGTTGTTTTAAATCACTGAGTTTTGGGGAGTGTCTTTTGAGACAATAGCTAAAGGGCATAACCTATTCAACAAATATTTTCCCCCAATTTTTATACATTTAGTTCCTGAAGTCTAGCAATAATGATTTTTCCATTTGGTGCTAGAAAATGAAAGTGAAAGTGAAGTCACTCAGTCGTGTCCGACTCTTTGCGACCGCATAGACTGCAGCCAACCAGGCTCCTCCGTCCATGAGATTTTCCAGGCAAGAGTACTGGAGTGGGTTGCCATGAATGACTCCTTAATTATAACAATGCAAAGTATCTACATTTCCTCAGGATTATTTTATAGTATTCTGTTTGAAGATAAACAGTGGAAATGTTTACTAGTGTTTTGTAGAATTTTATGACTATTGCAAATCTTTTCACAAACCTTTCACTTTGAAATTGATTATGAGGTTCAGTTTATCACATAATAAGTATCAAACATCATCAAGTAAGCTTGTCATATTTGAACATTTTAAGTTGTTTGAGCCTTTGTCTTTATTAGTTAATATATGTTTGTTAACTTATAGAAACAAGATTATTTTCTCTAATTATACTTTTGATTCTTTTTAAATTTCTCATACCATAATGTTAGTTGAAAGAAGTAGAATTTAGAACACAATTGTGTAGTTGTTAGGCAGATAGGCAGATTCGAGAAACAGAAAGACAGAAAAGAGAGAAAATAGATAGTTACGTGTACACTGCTTAGCACAATGCTTGATATGTAGTTTGCCCTAAATAAATATTAATTGGATATTGTTTTATAGAAGTTTGTTATTAATAAGTATTGTATGTACTATGGGGAAGTATTAACCTTAAAAAGTAAAACAATTACTGGGCAATTATGCTATTCAACATAATATTTTTAAAATGTCATGTGGTGTCCCTTACTATGATTGATTTTGTTTGCCTGAGCAATCAGCATTGTTCATAAAAGAGGACTTAACCTCAGATACTTTTACCAGCTGCAAAAAGTATATTTTAGTTAAAATATATTTGCTCCAGGATAGTTTTCAGTTTAGGATTTGGAAAGGTGGTGGCAAAATTACAGTTGTCAGAATGGTGATTTTCAATAAGTACTGTAATTAGCATGCTTTACTCCCAGAAATTGTGCTTTTTAGCAATGGGCCATGACTCACTTGTATTTGCATATAACCAGCGCATGTTAGAAATGTCCACTTATCCTCAGAATCAAAAGAAAGAAAATTTGGTATAAATAGCTCTAGTAATTAAAAGACCTTATCAAACTGTGTCTCTTATATGAAATGTTAGTTCTGCGCTCAGCAGAGAACATAGACCTCTGTGATTGTGTACGTGATGTGCTGTTTCAAATCTAGCCTGTGCCAGGTTGTGAACACTGCTGGAGAGCTGCTTCTCTCCCCTGAGCAAAACAGCTCATGAATTCTCTTGATGCATTTGGTAAATGTGTGTCAGTTCTCTTGAAGCCCCTATCCACACCCATGACTGCCTTCAAGAGAGCACCCCACTTCATCACACACTAGTAGACATCCAGAGAACACCCTGCCTCGCCATTCTACTGACTGCTCAGGCCCTCCCCGCCACATCATTTGCGCCTCAGTGCTTTGCACGTCCTCTCAGCAGCTTGGACTCAGAGGCTTATTACTGTGCATGAGCTTTCATAGCTGCCTTTGGTTTCCTCTGATTTAGAGGGCTTTCTGTGTTCCCGTGCCTTTTTGGATCATGTCTCTCTTGACTGGTTTTGGATCAGCACCTTCTTTCAATGTTGACACATTAGATTTGTTACACCCAGAAAGTGTTTCCATCTCTAGGTCCAGGAACCAAACTGCTCTCTGAGTCTGGCCTCCAGCCTTCTCATGACAAGACACAGAATCACTTCCAAATGATTAGTGGGGAGTTCTATTTTCAGGAATTTATTGTCAGCTTTTCTAAACAAGTGACTCATGCATTTATCAGTCCCACAAATGTAGTTATTTTTCTAATATTTGATAAAAAGTCAAGGGAACATTTTTATTCTCTTCATATGTGTGATTAAAATTTTCAGGTCATTGATGATTATTTTCTATGCTTAAATACCCAAATTATTGACTTAATTTTCAAATCTCCTAAAGTTTGAGCTCCCGTTGTTTATCTTATTTATCTTTTATCTCTCTGATTAAACAAATCAGGTTTTAATCAGTTAAAACCTGATTGGATGAGATGCTGTAAGCACAGTTAGCCGTGATTTAATATGATTTCAGAATTTCTACCATATGTGAAACACTAATATTCAACTCAGACTTTCAATAGATATGCCTTATTAAAAAGGAAAATATTTTTCCTTATCAATTTATTGTATACAAATTATCTAAGAGGTAATGACATTTAGTACAACTAGACAAGGTAATTCCTTATCAGTGTCTTTCAAAATGGAGAAAATCAGTGTCTTGTTGCATCCTTCTGAAGCTGCTGCTGCTGCTGAGTCACTTCAAACGTGTCCGACTCTGTGCAACCCCATAGATGGCAGCCCACCAGGCTCCGCTGTCCCTGGGATTCTCCAAGCAAGAACACTGGAGTGGGTTGCCATTGCCTTCTCTACTTCTGAAGCTGGTTCTTAGTAATTTTTATTGATATTTTAAATATAATGACTCTGAGTGAATCTGGGCATGAAAAGTATGTGCTACTGCATTAATTTTCAGCTTAATCCAGAATATCACATTTGATAATAGTATATAGTATTGCCAATTAGCGTCATATTTAAAGTAGCTCACTGGATAAATGGATCCCCATAGACATTTATCTTGAGGACCTCTGCTTTTTCTAAGAAACGTTGCTTCTGACTAATGCAGAAGAATGTTTCGAGAATGTTTCACCTTCTCTATTTTTTATGCTGTGATTCTAGGTTCTCTGTGTTTTACATCCCTGCTTTCCAACTAATTTGTTGTTTTTCAGTCACTAAGTTGTGTCTGACTCTGCCACCCCATTAACTGCAACACGCCAGGCTTCCCTGTCCTTCACTATCTCCTGGAGTTTGCTCAGACTCATGTGCATTGAGTTGATTGTGCTATCCAACCATCTAATCCTCTGTTGTCCCCTTCTTCTCCTGCTCTCAATCTTTCCCAGCATCAGGGTCTTTTCTAATGGGTCAATTCTTTGCATCAGGTGGCCACAATATTGGAACTTCCAACTAGTAATGGGGTTTTGATCCTCAGTTGCTTCTTGCCCAGAATTTCTATCATGGCAAAGCTGATTTTTCTATCCTTTTGGTATCTAACTGATAGATGTGCTGAATATCATTTACCTTCTTGAATATGGCTCAACAAGTGTGTCGCTGACTTTAAGTTAAGGGCCCTTTAATATGAGATTATGATGCTTGAAGAAAGAAAGTGGTTTTTCAAAGGCTGCTATTTAGCTCTTGAATCTCTTCTGGGCTCCCAAGTTTTTCTGTTTTCCATTCTTTTTTTTTTTTTCATTATATTCAATCTATAATGATTCCTTTTCCTAATTAGCAAGGAAATAGCAAAAAGTCAAATTCCTGAAACCTATAAGATAAAACAGCAGAATTTTAATTCCCTAGGAGAATTCCCTTTATCAGATTTTTTTTTCTATTTGCAATTTATATGTATTAAATGACATTGACATCAAGACTGCTAATGGGATTCAGGTATATGGCAAGCTATTTTTTTTTTTTTTTTTCTCTCAAAGCCCTTTAAGATGTTTGCTGTGATTAATTTTTTACTGAATGGAAACTTAGAAAATTCTATGTGAATTTCATTAATTTCTCTCTCGAATCCTATTCTGCTGGTTCTTTCCTCAAATAGATCTATCACATGTATGTGTTGATCAGTACTTAGCTGAAGATTTTAGGTTAACCCTCTGAAGCTCTCCAGTGCTCTCTTTGAAGTCCTCTCCTCCCATGTAATGTGATTTTTGGTTGGTTTTGCCTCTCCAGGCTTCCATATTTATCCCTACTTCACAGGGAGATCTAGCAGTCTCTGTGGACATTGTGGTCTATAAATAATCTATAGGTAGTAAAATGGGCAACTATGGAGTTTCATGATTTGTTTCATGTCTCCTGGGATCACTGACAGATGTGATTGCTCCCTGAATTTTGAAAGCCCTCATCAGTCCACCTATGGAGTATAAGTCCTCATGTTTATACTTGGATTTTATGATTGGGTCTTGATGGAAAACCAACAAGAATCCTAATCCATTACAGGTATTTCTAGCACCATTGCATCTTCAAGATCATTTGGCCCAAGATACAGGGGAGGTTGGGGCTTGCCTGATAGCTCGGTTGGTAAAGAATCTGCCTGGAATGCAAGAGACCCCAATTCGATTCCTGGGTTGGGAAGATCAGCTGGAGAAGGGATAGGCTACCCAGTCCAATATTCTTGGGCTTCCCTTGTGGCTCAGCTGAGTAAGAATCTGCCTGCAATGTGGGAGACCTGGTTTCGAAAGATCCCCTGGAGAAGGGAAAGGCTACCCACTCCAGTATTCTGGTCTGGAGAAGTCCATGGGGTTGCAAAGAGTTGCACATAGTTGAGTGACTTTCACTTTCACAGGGTAGCTTGCACCACAGCCTAGACTTATTGTAAAACTTATTATTACTCTCTGTTCCATTCGAAATGGGCATTTTTGTGGGTCATCCTATGTGGGTACTCAGTTGCTGTGTGGTGTCTGACACTTTGTGGCCCCATGGACCATAGCCCACCAGGCTCCTCTGGCCTTGGAATTGCCAGGCAAGAACACTGGAGTGGGGTGCCATTTTCTTCTTCAGGGAATCTTCCCCACCCAGGGATTGAACCTGCATCTCTTACATCTCCTGCATTGGCAGGCAGATTCTTTACCACTGCACCCCCTGGGAAGCCTGGGTCATCCTATAAATGAGACAAAAAATACACTCCCATATGCAGTATTCTTACTTCAGAAACTCATTCAAGCCCATCAGTGCTTTGCCACTTTCATAGTAGTGGGAGGCATGGATTCAATGATTTTCTCTTTCTTCATTAGGGCTATTCTGGCATTCTGCAGTCAAGTAGGTCTATAAACACATTGTTGATATGTCAATATGTCAGGCCCTTGAGTCTTCAGAGTGTTTAATCTCAGACTCTCTATGATGGGAACACTAGCATATAAATTACTTGACATTTGCATTTGCTGCATACAATTAGCATTATATCATCAATATATTATTATAACCTGATGTTAGAAGGAACATCCGTCAATGAAGACCCCTATAAACTTATATGATAGAAAACTTGAAAGTTAATAAAGCTTCATGAACCAAAAAGTTATTTTTTACTATTATCTTTGATTGAAAAAACAAACTGATTTTGATCCTTTCCATTGGTGGGTATAGAAAAAAGCATTTGCTCAGTAAATAGCTGTATATCAAAAAGTATCTAGTTCCCTTTTTATATGTATTTTAAGATATTTATTTATTTAGCTGCATTTGATCTTAGTTGCAAAAAGTGAGGTCTCCATTGCGTTATGAGAGATCTTTTTTTGTGGTGCACAGACTTGCATGGATTTAGTTGCTCCTTGGCATGTAAGAGCTTAGTTCCTGATCAGGGATTGAACCCACGTCCCTGCATTGCAAGGTCAATTCTTAACCACTGGACCACCAGGGAGGTCCTTTCCTTCCTTAGTACACAGTTACCATAATTGACTGCCCATCATGATAACCACAGCCGTCTTGCCTTGGATAGTCTAGTATTACTACATGCTTTCAGATGTTCCAGAATTTCACCATACCCACTAACATCAGCGAGTCCAACTTCAAGGCAGCAATCATGTTTTTGTACTTGTTTGTCCTTTGGATCTTGGCCATAACTTGATTTTTCTAAACAAGCTTTTTATCTTTGAGTAATTTTTTATTTAAATAAATCTTGCAAAGAGATTTCCTTGCTAGCCTTCATTCAGTTTCTGGCATTGGTAGATTAGTGTGGTACATTTTTCAAAATTAAAAATCTGGTTTTGGTACATTAATGTTAGATTTCAGGATTTATTTGGATTTCCGTAGTCTTTCCATTGATGTCCTCTTTCTGGTGCAGGATCCTAGCTATGTGATCACCTTGTAGTTGTCATGTATTCTATGTATCTGTTGTTCTGTGACAGCTTCTCAGTCTTTCCTTGTTTTTCACGACCTTGCTAGTTTTGAGGAGTACTGCATAGGGGTCCCTTAGAAGTGTCCCCCAGTTTGGGGTTATCTGATTGGTTTGACCAATGATTAGACTGGGAGGTGAGACTCTCTTCTTATCACATCACATCAGAGGAATTGGTATCCACATGAGATAATGGTGATGTTAGCCTTCATCACCTGGTTAAGGTACTGTTAGCTAGGTTTCTCCACTCTAGCTAGTTTTATCTTCTCTTTCTTTTACCTAGTTTTTGGAAACAAGTCGCTAAGTCCAGCTCACCCATAGTGCAAGGAGAGTTAAACTACTTCCTAGATAGAGGAGTATCTTTATGTATTATTTGTAATTCTGTAAGAATGATTTGTCTTTTCTCCCCCATTTATTTAGCTATCTAATCATCAGTATATTTTCTTTATACTTTCAGTTAAAGTCTAATGCCACACATAACTTTATTTTAAAACAATGTCACATGTATAATAATATATACATGTTGAATCCATGGGGTTTTCCACCTGGTGCAGTGGTAAATTATTGCTTTCCAATTCAGGAGATGCACACTATGCAGGTACGATCCCTGGGTCAGGAAGACCCCTGGAGGAGGAAATGGCAACCCACTCCAATATTCTTGCTTGGAAAATTCCATGGACAGAGGAACCTGGTGAGCTGCAGTCCATGGAGTCGCAAAGAGTGGGCCACGATTGAGCACCCATGTGTCCATACTGCTTATCTCTGACATGTCCATGGTCTAGTCTCACTGAGTTCTTTGAAATTAGACCGCTCTTCAGTTCCATGTTACCTGTGCATATCAGAATCTTTGATATGGCTGGAAGTGTAGTTCTGTGCCTGAGTTTCTGTCTCTATAGACTTGGCATATAGGCATTGCTTTGGAATTTTTAAAAACATAAGTTGAAATTGTATTTCTTGGTGAAACCTGGAGAACATCATCCCTTTTCTGGAGTTGGGAAGTCTCCCTTTCTCTCCTTATGCTTCTGCTTCTTCGAAGAAAAGCTGTCAATCAATATTAATTAGCTTTCCCCACAAAAGTATTTTAGTGTCCATTGTTGCCTAATCGTGTCATACTGTTAATTGTATGGACTTCAATTTTTACTTTCTGGACTCCACTTTGCAGCTACTACTGTATCACTGTGTGCTAAGTCGCTTCAGTCATGTCTGACCCTTTGTGCCCTATGGACTATAGCTTGCCAGACTCCTCTGTCCATGGGATTCTCCAGGTAAGAATAGTGAAGTGGATTATCATGCCTTTCTTCAGGGGATCTTCCCAACCAAGGACTGAACCTGCATCTCTCACCTCTCCTGCACTGTATCACCAGAAAGAACCTATTTTGTTTAACAGTTTCTGAATGTTCCAAACACAGAAATGAGGGCCCTGAACTCTTGAATAAAAAAGTAAAGATAGTTTGATAAATCTCTAAGCAGCCAGAGATAGAGGCAGGTGCCTGCATGAGGGCATTATTTCATTTTGCTCATTTCTGATGTATTTTTGGAAATAATTACCCATATAATTTATGAAAGTGAAAAGAAATACCATTGTTTAATGGTGGGATAGCTCTCAATTAGAGGATGCACTGGCTTAGATAGAAAGAAAAGTTCAAAACTTTCAACTTTTAGATTCTTCTGTAAAGGCTTTAATCTCTTTGGTTTATGATTTTCTATCTCTGCAAACAAAAATTTCTCTGACTCTGGCTGCATTTTGCTGAATTTGAGCTGAAAATATTGCTTAGGTGTTCTATTTAAGTGTCATTCCTTTCAATTCATTTCTTAGCATAGTTTTTCTTCCCCAGAAGTGGAACTTTGAGTGAATAGCACTTCAGATTACTTGATTTGAGCCCATTCAATTTTCTGTTTGCCATTCCAGGAATCTCTTCACTTTGGTGGCATCACTGAGAACTATGGAAACCAGTAAAAATTATAGTCCTGAAATGAACCTTTTGATTTCTCTCTCTCTCTGTTTTTGAGAATTATGTTTTATTCAGTAGGAATTTTTAGGACTTCAACCCCAAGAGGCAGTATCTCAAGTGACCCTGAGAGAACTTCTCCCAGGAGGCAAAGAGGAAACCAGGTTCTCTCTTAACTTCAACTTCCACCATCAGTCTCTTGTTATGTGTGTGTATTTAGGAAATGCCTATGAAACAATAAGCTGCTTTTACAGGCATTCACCCCCCAGCTTTGGTTTTGAGGCTTTTGTCCCTTTTTAACTTCAGTGTGCTTAAAATGCACATACTGATGTAATGTATTAAGTCAAGAGACATGATATAATGTAATAATTTAAAAGAAGAACATACAAGATGCTGAGTTTGATAGCTCTGACATACTAGTCCTGTAGGAAAGTCACTATCTCTTGGACCTCTTTTGTTTATATTACCTTACCAAATTGATTATTTTAGGAAACAAATTAATATATTTTGGAAAATATATTTTAAAATAAATTGTAAATTGTGATACTAAGTATATTTCCATCAAGTTTACTAGGTTGCAACATAAAACAAGGGTACAGACCCAGATTTCATGAACATTTACATATTCTTAAGTCTTGTATATAACTTATTGTTATTTATAAGGATCATTACTGTCTATGTGAACTTTAACAAATGTCTCTTTCTGTAAAATGAACTAATGTCTACTCCCAGTTGTATTGGGAAATGTAAATGTAAAATTGCCGAGGAGGACCAATCGCATGTTGTATGTGGTATCTTTTCATTCCTCTCCCTATTCCCCCTCAACAACTCAAGTAAGGTCCTCAATGCTGAGATCTACTGTCTTAACCCCTTAACTTATATATAACTCTTATAATGAATGACATCAGTTATCTAAGGATTTTGCTGATGGACTGTAAGGCAACAACCCATTAAAATAAATCCCAAAAGGGACAAAATAGAAAAGGAAGGGAGACTCTCATCAATAGATCACACTGACTCTGAGATTGGAAGTCCACTTCTTTTAATTCTCATTCTAATTAAAGTCCACTTTAAGTTAATTCTCATACCCTCTTCCTTTCTCTCCTGCTACTACTACTATTCGCTCTTAGGCTCATGAAGTTTCCCACTGGAACTTTCTGCTAAGACTTATCTGAAGTGTTCTTGCTGCCAGTCTTTCATTCTGTCCTCATTCATGAAAATTTAATCTTCTCAGGGAAGCTTTTTCATATGTGATTCCCTCACCCCTGGACATTTATTGATCCTTTATCCCCAAAAGAAAAAAGTCTAAATAGTTCAGCCTAACATTTGAGAACCTCACAGAATATTCTAGTATCTTCTCTCTTCCATTTGCTTCTCCAGATCCATTCTCCACCCTTCTTCAACTACTCTGTAGTCCTGGTGGATGATCTGCATGAACTACATCTGTGGGAACCCTAGTGAGAAATGGAAAGGAAGGAGAATGAAGTCAGGGAATTTATTCCTCCAGAATCCTCCTTTCTATTGAAAAATCATACATCTCATCTGGTATCCCTGTCTACATGGTACTGCCCTTTGGGGGAGTAATTATTATTATTATTACCAAATTATCAGGTTTGGTAATTATTGCTCTCCACTCCATCTTTCAGGCTAAGGGATGGAAATGATTTTACTGGTGTTGGAATCCTCTCTTATTTTTGTGGTTTCCCTTCATCTTTGCACACAACTTTATAAATATTCTCTGCTTCAAACTCAACTTGAATAACCCAGTTTGAATACATCATGTGTCTCCTGGTTGTTGTACTTCTAAATTGATCTCATGTCATACACTGCATTCTTTAAAGACAGATGATTTATTTATTATTGTCATGGTGATTCACAGCACTCACTTTGGAATGTTAAAGTATTGGGTTTGAATCCCGACTTTACTACTTAGTCCAATGACTTTGATCAAATTACTCAACCTCTCTCAACCTTGGTATCCTTATCTATAAAATCGGGATAATAATAGTGGCCACCACAAAGTGTTATTGTGAAAACTAAAGAAGTATGTAAAAGTTCAATTACAGAGCAGATGCTCAAGAAACAGTTTTGACCATAAATATTTTGAGGTTTGACCTCAAAGAGGTTTGACCATATCTCTTTTTCCATTTACCCTACTATTTTCCACTTCAATTTATTCATTCTAGACTCAGTTAAAATCGTAGTTCTTCTATTATCTCATATGTTTTTCAATTCTTATAACACCTGCTTTCTGGAACTTATCTGTATTTTCATCTGTATGTCTCCTCTCCCCAATTATAGTGCCAACAATCTGATAATAGGGGAAAATGCCTTTCATTTCCTTGTTTCGCTCCTAACTAGCTCAGTGTTGAGGATAGAGTAGAAACTAAACAAATATTTCTTAGTTATTTAATTTTAATCACTTAATTTTAGTTAATGTAGCCAAATTTTATAAGGCAAATGATTTCATTTCCATTAGGCAGACAAATTGCATAATGCAAGTCTCCAGAATAGATTTTTTTGTTATTACAGTGCTCATTTCAAAGTAGATACTTACTAAATATGATTATTTACGTAATTATTATACAGATAAATTTTCCCTAATACTCTCTAAGCACTTCATTAACTACTGTGTAGACATAGTGTATGCATGTAATGAGATATTGTATATTAACCATCAAAGGTTAATGATCTAAGCAGGCTAAAAAGCACAAGAAGGAAATAATATTAATGACAATATTTTCTTAATATTTTATCATCTTAATAGTTTCTTAATATTATATCATCTTTTAAGCATACCTGCTTTTATTAATATGTAACCACAATAGTATAGAATAAGTAAGTAATTCACTTCCTCTGATAATAATATAGGAACTTTGTTCTCTGCTATATTTTAAGTTATGCCCATTGTGGAGTAATTATGGACCATTGAATTAAAGTTAAAATAATGAAGAGTCCAGTCATAAGAATCAGCTTTAGTTTCTGCTGAGCCAGGTTTTTTACTGCCCTTCTTGGAGTATTGCCTTTAATTTTGTCCTGCTGCTGCTGCTGCTGCTAAGTCGCTTCTGTCGTGTCCGACCCTGTGCGACCCCATAGACGGCAGCCCACCAGGCTCCTCCATCCCTGGGGTTGTCCAGGCAAGATTACTGGAGTAGGCTGCCATTTTCTTCTCCAATGCATGAAAGTAAAAAGTGAAAGGGAAGTCGCTCAGTTGTGTCCAACTCTTCGTGACTAGGAAAAGAATTAAATAGAGATGTAATAGCCTGTAGGTGGCACTTGAGTCCACTGCTGGCTATTACGTGCTCAGTCTTGAATCTTTATATTGCAGTTTCAAGGAAAGCAGCACAGCTATAATTAGTGTTGGCTTCTCAGTGTGGTGCTGAGGTCCAGTGGTATTGTGGAGTTCGGGCTACTGTGAAAAATCCTCATTAAACCTGGCCAGGTTCCTGTTAGAATGTGGCAACTCCCCAAACTTCTGTCCTGTTCGTAGAAATGAAGTAAAGCACAAAGGGAGCACTGAGGATTGAATGTGATGTGTGTATTTCCGAAAGTGAGCCTGGCGCTTAGTGTTTCATGGGAGTAAAAAGTTAGTTGGTTGTCAACAGTGAGCTGTTTGATTGGGAAAAGTTCAGGACAGTTTCTTTTGAGACCATCTTGGAGCACAGCAATATGAGTCTTACTCATGTTTTAATGTAACACATTAAGAAAAGGTTTAAAATCAGGGTATTAATTGTCTAGGTCACCCAAGGTAATATTTTTAATCAAAAATAAATGCAAACATGTGAGTTGAACTGTGTATTGAGTAACTATTTACGTGTGTAATAACTCAGTGAAGATAGTTTTATTTGGTTCTTTTTCTTGCCGTGAGTAATCTTTTCACACACAGTGTATATATGAAGGAGTGAGAGGTGGCTTGAACCTTCAGGCTACAAATTTTCAGTCAGTCTTTTACTTCCTTTTCAGTTCACATTGGATGTAAAAAGAGGGCTTTGGGAAATGCTGTTATTCATTTGTATTTCTTCTTTCACCTTTATTCACACAGTCTTTTTTTTTTTTTTCCCTAGCTTTTTATTTTGTATTGAGGTATAGCCGATCAACACACAATGTTGTGATAGTTTCAGGCGAACACAGCAGGGACTCAGCCATGCATTTACTTGTTTCCATTCTCCCCAAACCCCTCTCCCATTCAGGCTGCCACATAACACTAAGCAAAGTTCCACGTGCTATACAATAGGTCCTTCCTGGTTATCCATTTTAAATATAGCAGGGGTTCACACATTGTTTACATGGCCAGAATCTCTGGAGTTGGAGGGCGTGGAGAGCCCTCCTCCCTTCTACTTTCCTAGTCCTCCAGTGGAGACATTGCTATGGAGCTTTGACTTCAAATGCTGAGATTTGCCTGGTCCTGATAAATTGGGAAGATGCACATGTGAATCAAGAGTGTTCCTTCCTGCTTGATACAAGATCTCTTTGGCACATTTTCTTTAGATTTACCTTGGTCCTAGCATTCCTAGTATTCAGAAGGTCAGCAGAACATAGGCCGAAAGAATAGAGTATCTTTTCAGTATTTTCCCTGAGGTCTAAAGTAGAATTCATCCGCAGTCCCTTCTTGGATAGTTCACATCCAGGTAGAAGAGGGGCCTACCCATTACACCATACTGAAGGTGAAGTCGCTCAGTCGTGTCCGACTCTTTGCGACCCCATGGACTGTAGCCTACTAGGCTTCTCCGTCCATGGGATTCTCCAGGCAAGAATACTGGAGTGGATTGCCATTTCCTTCTCCAGGGGATCTTCCCGAGCCAGGGATCGAACCTGGGTCTCCTGCGTTGGAGGCAGATGCTTTAACCTCTGAGCCACCAGGGAATTTGCATTACACCATACTACCGCCCCCATAAAACATGCAGAGCATTTCAGAGATGCTTAGTCACTCAGTTGTGTCCTACTCCTTGTGACCACATGGACTGTAGCCTGCCAGGCTCCTCTGTCCTTGGAATTTTCCAGGCAAGAGTCCTGGAATGGGTGGCCATTTCCTCTTCCAGAGGATGGAAGATGTTTATTCATTTCTATGTTAACTTAAGCATCAATGCAGTGTTAATATTTTAATCAACAGAAATCTCTGGTCACCTGATCAACAGTGATACACCATGTGTCATACATCATCTGTGTTCACTGTACTGCATCATAGTGTGTAATTATGCTGTGAAATGCAATATACCTCCAATTTTGTCTTTTAATGTTGTTGATGGCTACTACATGGATTATATCATTAATAGCTGATGAGACTGTAAACAGTTTGAAAGAAAATGGACTTTCAATTTGTGACAATATAGTGGAGTAGAAATCCTCAACAAGCATTTTACTTCAAAATAAATTGAGACATTGAAAAATACTAGCTGTATTTTAAGTATGCCATCAAACTAACTCTGAAAAAATAATCAGAGGCTAAAAACGAAATGTAACCTGGACTTCAGAAAGTTAACCAAGCACAAAATAGCTGGTTATCCTAGGGCAACTATTAATTAATAATGACCCTGAAGACACACTTAAAAATCTTGGAAAGGTTGAGAAAAAGAATGTAAAAACTAGCCTTCATTCATTGAGAAATCTAAAAGGAAATCTTGCTCAAACCAGGGACCCCAAAAAAACTATATCCTCAATGAAAGGAAAATCCCGCCTACCAATGGAGACAGGAATGAAAATCTGAATCCTAAGTCCTTTCCCCAGTGGGTTTAAGATCAAAATTCACACTATCTATGAACAAACACCTTTATCTAAAGCTTTATTTTGGAAGATACTAGATTAAGAGTTCTCCTGAGCATCCAGCAGAAACAAGAACAGCTTCCATCTTAAGGAACACACTTCAATCCCGGGTCAAAAAATTCCCCTCAATAAAAGTCTAACTAAAAAAAAAAAAAATCACAAATCTTAACACCCCTTAAAGCCAAAGACTAAAGGCTAGCAGAAACAAATGATAAGAATGAGACTCTCAAATAAATCAGTTATTGGAATTTATAGCCTCAAAAGAAAAAGCAGCCTTTGAAAAATACATGTATCAAAAATATCAATGAAGATATTATAGAACTCATTAAGCAGGTTAAAAATAATAAAACTAAAATTTTGAAATAAGATGTAGTAATCAAATAAAATTTTCAGTGGAGAGTTTAAAACTGTAACATATCTCATTCCATGCACAAATCAAGGTGGATCATAAACATGAAAGTTAAAATCATTAAGCTTCCAGAAGAAAACAATAAAAGTGTGGATATCTTCATGTCTTTTGAGGTGCTCAAAAATACTTTGACAGGCTGAAAAAAGACACTAACTCAGACAGAAGATAGATCAAACTGGACTCTCTGGAAATTGAATATTTGCTAACTAAAACACATCATTCAGAAATAAAAATTCAAGTCAGTGACTGTGAGAAATATCAGACAAAGTACTAAGTTCAGAAAATATTTTTGGGCTCTTCCCTGGTGGCTCAGATGGTAAAGCATCTGCCTACAATGTGGGAGACCTGGGTTCGATCCCTGGGTTGGGAAGTTCTCCTGGAGAAGGAAATGGCAACCCACTTCTGTACTCTTGCCTGGAAAATCCTATGGACAGAGGAGCTTGGTAGGCTACCGTCCACGGGCTCACAAAGAGTCGGACACGACTGAGTGACTTCACTCACTCACTCACTCACAATAAATGTCAAGATAAAAATCCTAGTTTTTAAAATGGAAAAAAGATAGACATTTTACAACAAGTTATTATTTATAAGAGCCCTAAAGCAGAAACCTCAGAGAAGGCAATGGCACCCCACTCCACTACTCTTGTCTGGAAAATCCCATGGATGGAGGAGCTTGGTGGGCTACAGTCCATGGGGTCGCTAAGAGTCAGACATGACTGAGCGACTTCACTTTCACTTTTCACTTTCATGCAGTGGAGAAGGAAATGGCAACCCACTCCAGTGTTCTTGCCTGGAGAATCCCAGGGACGAGGGAGACTGATAGGCTGCCATCTATGGGGTGGCCCAGAGTCGGACACAACTGAAGTGACTTAGCAGCAGCAGTAAAGCAGAAACCTATCACCTAAAGAGATGGGAATACCAGACCATCTTACCTGTCTCCTGAGAAACCTGTATGCTAGTCAAGAAGCAACAGTTAGAATCCTGAATGAAACAACTGATTGGTTCAGGACTGAGGAAGGAGTACTACAGCCCTGTCTGCTGTCACCCTGTTTATTTAACATATACATGGAGCCGAGTTGGATGAGTTACCAGCTGGAGTCAAGATAGGTGTGAGAAACATCAGCAACCTCATGTGTGTGGATGATACCACTCTAATGACAGAAAGCAAAGAGGAACTAAGGAACCTCTTGATGAGGGTGAAGGAGGAGAGTAAAGGAGCCAGCTTAAAACCAAATATTAAAAAAATTAAGATCATGGCATCCAGTCCCATTGCTTCATGACAAATAGACAGGAAAAGGGTGAAAGTAGTGACAGATTTCCTTTTCTTGGGCTCTAAAATCACTGCAAATGGTGACTGCAGCCATGAAATCAGAAGACAGTTACTTCTCGGCAGGAAAGCAATGACAAACCTAGACAGTGTGTTGAAAAGCAGAGACATTACTCTGCAGACAGAGGTCATATAGTCAAGGCTATGGTCTTCCCAGTGGTCATGTACAGTTGTAAGAGCTGGACCGTAAAGAAGTCTGAGTGCCAAAGAACTGATGCCTTCCAACTGTGGTTCTGGACAGCAGAGAGATCAAGCTAGCCAATCTTAAGGGAAATCAACCTGAATACTCATTGAAAGGACTGATGATGAAGCTGAAGCTCCAGTATTTTGGTCACCTGATGCAGTTGGCTCTTTGGAAAAATCCCTGATGCTAGGAAAGTTTGAGAGTAGCAGAAGAGAACGTCGGAGGATGAGATGGCTGGTTGGCATCACTAATGCACTGGACATGAACTTGGGCAAACTTCGGGAGATGCCAAGGGACAAGGAACCCTGGTGTGCTGCAGTCCATGGTGTTGCAAAGAGCTGGACATGACTGGGCGACTGAACAACAACAATAAACCAGAAACAAGCTGAGTATATATCAACAGACGGATGGATAAACAAGTGGTGATATATTCACTCAGTAATAAAAAGGAACAACCTATTGGTAACATGCAACAATATGGACCGAAGAGAATATATACTATACTATTACATTTGTATGAAGTTCAAGAACATGCAAAACTAGTCTGTATCAAAGATATTAGAAAATATAGTGCCTCTGAGAGGAAGACAGGAAAGGGAGCATGCTGGAATACTCTAGTGTAATGAACATGTTCTAGATCTCAATATGATTCATACCACATAGACATACACAACTGTCAAAACATCAGAATAAAGATTTAAGATTTGTGAATTTTATTCTATGAAATTATCTATCAAAAGATTTAAATGTTAAAGCAATATTTCAAGATCAGTTTATTACATTACATGCTTAAAGAGTAAAGATTGGAAATTAAATTTAAAAATGTATAAAATGTATAAAATGCATTTAAAGAAAAGTAGAACAAGGGTGTGTGTGTGAAGAAAAGGCAACTGTTGGTGGGAATGTAAATTGGTGCAGCCACTAGGGAGAACAGTATGGAGGTTCCTTTGAAAACTAAAAATAGTTACCTTATGATCCAACAATCCCACTCCTGGGCATATATCCAGAAAAGAAGAAAACTCTAATTCAAAAAGATACATGCATGCCAATGTTCGTACAGCATTATTTATAATAGCCAAGAGATTGAAGGAACCTGAATGTCCTTGACAGATGAATGGATAAAGAAGAGTTGGTGTATATATGTATGTAGGTATATATATATTTATAACAATTCATTCCAATCCTATACAAACTTTTTTCTGAGAATAATAAAAGAGGCAACACTTTCCAGCTCTTTTTTTTATAAGGTTAATATGACCTTAATACACACCAGACTGTAGCCATGAAATTAAAAGATGCTTACTCCTTGGAAGAAAAGTTATGACCGACCTAGACAGCATATTCAAAAGCAGAGACATTACTTTGCCAACCAAGGTCCATCTGGTCAAGGCTATGGTTTTTCCAGTGGTCATCTATGGATATGAGAGTTGGACTGTGAAGAAAGGTGAGCGCTGAAGAATTGATGCTTTTGAACTGTGGTGCTGGAGAAGACTCTTGAGAGTCCCTTGAATTGCAAGGAGATCCAACCAGTTCATTCTGAAGGAGATCAACCCTGGGATTTCTTTGGAGGGAATGATGCTGAAGCTGAAACTCCAGTACTTTGGCCACCTCATGTGAAGAGTTGACTCCTTGGAAAAGACTCTGATGCTGGGAGGGATTGGGGGCAGGAGGAGAAGGGGATGACAGAGGATGAGATGGCTGGATGGGATCACTGACTTGATGAACGTGAGTCTGAGTGAACTCTGGGAGTTGGTGATGGACAGGGAGGCCTGGCGCGCTGCGATTCATGGGGTCACAAAGAGTCAGACACGACTGAGCAACTGAACTGAACTGAACTAATACACACCAGAAAAGATTTACAAGAGTAAAGAAAATTATATGCTAATTTCCATGATGAACAATGAGTAAAAGTCATGGATAACTTATTAGCAAACTGTATCGAGCATTGTGTAAACAAAGTACTTTATGATGATCAGTTTGGGTTTAGCCCAAAAAGTAAGGTTAATATTAGAAAGTCTATTTCTATTCCATAAATAGATTTAAGGAGAAAATAATTTCCCAGTAAATGAGTAAAGTATACATAATATTCATAATACACAGTACTAAACTCCTAGGATATTATGTATAGAGGAAACTGCCAAGAGAATTTGATAAAAGAAAATATTAAAAGATTCTGTGTTATAAATATTAAATAAATTATTTTCTTTTAAAATTAAGATCAAGGTAATGACTCTTATTGTCATCTTCACTTAATATTTTGCTAGAATTCCTAAATAATGAAAGTCAAGAGAAAAAAATATTTTAAGTTTTAGGAAAATATAAGCAAATAGCATTTAAAAGTGTTTTGATTGTCTACATGAAAAAAATTAATTATGAAATTAACATTGTATGCCCTTTGTTGTAGTAGTTGCCTGGGAGCGGGGTAGTAGGGAAGAGGGGGAATTTATTATAAAAGGTCATGAGGAAACTTTTGTGGGTGATAGGTATGTTTATTATCATGATTTTGATGGTGGTTCCATCCATGGGTGTATTCATATATCAAAATTTATAAAGTTGTTTAAATGTGTGAATTTTATTCTACATCAACTATACCTCAATATGGAGAAGGGAATGGCAGCCCACTCCAGTATTCTTGCCTGGAGAATCCCATGGACAGAGGAGCTGAGTGGGCTACAGTCCATGGGGTCGCAAAGAGTCAGACATGACTGAGTGACTAATGCAACACAATACCTCAACCTTCCTTTTTTGTGGTCCTTGTGATAAACAAGTAGATTAAAGCAAGTTCATTTAAATCATGAACAAGTCATATGAACCCAATACGCAAAAAGAGACAGGTATCATATGACTTAGACATTTTACTTCTAGATATATATCCTTGAAAAATTACTGCCAGTGTCAACAAGAAGGAAGTTCAAATTACCATTGCTTATAGAAAAAGAAAAAAAACCAAAGAACAGAAAATAGCCTAAATGTTGTCAATACCATTATGGATAAATATATTGGTATGATCATATGGTAGAATAATATACAACAGTTAAAATGAGTTAATTATACCTATAAGTATCACATGAATGAATCTCTTAATCACATCATTAAACTGAAAAGTGTAAAATAATACATATAGAATTATTGCAATATGCAAAGTAAAAAAACTACTGTTTTTTGAGATACATAATTGTGTAGTAAAACTATAAAGATTAGTAAGGGAAAGATAAACCCATAATTCAGGTTGCTACTTACCTTAAAAATGTCAAGAAATAAAAGTGTTAGGTTCATGAATGGCTATACAGGAGGCTTCAAAGATTTTTGTAATGTTTTATTTATAAGCTTAGTGGAGGGTATACAATGTTCATTTTACTGGGTTACTTTTAGAATATATACTAATAAGCCTTTTTTGTATTTAATATAACATTATTATAATAAAAAACAGGAATAATATCTTTTTCTCTCTGGAGCTGATAGAATTGGAGAATCATTGAATAGAAATTTCCAAGAAGAGTTAAATGTGGCATTCCTAGAAATTCTTTGTTGTTATTTGAAATAATTTTCTTGAGGTCCATTAAAAGCTTCATAAGGGCCAAAAAATATTTTTAGTTTTTAAAAAGTAGTGAAAACTGTGTATAGATTTGAATGCTTTGTATACAGTTGCTCTGTTTTTTAGTTTTGGTTCCAAGTGGACAGTCAGAATGGCTGCAGTCATAATAAAATACATGATGAGTTGTTTGCTGGTTTATGCACTCTGCTATATGAATTTTCGCTGTACAGCCATAACCTTATGCGCTTAAACTAAGCCAGATGATTACTCAGGGCTCTCTAGTCAGCAATCAACACCTGTCTTCCAATTGTCCTGCTCAAATGTCTCCCCACTTAATGATCACCCTAGGGCAGTCAGTTTGCACTGGGACAGCTGTGTCTTTTCAAACCCCAAAAGTGTGACTTTGGCCAGATTGGGAGTGAATGAGTGAAAGTCGCTCAGTCGTGTCTGACTCTTTGTGACCCCACGGACTACACAGTCTATGGAATTCTCCAGGCCAGAATAATGGGGTGGGTAGCCTTTCCCTTCTCCAGGGGATCTTCCCAACCCAGAGATCGAACTCAGGTCTCCCTCATTGCAGGCAGAGTCTTTACCAGCTGGGCCACCAGGGAAGCCCAAGAATACTAGAATGGGTAGCCTATCTCTTCACTAGCAGATCTTCTGAACCCAGGAATCGAATTGGGGTCTCCTGCATTGCAGGAGAATTCTTTACCAACTGAGTTATCGGGGAAGCCCAAGCCAGACTGGAGGGTCGTCATACTATCCTCAATAAGAGACTGCCTAAGTCAAGTATATAGCTTGAAAGAATGATCTCAGCACCAGGTTATCCAGGCATGTTTGCTGTTCCAGGGCTAGTGAATGAAAGGGCATTTCTAGAAAGACATTTTCCAAGTCTTAGAATGAACTTCTCCTAAAAACACAAGCAGCCTCATTTGTCTGGCTAAAGAGAAACCACTGTATGTTAGATGAAGGAAAAAAAAAAAAAGTTTATACGTTCTCTGTGTTAGAGTTCATCTCTTTTAAAATTATCAGTTTGACTGTTTGCACATTGTTTTTCTGATTCAATTGCTTCTTTGGTTCTTTGCAGTGGTGATTGCTATAGTAGATTACTCCCCTCCAAAGAGCCTGTGCTAGCTTCATTTGCAATCAATGCCAAGCAAAATTAAAATTGAATTTATTTAGTAAGATTTAAATTGAATTGTTGTCTGTGAGGAAACTCATGTATTCCTGCACATATCCTGTAAGTATGTCTTACATATTGGATATATATTTTTTATTTTAGCTTTCCATCATTCTAATGTTATCTATAAAATATGACAGTTTATATAAAATTATTTTTCTGTGCTCTATAAATTTAAAATACATAGCAAAGAATATGAAATAAAATTAGAAAAAAGAAATCAAGAAACAATATTGGCATTTCCCTCCTTAAATTGTAGAGCAGACTTTCCTCACCCCTCCCCAGGCAACAAAGGATTAAAAAGCTTTTCAAATAATCTCAAGATGTCCCAAATCCTTGTGAGGAAATGTATAATCATGGATTACCACTTCCTTTCTGATTTGTTACGTGATTGTGGATAAACATTCTGAGCTGTCCTCTGTTCTCCTATGCTGTCCTTTAGAATTTATTGACATGGATTCGTGACAGTTGAAAAAGAAAATGAATAATTTTATAGTTCTCCTTGGCACTCTTGATTTAAAAGGAAATCTTCTTAAACCTCTGTTAAGCTGTAAAGTGTTTGCCTCCCCTGTGGCTTCTTTCATTAACCAGTTCTATTTGTAGTTTTAATCACCATGATACAAAGTTGCTGATATACTCACAAAAACAATCAGAATGTCATTCTTTGGAAATGCAATTATCATTATGCATTTTTTGCATTCTTCAAAAAGTGAAAGAGATGATATCTTAAATGTTGATTTGAGAATTCTATTAAAGTGTCTATATGAGCATAGTTTAAAAATAATTTTGGACTTCAGATATGTTTATTGTCTCTATTAAGAATAGAAAGTGTGCAGTATTATGTAACCAAATTTTTAGAAAAAATTTTTATTTATTTACTTGCAATCACTCAGAAAAATATTGATTGAGCCCTGGGTCTCTACTGGTCACAGCTGGATTCTGAGAAACAAATAAATGTAAAGTACTTATTTCTTCAAAAAACTCATAGACTCAGGAAGGGGGTGAAGCAGTGACAGAAAATTAATAATATAATAAATGTGCTAAATCACAGAGTTCTGTTTAAAGTTCCATGAAAGCACAAATGGGGAACAAATGAAGTCTTCCTGGAGGAGAGGGAAATGGAGAGAGTTGTGAAAATATGATTTTGAAGTGGGTCATAGACACCAGGAGTTTGTTGAGAAGTGAAGGAGAAATCACAAAAGAATTGTTTTAGATCTTTTCTTTCTTTCATTTGTAAATGGTAACCAACATGATGATTGGTATAAGGATAGAGTTCCTTGTGTCTCTGCCTAACTCTTCATTTATATGTAGTGTCACTCAATTCAGTTCAGTTCAGTTGCTCAGTCATGTCCAACTCTTTGCGACCCCATGAATCGCAGCATGCCAGGCCTCCCTGTCCATCACCAACTCCTGGAGTTCACTCAGACTTACATCCATCGAGTCAGTGATGCCATCCAGCCATCTCATCCTCTGTCATCCCCTTCTCCTCCTGCCCCTAATCCCTCCCAGCATCAGAGCCTTTTCCAATGAGTCAACTCTTCACATGAGGTGGCCAAAGTACTAGAGTTTCAGCTTCAGCATTGGTCCTTCCAAAGAACACCCAGGACTGATCTCCTTTAGAATGGATTGGTTGGATCTCCTTGCAGTCCAAGGGACACTTAAGAGTCTTATCCAACACCACAGTTCAAAAGCATCAATTCTTTGGTGCTCAGCTTTCTTCACAGTACAACTTTCACATCCATATATGACCATAGGAAAAACCATAGCCTTGACTAGATGGACCTTTGTTGGCAAAGTAATGTGTCTGCTTTTGAATATGCTATCTAGGTTGGTCATAACTTTCCTTCCTAGGAGTAAGCGTCTTTTAATTTCATGGCTGCAATCACTATCTGCAGTGATTTTGGAGCCTCCCCAAAATTAAGTCTGACACTCTTTCCACATCTATTTCCCATGAAGTGATGGGACCAGATGCAGTGATCTTCGTTTTCTGAATGTTGAGCTTTAAGCCAACTTTTTCACTTTCCACTTTCACTTTCATCAAGAGGCTTTTTAGTTCCTCTTCACTTTCTGCCACAAGGGTGGTGTCATCTGCATATCTGAGGTTATTGATATTTCTCCCAGCAAACTTGATTCCAGCTTGTGTTTCTTCCAGTCTAGCATTTCTCATGATGTACTCTGCATAGAAGTTCAATAAGCAGGGTGACAATACACACCCTTGATGTACTCCTTTTCCTATTTGGAACCAGTCTGTTGTTCCACGTCCAGTTCTAACTGTTGCTTCCTGACCTGCATACAGATTTCTCAAGAGGCAGATCAGGTGGTCTGGTATTCCCATCTCTTTGAGAATTTTCCACAGTTTATTGTGATCCACACAGTCAAAGGCTTTGGCATAGTGAATAAAGCAGAAATAGATGTTTTTCTCAGGAGCGGCTGAGAGGAGCTACCCCGCGTCCGAGGTCAGGGGTAGCAGCCGTTAGTTCCAGGCTGCGACGGCTCAAGAGCAGCCGAGAGGAGCTACCCCACATCTGAAGTCAGGGGTGGAAGCCAGGAGGAGCTACCCCATGTGCCAAGGGTTGGTGGCCGAGAAGAGCAATCCCACGTCCAAGGAGCGATGGCTGCGTGGACTCAGGAGGGCCGAGAGGAATTACTCCACGTTCAAGATCAGGAGGGGCAGTGGTGAGGAGATACCCCTTGTCCAAGGTAAGGAGCAGCGTCTGTGCTTTGCTGGAGCAGCCGTGAGAGATACCCCACGTCCAGGGTAAGAGAAACCCAGGTAAGATGGTAGGTGTTGCAAGAGGGCATCAGAGGGCAGACACACTGAAACCATAATCACAGAAAACTAGTCAATCTAATCATTCTAAGATCACAGCCTTGTCTAACTCAGTGAAACTAAGCCATGCCCTGTGGGGCCACCCAAGACGGGCGGGTCATGGTGGAGAGGGCTGACAGAACTTGGTCCACTGGAGAAGGGAATGGCAAGCCACTTCAGTATTCTTGCCTTGAGAACCCCATGAACAGTATGAACAGGCAAAATGATAGGATACCAAAAGAGGAACTCCCCAGGTCATTAGGTGCCCAATATGCTACTGGAGATCAGTGGAGAAATAACTCCAGAAAGAATGAAGGGATGGAGCCAAAGCAAAAACAATACCCACTTGTGGATGTAACTGGTGATAGAACCGAGATCTGATGCTGTAAAGAGCAATATTGCATAGGAACCTGGAATGTTAGGTCCATGAATCAAGGCAAATTGGAAGTGGTCAAACAGGAGATGGCAAGAGTGAACATCGACATTCTAGGAATCAGCGAACTAAAATGGACTGGAATAGGTGAATTTAACTCAGATGACCATTATATCTACTACTGCAGGCAGGAATCCCTCAGAAGAAATGGAGTAGCCATCATGGTCAACAAAAGAGTCTGAAATGCAGTACTTGGATGCAATCTCAAAAATGACAGAATGATCTCTGTTCGTCTTCACTTTCACTTTCATCAAGAGGCTTTTTAGTTCCTCTTCACTTTCTGCCACAAGGGTGGTGTCATCTGCATATCTGAGGTTATTGATATTTCTCCCAGCAAACTTGATTCCAGCTTGTGTTTCTTCCAGTCTAGCATTTCTCATGATGTACTCTGCATAGAAGTTCAATAAGCAGGGTGACAATACACACCCTTGATGTACTCCTTTTCCTATTTGGAACCAGTCTGTTGTTCCACGTCCAGTTCTAACTGTTGCTTCCTGACCTGCATACAGATTTCTCAAGAGGCAGATCAGGTGGTCTGGTATTCCCATCTCTTTGAGAATTTTCCACAGTTTATTGTGATCCACACAGTCAAAGGCTTTGGCATAGTGAATAAAGCAGAAATAGATGTTTTTCTCAGGAGCGGCTGAGAGGAGCTACCCCGCGTCCGAGGTCAGGGGTAGCAGCCGTTAGTTCCAGGCTGCGACGGCTCAAGAGCAGCCGAGAGGAGCTACCCCACATCTGAAGTCAGGGGTGGAAGCCAGGAGGAGCTACCCCATGTGCCAAGGGTTGGTGGCCGAGAAGAGCAATCCCACGTCCAAGGAGCGATGGCTGCGTGGACTCAGGAGGGCCGAGAGGAATTACTCCACGTTCAAGATCAGGAGGGGCAGTGGTGAGGAGATACCCCTTGTCCAAGGTAAGGAGCAGCGTCTGTGCTTTGCTGGAGCAGCCGTGAGAGATACCCCACGTCCAGGGTAAGAGAAACCCAGGTAAGATGGTAGGTGTTGCAAGAGGGCATCAGAGGGCAGACACACTGAAACCATAATCACAGAAAACTAGTCAATCTAATCATTCTAAGATCACAGCCTTGTCTAACTCAGTGAAACTAAGCCATGCCCTGTGGGGCCACCCAAGACGGGCGGGTCATGGTGGAGAGGGCTGACAGAACTTGGTCCACTGGAGAAGGGAATGGCAAGCCACTTCAGTATTCTTGCCTTGAGAACCCCATGAACAGTATGAACAGGCAAAATGATAGGATACCAAAAGAGGAACTCCCCAGGTCATTAGGTGCCCAATATGCTACTGGAGATCAGTGGAGAAATAACTCCAGAAAGAATGAAGGGATGGAGCCAAAGCAAAAACAATACCCACTTGTGGATGTAACTGGTGATAGAACCGAGATCTGATGCTGTAAAGAGCAATATTGCATAGGAACCTGGAATGTTAGGTCCATGAATCAAGGCAAATTGGAAGTGGTCAAACAGGAGATGGCAAGAGTGAACATCGACATTCTAGGAATCAGCGAACTAAAATGGACTGGAATAGGTGAATTTAACTCAGATGACCATTATATCTACTACTGCAGGCAGGAATCCCTTAGAAGAAATGGAGGAACCATCAGGGTCAACAAGAGAGTCCGAAATGCAGTCGTGTCACTGGAGTTCCCTGTTTCTAATTCTGCTAGAGGCAGAAACTTCACTCTTAGATTTTTCTCTTTAGCCTGGTGATTTGAACCTTGTAAGAACTCATAAACTATGTTTTTAAAATTTATCACTATGTAGTACATCTACAAGTTAGACTATATATTGCACTTAATATAGCGTAAAAGAAAAATAATTTGCAACAGGGAATCAAATATACTAAAATATAAAGTCAGTTAGAAAACATTTATTATAATAACTGAAAAAGAAGGATGTAATGCTTTATATTTAGTATATCAAGTATGTAGAAAGTATATATATATAGAAAAGAGAAGAAAGGAATGACAAAATAATAGTGGTCGCCTCTGGGAGGTAGCAATGTTTTTTATTGCATACTTACTTGAACTTTATAATTTTCTTACTAACAGCATTAATTTCTTTTAGATAAATAAAAGCTATATTTGAAGCAACATAGACTTCTCAATTCAACAACATCATCTAATTATTGCTCTCTTGAAATTGAAAGTTATTTTATGTTTCTGTTGGATGGTGATGTTAGGAACATTTCAGGTCTTCTAGAGCAGCATTGTTTTTGATTATTTTGCTTTCTCACTTGCAAAAGCAAGGGTACCGTGAGTGATTCCTTGGTTAGTTTTGTGTTTTCTTCCTCTGTCCCTACACTTGAAGCTTATATTGTGATTAAAAAGTTTCACTTTCTCCAGAGTTGGTTGCCAGAAGTGACTCTAATGCTTAGGCTCTGAGTTGGCCTGAAAATAAAACAAAGTGTTGCTCAGTAGTGTTTAACGTTTTGCAACCCCATGGACTAGCTCGTCAGGCTCCTCCGTCCATGGGATTCTCCAGGCAAGAATACTGGAGCAGGTAGCCTTTCCCTTCTCCAGAGGATCTTCCCAACCCAGGGATCCAACCCGGGTCTCCTGCACTGCAGGCAGACTCTTTACTGTCTGAGCCACCAGGGAAGCCCAAAGTTGACCTGAAGTAGCCCTGAGTTGGCCTGAAGCTTGGCTCGGAAGAGGCACCCACATACTAGCAGCTGTTGCACAGTCAGTCTGTTGGTGACATGGTTATCCGTCAAGCCTGCAGCCATAATGCAGCGCACTAGCTCTGCTCCCTCTTGCAGTTGCACCTTTTGTTCTGATTGCTTCTCAGCTGCAATTTAGTGATCTCTTTCTACTCTTTGCCCATGTGCATCTCAGAGGATTGGATTGCTGTTCATCACCAGTCACTTCAGCGAGGCTGAGGTGGTTTGGGGAAAGCTCTTAACTATGTCCATTTGATATTTGAAGACTTCTCTGTGGAAGCAGCTGGTTAAGTCTCACCAAACTAGAGGTAATTAGGAAGTCATACTATCAGAGCACAGTACTTTGGAGAGCATCTTGATACCCCTTGCCACATTAAAGCCATGGTATATTCATCAGTCTCTCTACAGGGACACCAGCCTCCTAGTTTCAGTGTTCTCTCTCTTTGACGATGCAAAACCATCAGGCCAATGTGCAGCTTTAATGGCCAACTGCAGTAGTGTTTTTCCCTTGCATGTTGTAAAAGAAATTATTTGGCTGCCTATAGGTCTTCTCTCATGTGGACTTGCACAGGTTGACTGCTCTAGTCCCTGGTAATGGGAGTTTGGGGTGGGATATGGGGAAGAAAAGGAATGATACCCACAAGCTGCAAGCTGTGTAATAGCTATGATTATCTTGCTTCATAATGTTAGGCAATGTGTACTGCCAAGGAAGGCATTAAGAGAATTATTTCCTCATTTGTTCAAGGCATCCTCAGCTCGTGTCTGACCTTACAATGTGCACTGTGGGAGTTTAGGTGAACTAGAAGCCTGAGTGAGGGCAGCCTCACCCCACAGGACTCTTGCAGAGAGACAAGACTGGGTAACTTGAGTCATTTGTGGTGTGCTGGCACTCTATTTCTGTCTATTTCTCTCTCTGTGCTCAGTCACTGAGTCATGCCCAACTCTTTGCAACCCCATGGACTGTAGACCGCCAGTCTCCTCTGTCCATGGGATTTCCCAGGTGAGAATACTAGAGTGGTTGCCATTTCCTTCTCCTGGGGATCTTCTGGACCCAGGGATGGAACCCGCATCTCTTGTATCTCCTGTCTCTCCTGCATTGTCAGGCAGATTCTGTACCACTGTGCCACCTGGGAAGCCCCCTCTCCCTATATATACATATAAAAACAGAGCTTCTATATTACATATATAAGTATATAATCCGTAATATACATGTGCATGTATCTATAGTTTTACATTTAATACAAAAGCTCTCTTTTTAACACCAAACTGCACACCAAAAAGAGTTGTACAGTGATGCTACATTTATGTTTTATGAGTAGCTGCCTGGAGAAGGCAATGGCACCCCACTCCAGTACTCTTGCCTGGAAAATCCCACGGATGGAGGAGCCTGATAGGCTGCAGACCATGGGGTCGCTAAAAGTTGGACACGACTGAGTGACTTCACTTCCACTTTTCACTTTCATGCACTGGAGAAGGAAATGGCAGCCCACTCCAGTGTTCTTGCCTGGAGAATCCCAGGGACGGGGGAGCCTGGTGGGCTGTTGTCTATGGGGTCGCACAGAGTTGGACACGACTGAACCGACTTAGCAGCAGCAGCAGCCTAGATTAAACTCCCCTATACACACGTGAAGTCATAGTAGCTTTCATAAGTTGAGAAATCTGCAAAATTTAAGAATAAAAATTTTTTCAGTTTTGGAAAACTGATGATACGAGTTGACTATGGGGTAGAGTTTTTCATGTATGGAACATATGTCAAAACAAGTGCTGGAGGATGAGCATGGAATGCTTTCTTTTTCAGGAGATCTATATAGTGTAACTGATGAATGATATATGTGCTGTTAAACATGTTTTATCCTAATGGAGTGGGGAATTTCCAGAACTGCAGCCTCACCATTTCCCGCAATCATGGTAGTTTCTGTCTATATATTTCCTGCTTAACTTCAGAGTATTTTCTTGGTTTCTAGGGGGAGGATTGCAATTGTGAATAGGTTTCATAACCATTTCTCAAATTTTAAATTGACCGCCTATCTTGTTTTTAGTGGGAAGTTTTTCCAACCCACTGAATTTATTAATTTCTTCTTTGGCCCACATTTGGAAAACAGGGAAGTAGATGAATTCTCTGTTAGTTCAAAAATACGTATTTTTTTATTTTATATATCAGAACACCATCAGGTTACAGAAATAATTTAAAGCTGGCCTGCACTAGAAGGAAGAAACATGAAATATGAGTCTTTGGTCATGAGCACTGTTACACTGATTGAATCTCCCCCCTTTCCTGTCATTTCTATCTCAGCAATCTTTAAAGTCGTTATAGATTTCATGCACTAGGATGGTTACTACCCCACATCGACTAGCCTCTGGAAGCTAACGGTAGTGCCCAACCCCATCTCACCAAAGCAGTCCACAGTCTCATGGCTAGCTATCGCTGGAGGCTCCTAGTGGAGATAAGTAACAGTGTTGGTTGTCCTCTGTCATCAGCAGGATGGTAAGAACAGATCCCATTTGCCTTTTATCCCTACTTATCCCAGGTACGACCTGGGGTAAAGCTCAAGCCTCTCACCACCTGGGGTCTTCCCCTTGTACTGCTCTGCACAGGCTTGATCCGACTCCCACTTTGTGCCCAAATTCCACCGTGCCTCCAGTACTCCTTCCTGCTTGCCAGCAGATTCTCATCATCCTCAAGTTGCCTGTCACAAAGCAGTCCTTTGGCTTCCTTGCCTAAACTGAAAGCTTTCTTCAGAGGGTGCTGGTTTTCTTACAGTAAATGGAGGCAGTTTTCCCTTTTACATCCCCTTATCTCTTATCTCAGGACTTGAAAATAGTTTCATTATCCATACAACCACTCATTGTCACTTCTAGGTTGCTACCTGTCACTCTTCTTTCAATCCCTATTGCCTGGTCACACTGAACATTCTTTCCTTTAAACCATCCCAAGCTAGATCCTGTCTCATAGCCTCATATTGCAGTTCCTTCTAGCTAGCAGGTTCTTAATGTTTTTCCTCCTGATCCTTTATCCTTCAGCCTGTTTTACCTCCTTACATAATCCTTCCTTGAGCCTCTCTTTCTAAAATAGCTTTTCTGCCTCTCTATTCTCCTGTCAGTCCCATATGTTTCTTTCTTTTGAATTAATTTTTTATATCAGTTATTTTCTTCTTCTTCTTTTTTTTTTTTTTTTTAGTGTGTGTCTTCATCTACAGAAAGTGAGCTTCATGGGGGCAGATACCACATTTATTTTTTTCTTTTTGATAATGTGTCTCTGATGCCTAGCATGGTACTGGCCCCTCAAAGGCACCCATTATTTGAAGAGTGAAGAAATAGGCAACATGACTATTAGAATAAGAAAAAATTAGTATATTCAAAAGTCATAGAAATTGTGGACATGAAATTAAAATACAAATCTTATTTCCTTCTCCAAGCATATTCAATAGAAGACAAAAATTGTGTTTTAGGAATAACTTAATGAAAGGATGGTTGGAAATTAGAGACTCTGGTGAATTTAAAGTGGTATGAGATGAGGTGGTATTGGAAAATAGCTTGTTTTCTGAGAAGGAGTAGCTGAAAACAGTGTGTGTAGTTTGAACAAGCAAATGCAATATATATTGATTATAATTTGGAAATAATGGAAAGCAAAAATATATATAACTATTTTTGGCTATTGTGAGCCCAGAACTTATGGGAAGAACCATGGAGAGAGGCTGGGGCTTCCGTGGTGGCTCAGCAGTAAAGAATCTGCCTGCAACGCAGGAGACTTGAGTTTGATCCCTGGGTGGGGACGATCCCCTGCAGAAGGAAATGGCAACTCACTCCAGTATTCTTGCCTGGAGAATCCCATGGATGGAGGAGCCTGGCTGGCTGCAGTCCATAGAGTTGCAACGAGTTGTATGTAACTGAACAGCTGAGCACATGGAGAGAGGCATGACTTAAAGAAGATGGAACACATTGGTTGACTGCCCTTCTCAAATATGAATTGTCTTCTTTGGCCTTTGGATTGGAACCACATGGCTGTCAGTTCTAGAAGGAAATCTTTGGAGAATGCTCTAAATTTAGGTATTTGGTATTTCTGAATGTTTCAGTTTAGCTATCAGGAATCTGGGGGTCAGATCTGTCATTTTTAGTACACAGGTGGCTGTATCTGACTTACCATGGGTGGCCATTCATCTCTGCAGAAAGAGAAGCTGAAGGAGCTATAGGCGTGGTCAAACTATGGGCATTATATAGTATTTGAATTCCTTCTGGCAGGTTTTTGAAGTATTTTCAGGTTATTTTCCATCCTTTTTTACCTTGCCCAATGATGGGGCTACAACTACTGGAATACACGTTAAGTCTCTCATCAGCTTTTGTTAGAATCAAGAGACGTCACTGTTTGCATGGGTATATGTCTCTGTGTGTGTGTGTGTGTGTGTGTAATTATGCACTGTTCCTAAAGCACAGCATATCAGAAAAAAATAAATGAGAATTTTGTTGAAGAAGATGATGTCAGAACATAAATGAGGATTCTGCCTTTGTTAACAGCTTCATCTTCCAGAGTGCCTTAAAGTCATACATGTATTATCACATTTTATTATTACTGTATAATTACGATATTATCATTATCTTCATTTTAAAAATGATAAATCTGAAGTACAGAGAGGTCAAGTAAAATGTTCAAAGTGAATGGTATAGCTGGTACTTAGCTTTCAGTTCTGCCAATTCCAGCTCCAGTGTTTTATTTTCTATCTGAATTGGAGGGCTGGACAGGATAAATTGTTTCACAAACCTCATCTCCAGAAGAGATACTGAAAGAGTGTAAGGATTGGCATCTTGTCCATCCTGAGGTACAGTGAGGGACCAGATAGATGATTTGATACCTTTCTGTTCTAGATTTCATAGCTACATTTATCTGGAAGTGTTTGCTATAAGCATCAGCTATTTTGAATTTGATACACTAAGAAAATAGTATTGTTTAAGCCCATCAGTGCTTAGGGAAAAAGCTCTTTTGGCTAATGATCAGAAATTTCTTAGTCTGCTAAATAGACTCCTAATAGAAATGTGAAAGTGCTAAGTGTTGTAGATTATGCAGGCCCATCCATATGGTGTCAGTGCCCCTGGAGTGGTTCATTTTCTGGCTGAAAGTTCCATTATTTTCTAAAAACTAGGTAAGAAATGAGAGAGCTGACCATTTTAATTAAAGCTGATCTGTAGTTCTGGTGCAGAACAAGTCACTATACCATTCAATCATCAGTTCCACACTCAGGTCTTGGGTTTGGCTCATTTCATATTTTAACAAGTACAATGTCCCTGTGTTATATAATTAAGATTTGGCTGGCCTTTGTCCCTGTATCCTGGAATGGAGACTCTAAATCCTTAGGATTTCCTGAGAATATAAGTGTCTTTGTTATTCATGATTCCCCTTGAATCATTCCGGAATTTATGCTAATAAGGTGACTCATGGCGGCCCTCTCAATAGCTTCAGGAAGGAGGCAGGTCATAGGCAGTCATGTAATTAGAGGGTTGCAACCTTGTGCCAGCCAGCCTGACCTCTGGGGAGAGTATTAAGATTAGAGACTTACTTTAATCATGTAACCAAGGATATAATGAGACCCCAGCAAAAGCTCTGGACGTGAGGTTCAGTGGAGCTTCCTGCTTTGTGAACTCATCAGTATTCCTGGAGGGTAACAGGCTGATTCCATGGTTTGGGGGGCATGGTATCTCTGTGTTGAGGACACTTTCATATCCTGTCCCAGGTGGCTCTTCATTTGACTTCTCCTGAGTTGTTTCCATCATAATAAAACTATAAGTATTGTGCTTTCCTGAGCTCTGTGTGTGCTAGCAAATTATCAAATGTGAGAAGACTCGTGGGAATTTCCAGATTTATGGCCAGTTTGTCAGTGGTGCAAATGACCTCGAGATCATTTGAACTTGTGCTTGGCATCTTAAGTAGGGTCAGTCTTCTGAGGACTGAGCCCTTAACTTGTGGGGTCTACATTCACTTCAGAGGGTTGTGTCACAAGTGATTTTCAGTATACTAGTTGATGTTAGAGCAGTTGGGGTTGAAACAGAGGACCACAAAAGGGAAGATGTATTATTTAGTTACCCACTGACCCATCATTTATAAATTGAGAGTTACAACACACTTAGCAGGTAAAGCTGTTTTCTAAATCTTGGACTTTTTATTTCTCTCATCTGTTATTTACTGGCACAGGTTTTGTGTATGGGGCCAAGTCTGCCTGTGTGTAGATGGGACAGTTTTATTGGAACTAACTGATTTGATGAAAAGCATCTCTCTCTCTCTCTTTCTTTTAAGTTATTGTGAAATGTGAGATGTATGTATTAAAATTCCTAAAACTAGAGATAGGGATGTGTTCTGGGTATGA
Source organism: Cephalophus harveyi (assembly GCA_006410635.1). Lineage (NCBI taxonomy): Eukaryota > Metazoa > Chordata > Mammalia > Artiodactyla > Bovidae > Cephalophus > Cephalophus harveyi. The sequence goes on along the minus strand of SJYT01084946.1, from coordinate 125,582 downwards.
TGTGTGCTCCATGCTGATCTCTTAATCTGTCTTGAATGGTTCAGTTTAATGTTTGATACAGGAATATATGCTTGTAATGTCACTGAATAAAAATTCTCAACAAAGTGTGATTTAGAGTTTAATGTAAATTTTTCATATTATATATAAAAAAGATAATTCCAAACACTAATTTTTTTTACAAAAGTATTATAACACCATTAGCTTTTCTGTTTTTTTTTTTTTCTCTCTTATTGAAATTGTCATCTCAATGAATAAGTTTAATCCAAAATGAAAAATTATTCCAGAAATTTCTGCCCACCCTGCAGTCTCCCACCATCTCATGTGATTCTGGCAGCATGACATGGCCAGCTGTCCACTCTCTACCCCTGACTTGGCTGGATTGAGGAGTAGGTCTGCCTTTCAGGTTTCCGATATACAAAATGAAACGGTAAGATTAGTTGATCGTTAGTTTCTCTTCCAGCTCAAATATCCTGCTCTCCTTACAGAACATGTTTGCTCATAAGAATTAGAGTGAATTGCATTGGTCTACCTGACAGAAATAGCTACTGCCTTTGCCCCAGCAGTCAGTCAAATATGCATCCCTTTTTATTCACATCTCTGTGTGCATCTCCACTGACATCCAGTGCTCACTTGCAGAAGTGCCAGGGAAGGAAACTTGGCTGCTTGAGAATAGATACCATCTAGAGAGCACTCCAGTGTTCTTGCCTGGAGAATTCCAGGGACGGGGGAGCCTGGTGGGCTGCCGTCTATGGGGTCACACAGAGTCGGACACGACTGAAGTGACTTAGCAGCAGCAGCAGCAGAGAGTTGAATGGGGCTTCCCAGGTGGTGCTAGTGGTAAAGAATCTGCCTGTCAATAAGGGACATAAAAGACACAAATTCAATCCCTGGGTTGGGAAGACCACCCAGGAGGAGGACATGGCAACCCCTTCCAGTATTCTTGCCTGGAGAATCCCATGGACAGAGGAGCCTGGCAGGCTACAGTCCACAGGGTTGTGCACAACTGAAGTGACGTAGCAGATGCACAGAGAGAGTTAAATGAGTTCAGCTTTGTATTGAAATTTAACTCAGTCAAATAGAATCATTTATATTAGAGTTCAGTGAACTTCCTTTTACTTCAACTCAACCTTTTTATTTCTTCTCACATTATATTTAGATATTGGTATCTATGCCTTGTATTTGGGAATCACCTCTAGGAGTATCATAAATAATTGATAAATCATGTCCTTTTCCAAGTGCATTATGTGTTTGTTTACATTAAAAAAATATGGCTTGTGTGGAATCAGACAATATAAATCTGACCTATTTTTTTATTTACATATGAACTGATAGGATTCCCTAGTGGTCAGTGGTAAAGAACCTGCCTACCAATTCAGGAGATGTGGACTTGATCCCTGGGTTGGGAAGATCCTGGAGAAAGAAATGGCAACCCACTCCAGTATTTTTGCCTGGGAAATCTCATGGACAGAGGAGCTTGGTAGGCTACAGTCCATGGGGTCACAAAGGGTTGGACATGACTTAGCAAATAAACAGCAACAAGTAATCAGCATCAGGTTAAGTGTCCATGTGAACTTGCTAAGGTGTTTAGTAACTTATGAAAGTGGTGTCAGTGACATAGTTTTAATCCTTGGCATTTGATGGTCTTTACTCTCCAGGTGATCGAGAATGTCTGAAAAGATAGTTATGGGCCATGGTGTCTGCACATACCTGTAGATTGTCTTATGGTGGCCTCATGGTGAGGTGTTCAAACTCAGTTGAATCACAGAAAACCTGAAATGGACCTCTGCTCAGAAGAATTGTTTCCTATTTGACATCTCTGTGTCCAAGATGACTTTTCTACTTACTACTGATCTCTGGCAATCGCCAGAGATTCAGAGAGGACCCATCATCTGTGCTCCCTTTTTGTGTTCTCTTTAAGGCAGTTCTTTCTCCCTCCACATGATGGAAAAGTCTCCACTTACCTTATAACATTTTTAACAATTTGTCAACTGACCTCTTAGATAAATAAAATATTTACTTAGTATTTTGTGTTTACATTTACATTTTATACTTAATATAGAGCATGGAGCTAGTTTTGCATTGTTTGCAGCAAATTTAGTGTTATTATATTTAGTTTCCATGTTTCTTTTTAATTCAGAGAATTCATGAAAATGAAACATTTTGAAAGAGTTGAGGGATGAGATATTATAGAGACACTGAGGAAGGTATAAAAAGCTAGGGGAAAAAATTGATTTTTTCAATGTTTTGCCAGTTATCCTCCATGAACTAAATTGGAAATGTGATTTAAAACAAACGCCCATCCTTTTCCCCTCCAAAAACTGTAGCTGAGTGAGGACATGCAGAGCATTCTATCATCTTAAATGGCTTTAAGACTGTATATTAGCTTGTCACTTCAGCTGTGTACAAAAATAAGCATAGCATAAAATTGTCCCTCCAGGATGTCACACTGTTACCACTATGAATCTTTCTCTCAGCTGCTATTTGATAGAGATCACAACTTCTGAGTCATATGGCATTTGCTTGTCTCACATTTTTAAAGACAAGCACATTTTCATTACATTCACAATGTAATTCTTGAAGTTACTTGTGATGTAAATTGTCATTAATGTTCAGATCTTACAGGTATACGTTGGAAACCAAATCTAGTTGAAGGTTCACCATCTGCTCTTGGGCACTACTTAATAGTAAAGTGAATTCTATATTCTTGTTCTTTCCTGCTTCAATGTGCTTTGATGGGAATAGGGGTAGGGTTGAGCAAAGGGGATTAGAATGTATTGAAGACTTACTTATGTGCCAGATGATTTATAGTAACTGTCTCATTTTATCTAAATAGCTTAATGGTAGGTGGTCTTAAGCCAATTTATATATATATATGTATAGAACCTGGCTGCGATTAAAACTTTCCCTGTGTCACACAACTGCAAAAGAGAATTTCCTATCTCATAAGTAAACATTTTTTAGCTTATCACATGTTGAAACCTGCTATTCCTCTTCTTTCTCCTCTTTCTCCACTTCTTGCTCTCTTTTCTCTTTTTAACTAATATGAAACCTATCAAAACCAGCTCATCATCTCTACTAATGCTAGGAATCTGTGAAAGGAAGAAAAATATACCTGAGATTTCTTAGAGTTTTAATTGAAATGATTTACTGGGACATTTGATGGTTAGGTTTGTGTAATGCTACTTTGTGTATGCTTCACTGAGCTCTTATTTTTGTTTTTATTACCATACAGCAGCTATGTTGAAATGTAATTAGCAGGTCTAGTCACTAATTATCTAATCAGCAGTAATTATTAGTTGGCTGGGTTTTCATGCTGCATATGACTCAGCATCTTGAGAAGTGCTGTACCACACAAAGACCATGTGATTTTTGTTTATATTCATACAGTTACAGTGTATGGGAAAAGTATGCACTTTGACTTCAATAATCATGAGCCAGTGTTCTAACTTTTCTGAGCTTAAATTTCTCCATTGGTAAAATTGGCAAAAGTAGGAAGACGAGAGATACCTGGAGTAACAGGCAAGTTTGGCCTTGGAGAACAAAATGAAGCAGGGTAAAGGCTAACTGAATTCTGCCTAGAGACTTCACTGGTCATAGAAATACTCTTCTTCAACAACACAAGAGATGACTTTACACATGGACATCACCAAATTGTCAATACTGAAATCACATTGATTACATTATTTGTAGCCAAAGATGGAGAAACTGTGTACAGTCAGGAAAAACAAGATGGGGAGCTGACTGTAGCTCAGATCATCAGCTTCTTGTAGCAAAATTCAGGCTTAAGCTAAAGAAAGTAGCGAAAACCACCAGGCCAGCCACACAGGACTTAAGTCAAATCCCCTATGAATATGCAGTGGAGGTTAATGAATAGATTCAAGGAATTAGAATTTGTAAACAGTGTGCCTGAAGAACTATGGATGGAGGTCTGTAATATTGTATAGGAGTCAGTGAACAAAGCCATCCCAAAGAAAAAGAAAAGCAAGAAGGCAAAGTGGTTATCTGAGGAGACTTTATAAATAGCTGAAGAAAGAAGATAAGTGAAAAGCAAGGGATAAAGGGAAAGGTACATCCAATTAAATGCAGAGTTCCAGAGATTAGCATGGAGAGACAAGAAGACCTTCTTCAATGAACAGTGCATTAAACTAGAAGAAAACAGCGGAAGGGGAAAGACTAGAGATCTCTTCAGGAGAACTGGAAATATCAAGAGAACATTTTGCCCAAAGATGGGCACAATAAAGGACAGAATGGTAGAGTCCTAGTAGACATTGAAGAGGATCAAGAAGAGGTGGAAAGAATACATGGAAGAACTGTACAAAAAAGATCTTAATGAACCAGATTACTATGATGGTGTGGTCAGTCACCCAGAGACAGACTTTCTGGAGTACGAAGTCAAGTGGGCCTTAGCAAACACTGCTGTTAGTAAAGTTAGTGGATGTGATGAAATTCCAGTAGCGTTATTCATAACCCTAAAAGATGATGCCATCAAGGTGTTGCATTCAATATGTTAGCAAATCTGGAATACCCAGCAGTGGCCACAGGACTGGAAAAGGTCAATCCTTATCCCAATTCCCAAGAAGGGTAGTACTAAAGAATGAGCTGACCATTGGACAATTCACTCATCTCACATGCTAGTAAGGTCATGCTTAAAATCTTGCATGCTCAGCTTCAGCATTATGCAAACCAAGAACTTCCAGATGTCTAATCTGGGTTTAGAATAGGAAGAGGAACCAGAGATCAGATTGCCAACATTCACTGGATCTTAGAGAAAGAAAGGGAATTCTAGAAAAGCATCTACCTTTATTTCATTGACGATGCTAAAGCTTCTGGGTGTCAGGCAAGATGGCAGAGTAAAAGGACATGAGCTCATCTTCTGCAAGAACACCAAAATTGCAACTAGCTGCTGAACAACCATCAACAGAAGAACGTGGCATCCCACCAAAAATAAAGTATTCCACGCCCAAGGGCAAAGGAGAAGCCCCAACAAGAAGGTAGGAGGGGTGCAATCACATTTAGAATCAAGCCTCAGACCCACCAAAGACACTCAGAGGGCACAAACAAAACCTTGTACCCACAAGACCTCCACAAGAGACTGAGCCAGACTGGACATCGAGTGGTTGAAACAGTGACAGAATTTATTTTCTTGGGCTCCAAAATCACTGCAGATGGTGACTGTAGCCACAAAACTAAAAGATGCTTGCTCCTTGGAAGAAAATCTATAACAAGCCTAGACAGTGTATTAAAAAGCAATGACATTACTTTGCCTACAAAGGTCCAATATAGTCAAAGCTATAGTAGTCATGTATAGTAGTAGTAGACTACAGTAGCAGTCAAGTGGTTGCAAAGAGTTGGACAGGACTGAGCAACCAAACAGCAACAAAAAGCCTAGACTGTGTGGATCATAATAAACTGTGGAAAGCTCTTAAAGAGATGGGAATACCAGACCATCGTACCTGTCTCCTGAGAAACCTGTATGTGGGTCAATAAGCAAGTTAGAACACTGTATGGAAACAACAGCTGATTGGTTCAAGATTGAGAAAGGAGTACAACAGGGCTGTCTGCTTCACCCTGTTTGTTTAACCTATATGCTGAGCACATCATGAGACATGCTGTGTAGGAAGAGTTACAAGCTGGGATCAAGATAGGCAACATCAACAACCTCAGATATGTGGATGACACCGCTCTAATGGCAGAAAGCAAAGGGGAACTAAAGAGCCTCTTGATGAAGGTGAAGGAGGAGAGTGAAAGAGCCATCTTAAAACTAAATATTAAAAAAGCAAAGATAATGGCATCTGCCCCCATCACTTCATGGCAATAGAGGGAGAAAAGGTGGAAGTAGTGACAGATTTCCTCTTCTTGGGCTCTAAAATCACTGCAGACGGTGACTGTAGCCATGAAATCAAAAGATGATTGTTTCTTGGCAAGAAAGCGATGACAAACCTAGACAGTGTATTGAAAAGCAGAGACATTACTCTGCTGACAGAGGTCTATATAGTCAAGCTATGGTCTTCCCAGTGGTCGTGTATGGTTGTGAGTTTTGGACCATAAAGAAGACAGAATACCAAAGAATTAATGCCTTCAAATTGTGGTGCTGGAGAAGACTCCTGAGAGTCCAGACAGTAAGGAGATCAAACCAGTCAGTCTAAGTGAAATCAACCCTGAATACTCATTGGAAGGACTGGTGCTGAAGTTGAAGCTCCAGTATTTTGGTCATCTGATGCAAACAGCCAATTCATTGGAAAAGTCCCTGATGCTGGGAAAGAATGAAGGCAGAAGGATAAGAGAGCGTCAGAGGATGAGATAGCTGGTGGGCATCACCAATGCAATGGACATGAACTTGGGAGATGATGAGGGACAGGGAGGCATGGCATGCTGCAGTCCATGGGGTCACAAAGAGTCAGACATGACTAGGCAACTGAACAACAACAACAACAAAATTGGGAATAATAGTACAGTTGATCCTTGAACAATGTGGGAGTCAGGGATGCTCACCTTATGTGTAATTGAAAATTCATGTGTAACTTATATTCACCCTCTCTATAGGCTGTTCATCTGTGTACTTGCTTCCTCTGTATCTGTGGTTCCATATCTATAGATTGAATTTACCATGGATTGAGTAGTAGGATAGCATATGCTATTGAAAAGATATGCATGTAAGTGGACCCACACAGGTCAAACCTATGTTGTTCAAGAGTCAACAACAAGTTGACTTTTGAACTTGTCAAACCTGTGTTGTTCAACTATTCAACAGTAATACCTGTTAAATAGTAATTTTTAAAAGGTAAAATCATGACTTGTACAAATTTAAAATGTCAAAAATTTCATTTACTGATTCATTATTGAGGAAACCAAAAAGATGTTATAATAGGTTCAAAAATGAATTCAAAATGCCACATAGACATAGTTAGCCAGGAATGTTTTTTAATGAATTTTAGAATAGGTAAATTTACCTTTTAGTTAAGCACCCAAGCCTAAATTTCTTGTCTTTTCAAACACCTCACAAATGTATTGTTTCTTTTTCTGAAAAGTATGAAAGTCGACTGCATTGGTCATTTCTTTAGGTCCATTTTATGAGACCCAAATGTGCATGTGGGCTGTGTTGCTTCAGTCATGCCCAACTCTTTGCCACCCCATGGACTGTAGCCTGCCAGGCTCCTCTGTCCATGGGGATTGTCCAGGCAAGAACACCGGAGTGGGTTGTCAAGCCCTCCTCCAGGGGATCTTCCTGACCTAGGGATTGATCCCATGTTCTTGTGTCTCTTGCATTAGCAGATGGGTTATTTACAACTAGCGCTATCTGGGACCTATATACATACAAAATTAAATTTGATTGTCTTTTGTTAATTTGTCTTGTGTGTCTTGTGTCAAATTATTAGACTAGCCAAAAGAATCCAGAGGGATAGGAGGAAATCCCTCCTACATGCCAACAGTGAAGAGATATTCATGTGGAGAATAAACAGTTTAATCAAATATCAATAGGGGTTGGATACCGCATAGAAAGAGGAATTCTATCAGATATTAAGGGTAGGGAATTTTTGTTAAACTAACCCAGCAGGATTCTTGATAAAACTGGATAAGGCAGGGTCAGAGTCCAAGTGCAAGTCCTAGCCAAAATGAGAACATCAAGGAGCCTGACTAAAGTTTGGTTAAAGAGAGAAGAAAGTGAAAGTCGCTCAGTCCTGTCTGACCCTTTGCAACCCAATGAACTATATGGTCCATGGAATTCTCTAGGCCAGAATATTAGGAATGGGTAGCCTTTCCCTTCTCCAGGGGATCTTCCCAACCTAGGAACTGAACCCTCATTGTGGGCAGATTATTTACTAGCTGAGCCACAATGGAAGCCCAAGAATCCTGGAGTGGTAGCCTATCCCTTCTCCAGTGGATTTTCCCAACCCAAGAATTGAACCAAGGTATCCTGCATTGCAGGCAGATTCTTTACCAACTGAACTATCAAGGAGTCTTTGTCTATCAAGATTTAGGCTCTTTGCTGACCAAGCATAAAATCTTTGGCTAAAAGTGGGTATGCTGCTGCTGCTGCTGCTAAGTCGCTTCAGTCGTGTCCGACTCTGTGCGACCCCATAGACGGCAGCCCACCAGGCTCCACCGTCCCTGGGATTCTCCAGGCAAGAACACTGGAGTGGGTTGCCATTTCCTTCTCCAGTGTATGAAAGTGAAAAGTGAAAGTGAAGGCACTGAGTCGTGTCTGACTCTTAGCGACCCCATGGACTGCAGCCCACCAGGCTCCTCCGTCCATGGGATTTTCCAGGCAAGAGGACTGGAGTGGGGTGCCATTGCCTTCTCCCAAAAGTGGGTATAGGAATTATAAATCACTCTATAGGAAAGACTATAGAAAATAACCAAAAATAAAGTGAATCATTGCTCTGTTTGCTAAGCACTCACCAAAAATATTGTCTTGTTAGATTTTGACTCCTTTGTCTTCTACATGAATAAATTCACAACTTACATTTTATCTGGCTTGTGGTTCATTTTTTTTTTTTTTTAATAATCAAGAATTTTCACCCTTTGACTATGGATTGGTCTAGTAAAAGTGAACTATGTGTCTCAAAATAAAGGCTTACATTCTACCAGTCAAACTCAGAAGATGTCAGATGCAACACAGATGTCATACTAGGTCTTTCTCCTAAAATGAAACCAGACTTGGCATGTCTGAGGAACTGAGGAAGAAAGGCAGTGAACAAAATAAAGGCTCTAGGCTGAGACTATTTCTCAGGAGTGAAGGGTGTCTTTCAATTAATATTTGGACTGGGCAGTCTCTCTTTAACCCTTCATCCGCCTCTTCATCTTTGGCCTTCTCTGCTCTAGTAGAGCACTGGGAGGCTGACTTCTGTGGTCTACAGCACCATGACTCCCCTGCCCTCTGGTTTCCTATTTTGTTTGGTCAGTTGGAAATAGAGAGATTCCTTCTTCCTTCCCTGCTGTGGTTCTCTGTCCCTTTGTGACTGCCATGTTTGACCACAATATCCTCCTCTCCTTTGCCTCTGCAGACCTTGTATGATGATGACTTCTGAGTCCTGGGGTCCCTCAATATCTTTTGTTGCTCCTTTTCCTACCCATGCCTCTGAAAATCATACCAGTAGTAAGGGCTTTTCATAATGTCAGCTAACTGTTTTCTCTTTTTTTCGAAGACTTTAATGAATTCAAGAAATAATAACACTAGTTACTGAGAACTAACTATTCTTGACAGCTGTGTACTTTATATATATATTGCACAAATGGAAAAGTTTTCTCTTCTTCCCTTCAAGGGTCTTTGGCTAGTCTAGTAATTAAATTGATACAAGAGATTAACAGGAGAAAAACAAACACAAGTTTAGTAACATGTATACCTCCTGTATACATGGGACAGGCCCAGGAAAACTGAGTAACTCTATGAAGTGGAGGAAGCCCTCACCTTAAATACCAACTTCAGTTAAAGATAAAAGAAGATGCTGGGAGATTACCAAGAAAACAACAGTAAACAGTTGTAATGCAAATTTAAATTGTCTTCTGTATTATAAAAGTTTCTATAAATTTGCCCTTCTTATATCAAATTTGAAGTTGACCGCCTCTCCCTGTTATTGCAAAGGAGACACTTTACAAATTAAAACTTATTTTGTACTTATAAATGTCTCTTATGAAAGGGTAAATTCCTTTTTGTTTTCAGAACTTCTCCTGTCTCTGCAGTTTCTTAAAAAAATGATCAGCCTGAAATAATACTTCTGCCAAAGAGACATATTTTGGGATGGAGAATTCTGCTCCCCTACACTATTAACTCACTTCATCCTTAACATTCTATGAGGCAAAAATTTAACAGAAAAGGAAACTGAGACACAGAGAATGTCAGTGACTCACCTGAGGTCTGTATAACTAAAAAAGGCATATTGTTATTTCATTGTATTTCATAATTAATGTAAGGCTCATACTACCTTTTAAAAACATAATATCTTTTTTTTGCATGATGTATTTTTGTCTCCCAGATGGTCCTACACTCCTATCAAATTATTTTCTACTTATTGACTGAGGGTCAAGTATATTTTGTCCCACCTGTCTTTGATTTCATAAATCACCTTGTTTTATCCTACTTATAATGAGTTATAGAACTCATAATATCATCACATTTATTACTAGCTAAGAGAGCATCAATCATAGATGGTCATAAAGACTAGAGAAATTAGCAATACAGTTTGCTGGAAATGGTGCTAATTATGTAGAATCTTGAAAATGTCAGATTACAGAAGTGCTGCTTTTACTAATACAAGTCGATAAAACCATGGTAGAGAAAAGAGATCAACAAAATTAATGTTGTTCTTTAAAACTAAGCTCACCAATTACATAGTGCAGATTTGTACCAGGACCTGTCCTAGATAATTTATATACACCACTTCATTTAACCTTTCCAATGACCCTACAAGTGAAATGCACTATCCAATTTTTCATCTGTGGAAAAGGTGACTCCCTAATATTTTCAAGGTTTGCATCAGTATAAGGTAGCAGAACTAGAATTTGGATAGCAGTCTGTCTGACTCCAAGTACTACTGCTTCCCATTTAAGAAAAAAAGACATAATATTCTGATGTGTAGGTTGGTTGGATTATATTTTCATTGTTCATTGCTAATGTTTTGGCTTAGATTTATTTGAACTCTTTATCCCTTAAATATAGGCCTGTCCTCATCAGCATCCTTTTCTGGCTTGTGGAGAAGAAGGCTTTACCCCAAAGAGGGCTTATAAAAACCTAACATATTGAGTATCAGTGGGAGGTGTGCAGTTTTATAGGCTTGGATTTATGAACTATTAGTAGGTTCTTTCGATGTTCATATATGAAAGATACCTCTGCTGAGGACTAAAAATATGAAACACATTGGCTTTAAATGCAGGCTACTATTTATTACATAGAACTTTATATGTTCTTTTATTTTGATCATTTCGAAGTATAAGGCTTGCTGATGGCAGTTTACAGCTGTGTGACTGTTGGGAGCAGTCAAAGCAGCTGGAGACAAGCCATGTGTCTCCATTTTCTCAGTAAAATGTAAGTGAATTATAGTGCGTTTCTTCAGATTTTCTCTCATATTGTTACTACATAATGAAAAACATACTCTTGTACATACTATAAAGATTCTTTGTTTGAAATGAATTTTCAAAAGCTAATTCGAATTTCCGTGACCACTAGCAGATAAAGGGCCCAAACAGTCTTTAATTTGTTATAGCACAAGGTAGTTCATAATCTTTATTTTAAAGCAATATCTGGAAAGATTGACAAGTCCTAGATGATGATGAGCTTCTCTTCTTAATTTTCTGGATGCTGCTTTTTATTTTCTTTGCTTGGTTTCACCAGATTCTGTTGACTTCAAATATAGATGAATCCTTACATCTCATCCTTGGCTCCCTGCTCTTCTTTTGCACTTCTTTCCTAATGTTTCCATCATGTTCCCCAATACACACCAGTGCTGTATGCTAGGTGTCATCTGTAAATGCCTGCTGCACAAACAGGAGTCTCTTTAGTCCATCTAAAATGCCACATATTTCTCTCCCCTTCTCCAGCCCTGGCTCTGTTCTGAATATTCTGTCTTCAATATCTTATTTTGCCTTTAGCACTCAGACTTGAGAACTTGGAGCCCAACTTGATCCCCTTTTCTCGTTTTCTCTCTGGTATTGTGATTCACAGAGTCTTGGAAGTTCTCTATTACACAGGTTTATCTTCTACCTTCCCTCCTTTGCTTTTTTTTTTTCTCTATTAATCATCCCATATCCATCACCTTCCAATTGAAACTACAACCTCAGGTATACTCTAAGGAAATCTTTTTTATTAGTAGTATTTTAAATATCATTTAGGAATGGAAGCCCTAATTTTCTAATCAGGTGCAGCAGCAGCCCCAGTCAACTGTATCTCCTACATGCCTTTCCCTGGTTATTCTCTAATCTTACTCCCACTATACCTCTCCATTGTGTTCTTATAGCATTTTATGCATAATCCTCTCTGGCAGTTGCCTCATGTTTTATAGTAGTAATGGTGTTTTAAACTCTCTTTCCAACCACAATGAGCTCTTCAAAAGCAGGACCATGTCTTACTCATTGTTGCTCTCTACTGTCAAGCATGATGCCTGACATTCCTTAGGAGACAAAAATGTCTGTTTAGTTAAATCCAAAACTGCGAAGTTGAATTGAATTCCCCTCTAAGAAATATCTCCCAGTGAACCTGGCGAGTCTTTTAGGCTTTTTCTTGGTGTTCAAAACACAGGAAACCACAAAGGATGAAAAAGTGATTAGAGCCTCGGTTGGGGATTGACACATATTATAGTTTTGTTAATTTTTAGAAATATTTTTAAAAGATTCACCTAATAATGTGAGGGCTGGCATGCCGCGGTTCATGGCGTTGCAAAGAGTTGGACACAACTGAGCGACTGAACTGAACTGAAATGTCCTAAAAGAAAATAGGACTTTGGAAAGGTAAGAAAGTATTGAAGTGACTGAGGAGTGAGGTTATTAGTCTGGAGTTTGGAGGTGGAGAAGGAAATAGAGATGATTGATAAAGAGAAATGGAGTCAAGAGAAGGAAAAATGTCGAAGAGAGGAAACATAAAAGTTAACTCTAAGCCTCGAGGTCAGAACGAATTGCTGCGTATAAGGATTAGAAGTTCTTTGAGATAACCCTGACCTTTTCACTCTGATTGCAGACAGAACCAACTCCTAGTAAAGTGTAAAGAGTGGATTTTTGGAACTTTCCAGGCCGCCTAAGATCTATTGCATATGAGTTGCAATTCCTTTAAAAATTAATTATTGAGGTAACATTGATTAATAATATTACATTGTTTCACCTGTAGAACATTCTTTGTCTCTATCTATATACTTTACCATGAGCTCACTGCAAAAATGTATTTTCTACCCATCACCATACAGGTGATTTTACCCATTTTACCCTTCTTCTGATCCGTTCCCCTCTGGTAAATACTACTCTGTTTTCTGTATCTATGAGTTTGTTTCTGCTTTATTGGTTTGTAAATTTATCTTGTTTTTGTTTTTTTTTTTTGCTTATTTTTTTATACTCAACATATGAATGGAATTGTAAGTCATTTGTTTTTTTTTTTCTATTAGACTTATGCCACCTAGCATAATTTTCTCAAGGCCATCTATGTTGTTACAAATGGTAAGATTTCATCTTTTTTATGGCTGAGTGGTATTCTGCTGTCTGTCTGTCTTGAATCACATCTCCCTTATCCATTCATCTGTTGATGGGCATGTAGATTGTTTATATATGTTGGCTATTGCAAATAATGCTGTAATGAAGATAAAGGGATGTAAATTGGATGGGTGTTAAAGTCCCCTACTGTTATTTTGTTGCTATCATTTTCTTCCTTTAGTTTCATGATTAATTGCTTTATATACATTGGTGCTCCTATGTTAGGTGCATATATTAATCTCTGTTAAGTCTTCCTGATGAATTGTCCCCTGTGTTATTATAATATTCTGTCCATTTTTGTGTCTTGTTATCCTTTTTTGTCTTGAAGACTATTTTGTCTGATATAAGCCTGTATGTGCTGGGCTGTGCTTACTTGCTCAGTCATGTCCAGCTCTTTGTCACCCTATGGACTGTAGCCCGCTAGGTTCTTCTGTCCTTGGGGATTCTACAGACAAGAATTCTGGAGTGGGTTGCCATGTCCTCTAGCGAATCTTCCCAACCCAGAGATCAAACCCAGGTCTTCTGCATTGCAGGCAGATTCCCTACCATCTGAGCCACCAGCGGAGCCCATGAATACTGGAGTAGATAGCCTATCCCTTCTCCAGGGGATCTTCCCAACCCAGAAATTGAACCAGGGCATCCTGAATCACAGGCAGATTCTTTACCCACTGAGCTACCAGGGAAGCTCCAGAGCATGTATGTACCTGCTTTCTTTTGGCTGTTATTTGTTTGAAGCAGCATTGTCTGACCCTTCCATTTGGGCCAGTATTTGTGTCTCCTGGAGGCAGCATATAGTCTGATCTTGTTTGTTAATCTATCCAGCTGCTCTGTGTCTTTTAATTGGCAAGTTCAGTTTATTTATATTTAAACTGATTGTCAGTGAGAACTTAGTACTGCCATTTTTTACTTTTTTGGTTTCTCTGTCTCCATTTTTTCCTTTATGTTTCTGTATGCCCTTTTGGTTTGGTGATTTTCTGTTTTTCTCAGTTTCCTATTTTTTAAAAAGCTGTTTCGTGTCTCTGCTCTAGATTTATATTTTGTGGTTACCATGAAGTTTGTATAAGCATCTCTTAGCTAGAAGTCCTTTTCCAGCTGAAAGGGTCTTATTTTCAGTTACCTATATGGGTTGACATTCTTTTCTTTTTCTCCCCTTATGTTTTTGTTGTCTTAAATGACCCTTTTTTGTGTAGTGAAGTTGTTACCAAACTGAGATAGCTACAGCTATTTTTCTGCTTTCTTTTCCCCCTTTAACCTTTATACTATAATAAAGTGTTTGAAAAGTTTTGTGTAGTTTTTGCTATTTTGTTTCTTGTAAAAGTTTTTTTCAATATCTCTTGTAAGGCAGGTCTAGTGTTGATGAATTCCCTCAGCTTTTGTTGGGGAAAACCTTTTTTTTTTTTCTTTTATGTCTGAGTGATAAACTTACTGGATACAGTATTGTTGGGTGACAGTTTTTGTCTTTCAGTATTTTAAGAATGTCATCCCATTCCCTCATGGTTTTTGCTGAGAAATCTGCTGATAGCCTAGTAGGGGGTTCTTTTGTAGGTTGCCATTCTTTTTTCCCTTGCTGCCTTTACAATTCTTTGTCACTGACTTTTGACAATTTTAATATTACATGTCTTAGAAAAGATCTTTTGGCATTGAGGTCATTTGGTTTTCTCTAAGCTTCATGGACTTTTATATGCAGCTCCCTCACCACACCTGGGAAGTTGTCAGCTATTATTTCTTTAAATAATCTGGTCCCTTTGTCCTCTATTCTCTTATGGGAAGCCCATTATCCTAATGTTACCCTTCCTAAAAGATTCGGATAACTCTTGCAGGATTTCCTCACTTTTAAAATATCTTTTCCTCTTCTACTTGTATTGTTTCTAGATTTCTATCTTTGGGCTTACTGATTCTCTCTTCCATATGGTCTGCTCTATTTCCACTGCTCTCTAATGCATTCTTCTCATTTATTGTGTTCTTTAGCTCCAAAATTTTTTTTTTTTTTTTTTTTTTTGAGTTTCAACCTTAGGTAGAGTGTTCCTTTTGTTCATTAATTTTATTTCTTAGCTCACTAAACTGCCTTTCTGAGTTTTCTTTCTCTCACTGAGTTTTTTCATGATAGCTATTTTAATTCTCTACCAATTAGATCATAATCTTCTGTGACTGTAAGTTTGGTTTCTGGAGAATTGTCTTAGTCTTTTTTTTTTTTTTGCAGTGTAGTGTTAACTGTGGTTTTTTTTATGTTGCTTGATGAGTTGTTCCTCCGCTGATGCATTTGAAATTAAATGACAGGTTAGAAGTTGACTTTGTTCTTTGATTTTCTGGCAGATGGCACTATCACACAAGTTTTTTGTTTCTTTTACCTGAGTGACCACAAGTTATATTTGAGAGTGGCACTTTCCAGTCTCCATCTCTCTTTAAGAGGTGTGGCTCACAGGGGTCACTGGTGACTTGCTTCTGCCAGCGCCTCTATTGTCCCTGAGATGCAGAGCTCTTTCCTTGCACGTGGGATCCCCTGAGATACAGGCCTTACTAAAGAGGGGAGGAGACAGAGAGGAAGGACCCAGGGTTGAGCAGGCATCTCTACCATATCCTGTTTTTGTAAAGTTCAGAGTCTCTGCTACTGCAGATGGGGGAGGGAGGGCAGGCCCCAGGGTCGTGGGCGCCTCAGTTGCTGGCGGGCTGGGGTCTCAGGCTCCGGTTCTGCCGCTGCCCCATTACCTGTTTCCATGGACGCTGTGTGGTTGGGTGGATGGGGTCGTGTGTGCCATCTTTCCTGCTGCTCTGGGTGTTCTGTAGATCTGGGCTCCACTGCTATGCTCAGAGGGCTGTGGGTACAGACGCTCTCTCTGTTGTTCCCTCAGTTCCACCCCCTCTGTGTGATCCCATCCACCTGCCTGTAGATGTACAGCTGTGTGGAATTCTCCAGCATCATGTTGTATTGGGCAGCAGCACCTTTGTTGGGTTATGGATGTTTGAATGGTTATAGGCTGAATTCGAGAGACAGAAGTAGTTTTTCACTTCACCATGTTTCTGACATCACTCCCAGGTTGCAAACCTTGAGAGATTTGGAGACTGAGATTACTTGGAGGCTACTCTTCTTCAAAATGCCTTTCCTTCACTTGGGAGGATAAGAAAACTTAGTGCTTAGAACTTATGTTTTCCAAATGCCAACGTGATGTGAGAACAAAAGGTCTATATGAATTCTATCCAATAAGTAGTGAGAAGGGACATCTTGTGATCTTTCAGGCATTTAGAAATTGTTAATTTTATGAATTTAGATGGATAATATTATTGAATATTCTTTAATGAGTCTCTTCTAATCGTCTGCCTTTACTGAGTCTCCAGGGGCCAAACCATCTTAGGAATATGGTTGAACATAATTCTAGAGAGCTAGTTTAAGGGATTCGTTCTTTAAGGTATTTTATAATTTTAAATAATTAAAAAATTAGTTTAAGGGTTATGATATGAGTGAAATGGGGCTAGAATGTACAATTAACACTGAAACTTTCATTTCAAACAAGATGTAATTTTGAAAATTTATTTGTTAAAAATCTGGTATTCTATTTGGAGTTCAATTATTAGGATTTGGGAAGAGAAAGCAGAGAAGTACTTAAGTATAAATTTTAGTGTAAAACAAGTATGAAGTGGCCATTTATACAGTTCATTTGGGTAATGGTTGGTGCCTAGATTGCTGTACTAACTGCTAACCTTTCTCCTAAGACAATATTGTTTCTATGGGGGTGGGAAGGGAAGAGAATATAGTATAAACAGTTTTATCACACAGAGGAGGGGATGTCTTTGGCAGTAGTCTCTCCTGAATTAACACAAATTAGTTATTTAAAACAACACTCTTTAAAAATTTCTAAGAAATAGTTTATTTTTAGATAGCAATGTATTCATATTGCTGGTATCAATGTTTTAGCCTAATAATTCTATTCCACAGATATTCTTTTAAAAAATGAGATATAGTTTATGTAGAGTGTGAAATAAGTTATAGGTGGACAGTATAGTAAATCACAATTTTAAATGTTGTGATCCATTTATAGTTATTATAAAATACTGACTCTATTCCCTGTATTGTACCATATATCCATGTAGCTTATTTGATACATGATAGTTTATACCTCATTATCCCCTACTCCTATATTGCTCTACATCTGTTTCTCACCCCATGGGTAGCCACTTCACTGATGAGCTCTCATAGTTTTCTTGTAGTGTCTTTAGGATTTTCTAGGTATAGCATAATGTCATCTGCAAACAGTGATCATTTTACTTCTTCCTTTCCAGTTTGGATTCCTTTTGTCTCTTCTATTTTCTGATTGGTGTGACTAAGGCTTCTAATACTATGTTGAATGAAAGTGGTGAGACTGGCATCCTGGTCTTGTTCCTGGTCTTAGGGAAAAAAGATTTCAGCTTTTCTGTGTTAAGTATGATGTTAATTATGGGATTGTCATAGTTGGGCTTTATTATATCAAGGTAGATTCCTTTTATGCCCACTTTCTGGAGAGATTCTGATCATTACTACATGCTTAATTTTCTCAAAAGTATTTTTCTGTATCTATTGAGACAATCATATGATTTTTATTCTTCATTTTGTTAATGTGGTATAACACATTGATTGATGTGTGGAGTTTGAAAAATTATTATCCCACTTGATAATGCTGGATGAGCATTTTAATGTATTGTTGGACTCAGCTTGCTAATATTTTTTGAGGATTTTTGTGTCTATTTTTATCAGCGATGGGTATGTGTGGGTGTGGGTGTGTGTTTTCTAGCTCAGGCGCTCAGTCATGTCTGACTCTTTGTGACCCCATGGGTGCAAAGTGTTTAACTTTACTGCTTCAATCTCATTACTGGTAACTGGTCTGTTTTTATTTTCTATTTCTACTTGGTTTAGTATTAGGATATTGTACATTGCTAATGATTTACCCATTTCTTCTTGGTTGTCTATTTTATTGGTATATAGTTATTTGCAGCAGTCTCTTTTGATCCTTTATGTGATGTTGATTATGACTTCTCCCTTTTTGTTTCTGATTTTATTAATTTTGGAACTCTCCCTTTTTTCTGGATGGATCTGGCTAAAATTTTATCAATTTTGTGTATCTTTTCAGAGAACTATCTTTTATTTTCATTGATCTTTTCTGTTTTTATCTCTATTTCATTTATTTTTGCCCTGATCTTTATGATTTCTTTCTTTCTACTAACTTTGGATTTTGTTTGTTCTTCTTTCTCTAGGTACCTTAAGTGTAACATCAGGTGATTTTATTTGAGAATTTTCTTATTTCCTAAAGTAAGCTTACAACACCTCTCATTTTAATCTAACAATATTTATGGGTCAGAAGTCTGAGAATTAGTCAAGTAGGTCTCCTGTTTAGGGGCTCACAAACCTACCTACATTCAATGCTGACTCTGTATTTTCATTTAAAGTCTTTAGTTGGTAGCTTATGTGAATTGCCTTCAACGTTGCTTTTGTCTAGATTGTAGAAATCTTTGCTTTTCTTATCCCACAGGTATTCAAGAGATTGAATTAATTAAGATTCACTGTAAAATCTTTGATTATACTAGAATTATCATCTTATTATTTAGATTAAATGACAAAATCATACACTTGATACCTTAGAATAATGAATGTATGTGAAGATAATTTTCTAATCAAGAGTTCATTGATATCAATAACAAGGGATATGAGTAATGATTTTTTAAATATATATATATATGCCACCAGGGAAGTCCCCATATATACACACACACATATTTAAGATACAATGGGACTTCTCAATAAATTTTTGTTAACATTTTGAAATAAATATATTGTCTGATTTATCCTGCAGTCTACTATCTAAGCATTTATCTTTGAGATAGATTTTATTGAAGCAATTAATAGTCTATGTTATATCAAGGCATTTAAAAGTTTGTAGCTATTTAAAAGTAGAAATGTAAATAAATGTACATTTTACCCCTTACATGACATTTTTCTCCTTAAGAGATTAGTAGTCAGTAGAAAGATAAAAAACTGTGATATCATCTTGAGAATCAACTGATTTGAAAAGCTGATTAGTGTTGCTATTACAAATTCTGTTTAAGAAATATTTTTTTCAGACTTCATCAAATGCCAAAGTAGGGAGATGCTGATCTTTAATCACCTACCACACATACAAGCTGGCATAGCAGCAAGAAAAGAAATGTCATCAGTGTGCTACACCAATGTTATCTCAAAATACATCTTAAAATGTGAATTATAATTAGTATATAGTATTGTTTCTCATTCTTTGCCACCAAGCTTTACAAAGTGTGTAGTCTGACGCATTTTCTTGGTATGATATAAGTGTTCTAATTGCTATTACTTTGGAAAAACCTCCCATTTTATGTTTTATTTTTATCATTTGTCCAGTGACCTTGAGATGTGGTCATCAAGAATGACTGTCACTGTGTTATAACTTAATTCTCTTACCTTTTTATACCTATTCTTCTAGCTTACTTTTTCAAATTCTTGAATTAATTTTTAGCCACAAAATTAAGATATTGAGGTTTGAGATATACAAAGCAGGACATTGGGGGAAAATGAAGAAGTAGACTTTTTTATATGAGAACTAGTATATATGGTATGTGGGGCTTCCTTTGTGGCTCACACAGTAAAGAATCTGCCTGCAATGCAAGAGACCTGGGTTTGATCCCTGGGTCAGGAAGATCCCCTGGAGAAGGGAATGGCTACCCACTCCAGTATTCCTGCCTAGAGAATTCCATGCACAGAAGAGCCTGGGGATCACAAAGAGCTGGACATGACTGAGCAATGAACAGTTTCACTTCACAGATATAGTAAACATTGTATTTTTCTCTATATAAGTCAACCCTCCACATGTACAGGTTCTGCATCTATGGGTTCTGCATCCAAGTGTTCAACCAATGGTGGATTAAAAGTATTTGGGAAAAATTGCCAGAAAGTTTAACAAAACAAAACAAATTTGCCATGCTCTGGTAACTATTTAGATAGCATTTACCTTGTGTTAGATACTGTAAATATCCTAGAAATGCTTTAAAGTTTATGTGACGATTGCTTAGGTTATATGGAAGTATATAAGGGACTTCAGCATCAGCAGTTTTTTGTTTCTGTAGGGATCCTGGAACCAAGCAACTAAGGATGAGGATATGAAGGGCAGAGTATATATGATCTTGAGGAATGACTACATTGTGTGTGGTTTTCTGGAGAAATATCAAGCCTTAGGAAAACAGGGTGCTATATTCTATTCCAGGGGTACATCTAGAACTATGCCTTTCCTCACCTGCATTCCATAATTAAAAGAATTTCCTTGAAGTTCCTAGGATTGAAGCATATGCAAGGGATTTCTGCATTGATTCTATGGTGTGCTAACAAATTTGCTATCAGTTCAGTTCAGTCGCTCAGTTGTGTCTGACTCTGCAACCCCATGGACTGCAGCATGCCAGGCCTCCCTGTCCATCACCAACTCCCGGAGCTTGCTCAAATTCATGTCTATCGAGTTGGTGATGCCATCCAACCATCTCATCCTCTGTCATCCCCTCCCACCTTCAATCTTGCCCAGCATTCGATCTTCAATCTTTTCCACAGGTTCAGTTCTTCACATCAGGTGGTGGCCAAAGTATTGAAGTTTCAGCTTCAGCATCAGTTCTTCCAATGAATATTCAGGACTGATTTCCTTTAGGATGGACTGGTTGGATCTCCTTGCAGTCTGGGGGACTCTCAAGAGTCTTCTCCAAAAGCACAGTTCAAAAGTATCAATTCTTCAGCACTCAGCTTTGTTTATAGTCCAACTCTCACATCCATACACGACCACTGGAAAAACCATAGCTTTGACTAGAGGACCTTTGTTGGCAAAGTAATGTCTCTGCTTTTTAATATGCTGTCTAGGTTGGTCATAGGATTTCTTCCAAGGAGCAAGTGTCTTTTAATTTCATGGCTGCAATCACCATCTGCAGTGATTCTGGAGCCCCCCAAAATAAAGTCTGACACTGTTTCCACTGTTTACCCATCTATTTGCCATGGAGTTATGCCATGATTTGGTATTCTGAATATTGAGATTTAAGCCAACTTTTTCACTCTCTTCTTTCACTTTCATCAAGCGGCTCTTTAGTTCTTCTTCACTTTCTGCCATAAGGGTGGTGTCATCTGCATATCTGAGGTTATTGATATTGCTCCCAAAACAATTTGCTATGGTTCTCATGAAATCCCATTGAATGAATCAATGATATGTTGGTCTGCCAATTCTGGATAACTTTGTAGGTTTCAAGATGCTCATAGAGGACTTTTGCCATACTAAGTTGGCAAAAGTTTTTAAGAGGATAAGAAAATTGTGGGTGGTATGTGTGGTCTTATTCTTTCTCCATCTAGATTTTATTAGTATGGAGTAAGTAACTGGACCTTTAATTTAGTTGCACACTTTTCTGTTACCTCATGATTTATATTCACTTTTGTGAAGTAGTCTTTTTTAAATATAAATTTATTTATTTTAATTGTAGGCTAATTACTTTACAATATTGTATTGGTTTTGCCATACATTGTGCCTGTGTTCTCCTCTAGGAGTTTTATAGTTTCTGGTCTTACATTTAGATCTCTAATACACTTTGAGTTTATTTTTGTGTATGGTGTTAGAAAGTGTTCTAGTTTCATTCTTTCACAAGTGCTTTTCCAGTTTTCCCAGCACCACTTGTTAAAGAGATTGTCTTTTCTCCATTGTATATTCTCCTTTGTCAAAGATAAGGTGTCCATAGGTGTGTGGATTTATCTTTGGGCTTTCTATTTTGTTCCATTGATCTATATTTCTGTCTTTGTGCCAGTACCATACTGTCTTGATGACTGTGGCTTTGTAGTAGAGCCTGAAGTCAGGCAGGTTGATTCCTCCAGTTCCATTCTTCTTTCTCAAGATTGCTTTGTCTATTTGAGGTTTTCTGTATTTCCATACAAATTGTAGTCTTATATTTATACCTTATTATTATTCATTTGGAAAAATTAAAGCCTTATTATAAAATATTAAAAGACCTAATAAATTCTAAAAATTCATTCTGCATTGGGTAACACAAAGTGAGGAACACCATGTTAAGTGTTAAGGGATGATATAAGAGGGGAACCCCAGCTGCCCAGTTTATAATCTAAATGATGCATCAAGGGAATTTTTGTCTTAGAATATTTATAATAAAAATAAATAAAACTACTTTCTTGACATAAAAACATAGGCCATCATTAGAAATGCAGCTTATTTCAGAAATAGATGGTTAGATTCAAAAATATTCCAGCATTTGAAGATACTTATTGGATTTAGGAATGCTCATAAGTTTGAACATGGGACCGACTCTAAGCCTGTTGATTTTTTTGGCCAAAGTTTTACAAATATTTGAATTTGAATACTTTTGGCTGTGGAATACATTTTTCTGTTTTACATGTTGCCACTCTGTCCCAGTTGTATTTCCTGGCTTTTCATTCCTGCCTTGCTCCTTTGCATTTGAGGTTGCATTTCCACTGCAAATATCAATGAGGATTATAGAATTATAGAATTTCTTGCTTGAGAGTTATACATGACATTTTAATTTTAAATTGAATTGAAGATAAGGAAAATAAATCATATTTCCCAAAGTTAATATCAATCAAAATGTACAAATATGGCTATATAATGGATTATGCCTTGTCTACTCTGATTAGGCATTTCATTCATTCTAGTGGTTGGATCTGTACTGGACTACTTGTTACATATTTTGAATACCAACTCTGATTAGCATAATTCTAACACGGTGTATTTGTGTGTGCAGTCCATTTCTTTCCACTGCAAGCACCATACATGCCATGCTTTCTATGAGACAGAATCTTTCAGCATCAGTAGGCTTCTTGTTTAACTTTGCTTTCTGCAATAACAAATGACTTTTTGTTCAAGAATGACAAGAGATCAATTAAAGAGAAAGAAGAATGTTAATCCAAGATGGAACTAGGCCCACCCTAATTGAAGAATGGTGAACAAGAATCTGGTCAATGAATTATAACTTCATTTTAAAATTCATTCATCCATTTGATAATTAATTCTGATGGCATCTTACATAATCATCAGAGGCTTTCCCTGCAAAGTACATGAAAGTAAATGAACCTCTACTTCAAGCTTGACATCTATCTTTGGCTCACTGTTGAACACATTATAATGAAGCAACAGACAGGATGCCTGATCACTCAGGTTTAGCTAGGGGAAGACTAGTATCATTGCTGTGTAATGAAATAATGGTAGATATGAAACTCTGTATCATCAACCTTTAAAAGAGTTCTTTTATCCTATTATGATTTACAAATACTTCATTTTCATTTTGGGTTTAGAAAATAATATTAAATTCTCATTTTAGTGTGATTTCTGACTTTGGTAAAAGTGAAAAGACGAATAAAAATTCTTAGAGAAGTTTGTGGTTGGAGTTGCCCTTTTATCTGGTTAGGTTTCAAGAATAAATTAGGTAAATGAAGGTCTTTACTGTCAGAACATGAAGCCAACCCATAAATAAGAGCCGGGGCTGACCCAAGAGTCTCCAGACACGAACCACTAAAGATAGACAGCCTCTGCAGTTGGTCCCTGTTTTGTACAGAGCCTCATGCACTGATTGGAAGTACAGGGCTCGTTAGTGTCACTTGCCATCAGCCAGACTCAGGCAACTAAGTATATTGCTGACCTCTCTGAAGTGTACGAGCGAAGATGAAGTCACAGTCCTGATATGGAGTTTAGAGGGTGCCTCTAAAGAATGTTCCAACCATAGAGGCCTCTTTTCTTTAAAACTCCCATAACCAAGGAATGTAGACAAATTCAAGCTCACACAATTTTCTCAGCATTTGAGTAAGACCCTTTCCTATCGGAGTATGGGTATTAATACAGAATTCAAAGTCAGAACATCCATTTTGCTATTTCCCCTTTGGGGATGGGTCTCTTTTCAGATGGGGGCCAGTGGTCTGTATTTGTGGAGATGGATGTGGACGTGATGGTCCGTAATTTCACGGATGGACTGGACCTGTCTTCCTGGGTCATAATTCTAACATTCATCCAAAGGTGAGGGAGTTGGGTTGTGTCTCCAACAAACTCTAGAACAACAGGATGGGCTCTTTGGTGAAGTTGTGGTCCTCTCATTGGTTGTGATCGTCTTTGTGTGCCTTTTTCTATTTCAATCACTACAAGTAGAAGATTTATTTTTTATTAAGTCTTTAACTTTTGACTTCTTAGTGAAATAAAATACCACCCTGCTAGAAATAGACAATTTTATTGTTAGCAATTGCTGACAAATGCAAGCTTATGCCTGTCTTTTTAAAGCAATCTATTCAACACTAAAATCAATGTGACAACTCAAAACTCCCATCTCTTCTTTCCTTAAGGCAGGATATTAACAAACAAAACACTTGCTATATAAACATACTTGACAACTGGCAACTCCCATTTCCTCTATTCTTTAAGGCAAAATAATCACAAACAAAAATTTTCAGGAAAATCTGTATAGCTTCATTTGAGGTCTAAGGATTGCCTTGAGTGCTAGAGACTGATAGCAGATATTAGATCAGCAGAGTAGAGGAAGAGATAAATGAGTGCGAAGAGATAAATGAGTGCAAATAGATATGGATTTTTCTGTTCTTTGAAATTTAAAAAAATTCTTGATAACCCAGAATTATACTTAGATCACTTATTTCCCTGTCTAGTTCTTTATAATTTTAATTATCTTTCCTCTACCTGTGTCTCTTATCTTTTTAATGTAAAGCCTTAATATTTAATATAGAAATTTGCATTTAGAGAGATGCTTCCAAGTTTCAGCTATAAAGTCATCATTCATAGTGTAAGGAATCATGTGGTGGAACCCCAAGATATCAAATAGAAAGTAGATTTATGATGCAAGAAAAGAAAAACTTGCCCAATGACTTTTATAGAGAACAAAGATGAAAAAAAATTATTTTTAATTTTTACAGGAAAAGGACCCTACTCATTTCAAGAATAGGATTCAGGCACAGTAGATCAGGTTAATAACAAAGCTGGTTACTAGGAAGAGAGTAGATTTAGCTCACTTTGTAAAGAGCCCGCCTGCAATGCAGGAGACCCCAGTTCAATTCCTGGGTTGGGAACGTGACCTGGTGAAGGGAATGGCAACTCTCTTCAGTACTCTTGCCTGGAAAATCCCATGAACAGAGGAGCCTGGTGGGCTACAGTCCATGGTGTTGCAAAGATTCGGACACGGCTGAGCGCTTAAGCATGAGATTATAAATAAACATTGACAGTACTATGTTCTGCATGTGAGATAGCACTGCGTGCAGAACTTCTGTCCCTTGGGAGGAGCAGAATATAGTACCTGGCAGATACCAGAAATATTAGTGTGGGCTCAGCATGGAGTTGAAGTCTATGCTTCAGCAATCAGATAAGAACTAGTGAAATTAGAGTTATTATTGTTAATATGAGCTCCATTTATTACCAGTAGACTAATGAAGCTTAGATAAACGGATGTTACTTAGTAGTAAAAGCAAATTTCTCTGCTCTACTGGCCTATGAGCTTGAAAGGACAAGCTTATATACCCCACTATGCTTATATACCCCACTGTATGCAATACCCCACCATATGCAGTTTAATGAATTTGTTGACTTGCTTACATAAAATGATTAGAAACACCTTTTTATGCCTTGATCTGATGTTGCAGATGCTTTGTTAAGTGTTTAGAAGAATCCAATTAAAATTCTGAGCCAGAGGGCAGAAAATCAGAAACCCAAGTTATGTTCATGGGACAAGTAGCCTCACTAATCGATTTGATTATTTTTTCTAGAAAAACAATACTGATCATACAAGAAATTTCAGATAAAAGGTTACAGAACATGCCCTGACCCTTGTTTCACATCTTAAACAGTATTTTCTAGTATGATGTGACAAAGTTGTAAACACGAGGTGAATGATGAATAAAGTTTTGATTTTAAATTTCTATATACCAGAGAAAAATGGAGACTTTTCATAAGAATTACTAGCTGTCAGGCCCTGTATGCGAGACAGCAAAAGAAACACAGATGTATAGAACAGTCTTTTGGACTCTGTGGGAGAGGGAGAGGGTTGGATGATTTGGGAGAATGGCATTGAAGCATGTATAATATCATATATGAAACGAGTCGCCAGCCCAGGTTCGATGCATGATACTGGATGCTTGGGGCTATTGCACTGGGATGACCCAGAGGGATGGTATGGAGATGGAGGATGGAGGGTGGTTCAGGATGGGGAACACGTGTACACCTGTGGTGGATACATGTTGATGTATGGCAAAACCAATACAATACAATATTGTAAAGTAATTAACCTCCAATTAAAATAAATTTATATTAAAAAGTAAAATAAAATAATAAGGCAACCAAATAAATATGAAGAAGAAAGCAAATGAATTCTTAAGGGTATGACACTTAAGATTAGAAATTTGAAGAAATGAAAAGAGAATCTAAAGGCAGTAACAAAGCATGGAGCAAGTGGAAACCTTCTCCAAGAGCCTTCTTTGACCACTCTATTTAAAAATATCCCCTTTCTATTTCCTAGTGACTCAGACCATATTCTTGATCTGTAGGTTTATTT
Organism: Cephalophus harveyi; assembly: GCA_006410635.1. Lineage (NCBI taxonomy): Eukaryota > Metazoa > Chordata > Mammalia > Artiodactyla > Bovidae > Cephalophus > Cephalophus harveyi. The sequence continues at coordinate 98,852 of SJYT01084946.1, read as the reverse complement.
ACTTCTTTGTAGTCTGTCTCCTTCACTAAGCGGAAAGCTTTATAAAGGTGGAAGCCATGCTGTGTTTTATCCATCACTGTGTCCTTATAACCAAGCACAACGCCTCCTACTTGATAGAAATAAATATTTGTTGAATAAATTAATGAATAAACAAATGAATGAAAATGTAGAAAGAATGTGTTATAAATTCATGATTTTCCATTTTGATAATGTATCAGTAGCAAAGATAATTCCAAAAAAGTAATTTATTCAAAAAGTTATGCCTTTCTGTTTCAGGAATAAACACAAATACTCTTGGCATAACCCACCATTTTCTGAGAGATCGTTAGAAATTTGCATTTATCTATAGCTTTCTGAATATGGGAGGTGATCCAGGATATATCTGCTGGGTATATCAGAGAGAGAACCTTAAGTTACATAAATAACCCAAATGTCAGAGTCCTTTTGACATAAAAGATTCTAGTATAGATAGTAATAGAGAAAATTATTATTTATTTTAAAATGTATTTTTAATTGGAGGATAATTTTTACAATGTTGTGTTGGTTTCTGCCATATGTCAACCTGATTCAGCCATAGGTATACATAGGTCCCCTCCCTCTTAAATCTCCCTCCCACCTCCCTCCTCATCTTCCCCCCCCAAACCCCCACCCCCAGCTCAGGTTGTCACAGAGCACCCGCTTTGGGTTCCATGTGTCATATGGCATATTCCCACTGGCAATCTATTTTATATATGGTGATATACATGTTTTAACACTACTCTCTCAATTTGTTTCACCCTCTCCTTCCCCCACTGTGTTCACAAGTCTGCTCTCTATATCTCTCCATTGCTGCCCTGCAATTAACATATATATATGGAATCTAGGAAGATGGTACTGAGAAAATAATTTATATTTAAAGATAAATACTTGGCAAATTATAGTAGTCTAAATTTCCCCAGAGCAATCCTGCAGAGTCGCAATTTGTGAGTTGGCAAAATTTGCTCTTTGGGAATGTCTCTTGCTCCCAGTTGCTCTGCTTTGCTGTGATGGGACAGCATGGCTCATGAGTCAATGCCATACTCATCCTGAGCACTCTAGTTATTAAGTCAGAGAGCCTAGGAGTTAGCCACCATCTGGGGGAGGTGGACACTGTGTGGGCAGTGAGGTGTCAGATCAAATCTTTTTCCTCTCTTCCTTGCTTCTATCTTTAGCAGTTTAAGCAGCTGAGGATACACACGGCTCAGCCATGAGCCTCCACACATGGTGTGTATCTCCTCACATTGTGACATCTGCTTCCTTGAGAGTTACATTTTTATTCTTCTGTTCAAGAAAAGCAAATGTCCTAGACTCTGTATTTAGGTAGTTTGATTGAAAACTCCGCTAGGGTGATCATGAGTTGCCATTTGCTGGTTTATAACTCTTGTTTGGCATATTTATTAATAGCTCCTCCTTTAAAAATTTTTTATTTTAATGAAGTATGCTTGATTTATAATTTGTCTTAGTTCTGCTGTATAGCAAAGTAACTCAGTTATACTTATATACATGTATATGTACATACTACATACACACACACACACACACACACACATACATTCTTTTTCATGTTTCTTCATTATGGTTTACTATAGGAAGTTAAATATAGTTCCCTGTGCTAAACGGTAGGGACCTGTTGTTTATACATTCCATTAATATATATAGTTTGCATCTGCTGATCCCAAACTCCCAGTTCATCCCTTCCCTGCCCCCCGCCAGTCTGTTCTCTCTGTTTGTGAGTCTGTTTCTGTTTTGTAGATAGGTTCATTTGTGTCATATTTTAGATTCCATATATAAGCTATATCATATGGTATTTGTCTTTGTCTGACTTACTTCGCTGAGTACGCACGTCCATGTTGCTGCAGATGGCAATGTTTCTTTCTTTTTTATGGCTAAACACTATTTCATTGCGTATATACCACATCTTTATCCATTCATCAGTGAACATTTAGGTTGTTTCCCTGTCTTGGAATAATTCCTTCTTTGATCTCAAGAGTGTCCTGAGCTGGATTATGAATTAGCCCTAGTTGTAAGTCATTTCTCAAGAAACTCTTCTGAGTTCCAAAATCTAGAAAAGAATCATCAATTAGTCTTGAATAGTAGTAGACACTGGTTAAGTACATGCAGAGTATCCAGGTTATCATCATGCATTTCTGATAAAGTCTTTTAAAGCAGGTTTCTAAATATTCATGGTTTACAGGGCTGTCTGACTGTCCATGGGTGTCAGTTAGGATGTAAATCAGCTGGCTTTAGGTAAAACTAGTAGGTCTGTTGACATCTGAGAGATAATTCTTCAGAATCCATTTCCTATATATCTCTAATAAAGCAAAATGTAAATAAAATATTCAAGAACATCATAAATAACAGAATAAGGTAGTTTATAAAATTTAAAATTGGATTTCTGTTGGCAAAATAAACCCTATAGTATCTTACATGTCATCATTTTTACAATATCAACCTCATCCTCCTTGAATGTGCAAGATGAAAGCAGCATTGGTGAATGAGGAGGGCTGTTCTGTGTACTAAGCATGACAGGTGTGTGTATGTATTTACAGGTGTCTTCCTCATCAGACATTGAGCTCCTGTCCTGGGATACCTCCCTCATCTTCCTTTAATTTCTTCAGATTGGAGAAGAGCAATTCTACAGAAATGTGGTTACCTTATTCTTTTTCCTGTTAACTTCATATTATACACGGCAAAAATATTTCTTTACCATTACTCTGTTAAAGGTCAGTTCATTTATTTTTGCCTCATGGAAAAAAAATTGTACGAGCACCTGGCTTTCTAAGGATTCACATTTATGACTAAAGGCACATGTTTCCTGTACATATTTTCACATCATAAATTAAGCAGATTTTACCTTTCATCACAATTTTCTCTGTTCCTTGATGAGTAAGTAGGGCACTGGCGGAAATAATTTCATGAATCTTTCTTTTTTTCTTATGTTTAGCTAGAGTGAATATAGATAGAAAGCTTCAAAGAAGCAGGAATCATGCCCATTTTATTCAGCATTTGTACTTAGCATCCATCATAATGGATTGTACATGCTAAATGGTGGTGGATGGGGTGCTCAGTCATGTCCAACTCTTTGTGACCCCATGGACTATAGCCTGCCAGGCTTCACTCTCCATGGAATTCTCCAGGCAAGAATACTGGAGTGGGTTGCCATGTCCTACTCCAGGTACATGCTTAGGTACCCAGTTAATATTTCTTCAGTATCAATGATCTCATGGGTTCTATGATAATAAAAGAAAGAAGGAAAGTGAAGTCCTCAGTTGTGTCCAACTCTTTGCAACCCCATGGGCTGTAGCCTACCATGCTCCCCCATCCGTGGGATTTTCCAGGCAAGAGTACTGGAGTGGGTTGCATTTTCCTTCTCCATCTATGATAACAGTCATAGATTTAAGCCACTGTCATATTCTACACTCCTAGTCTTTTATACTTTTGACACTTTCACAACCTCTATTTTCTAAATAAAAATAATCTTTTCCTTAAACCATTTCACAAGGTTTACTTTCTAGTCCACTCTAGATAAAGAAATTCAAGATAACACATGGATAAGGTTGTAGAATTGTTTGCTAGCTCATTTGTTAGTTAATGTGATTCAAATTCTTGGCTCAGAGAACAGTTACCTTCCATTAACACAGTCATTCAACAGTGCAATTTACCTTCATGTTCATAAAGCCTATAATGTAGATATTCACCATAAATACTGGGGGTGCTTCATTTATGGTTCTTTTTCAGGGATGGGAGGGAGAGTAACAGAAACCAACTAATGTTAATGTTGCATGATAAAATGTAACTTTCCTGAGGTACTAGGATGCAAAAGGAGCTACACACAAAGCAAAGGTCCTGTATTGAAATGAACAAAGCAGACAGATTTTTTTTAGACTCTTGGACCTCTCAGGTACAATGACCCAGGTCACTTGCATAAAAGGATCCAGGTAAGACAGAAGAAGAGATTTGTGAACTCTTGCCTAGATTCCCACTTCTCCATGGGAAAGAGGTGAGAGTCGTTCTGCCTCAATAGGACAACTCAGAAAATGTAAGATCTATCTGCAGATCCAGGTGAGGGGCTGTTGCTGTCAACTGGAGGCAGCAGAGCAAAGGAAGAGAACAGAGGACTGTCTGGAATGTAATTCACTCCTAGTGGCAGTTGTGCAAAGAATGCCTTCCTCCCATGCACCAAGGGTAGAGCTCATAGGAAAGGCAGAAATGCTGCAGCTGCTGCTGCTGCTCAGTCGCTTCAGTTGTGGTTGCCTCTGTGCAACCCCATAGACGGCAGCCCACCAGGCTCCCCCGTCCCTGGGATTCTCCGGGCAAGAACACTGGAGTGGGTTGCCATTTCCTTCTCCAATGCATCAAAGTGAAAAGTGAAAGCAAAGTCGCTCAGTTGGTCTGACTCTCAGCAACCCCATGGACTGCAGCCCACCAGGCTCCTCTGTCCATGGGATTTTCCAGGCAAGAGTACTGGAGTGGGTTGCCATTGCCTTCTCTGGACAGAAATGGTGAAGCCATGTCTAATTCTGTCCAAGAGAATCTCTCAGAGAACCTGAGAATTCAAAGAAAGAGTTTTGTATGGAACAGGTTACCTGGATTCCTGGGAATGTGAGGGCCAAAGAAGAGAGGGCTATCAAAAGAATATGTGTATTTGTCACATTGCAGGAATTGTAGGGATTAAGCCTGTGCTGATTGGGGTATTCCTCTAGAAAATTCACTAAGTTTCTGATGAAATATGTGAGCATCTGAACATCTTTCACCAAGAGGGGCCTATTGCTAGTTGATTCTAGCATTTCCTGTATGACTGCTCTTGACCCCAGCACCTCTTTCCCACCTGGATTCAACCCTGGGGATGTCAGAAACTAGTTGGAGGAGACATGGTGAGCAGAGAAAGAGAGATGATGCCCCCACCCAGCTTCTCCCGCATTTCCACTTGCAAGTTGCTGTCAGTAGTAGCCTGAGAGGAAAATTGAGTTTGCATTATTATCTAGGCCCAGATACTTTAGAGAACTGAGGCAGTTTGGGGATTTTAAAGTGACTGGAGGACATTTTATACTTAAATGAAAACAGAAACTTATGGGGTTTACTAGAGAAAGAATTTCATGCAAGGGTAAGAAAAAATTATTATTTTAGTGAATAAAGTTTAAAGGGACAATGGGAGATAAAGTTGCATTTGATTACATCCCATAAGGCACACTACATCAATTTTTCTGTTATTCTGGTTAAAGTGAAAAAGGAGAATTTGTTAAAATATTGAGTTAGCCAAAAAGTTCATTCGGGTTTTTACATAACATTGTACAGAAAGGCCCGAATGGAATTTTTTGCCAACCCAGTTGTTTCTTATTGGAATTCATGTCAGGAAACATAGATGTATCTCACACAGGGAAATTACTGAGAATTGTAAAGCTGTTATAACCTTATTCACTCTCTCCCAAATCTGTTTCTCTTTGTATCTCATCTTCACTCTCTTCTCTGTAGATCGGCTTATCTCAGCTCTTCCATGTAAGAGCTGCAAACCATTGTAAAGGTCATTTTATTTCAGGCACCAAAGAAATTAATTGGTATCTATCTCTAGGTTTCATTCCAAATTTCTCATAGGGGAAAAATTTTCTGAGCTTATCTTTACTTGTATAACTCTGTGTCTTTGGGTCCAAGGGTGTGTGATTCCGGCATGACTGCAGGGACCCACAACTGTCAGGGGAGACCAAAAAGTTCTCTGAAAATAGGGGAGTTTGTTGTACAGGAATTCCATCTTTGTTTCCTACAAAACCATGCGGTGTAGAGGCCATGGGAAGGATGCTGGTAGCTCAGTTACTGGCAGTTTATCTGGGGTGTACGTGTATTTGGTTTTGTAGGTTGACATCATCTCAGAAATGTCAATGATTCTAGGTATATGTGTTTTATAGTATATTCTGTTAATTAAACATCTTAATAAAAATTCCTGGGAAGTGTACTTGTTCTGTATTTCAAATATGTCTGTGATTTCTAGGAAAGGGGATCATACTGACTGATACTTATTTGAGAAGAATCATGTAGATTTTCATGGATCGATGCATAAACTTGGTCATTTTGACCATGATGCTTCATTTCCTTGATATAGTTCTGTGTTCTCACTTGTATTTTGAGCTGAGGAGACAGCTTTGGGAGTTTAGGAGCGTTGATGTGGTTAGAGTTTTCAGAGAAAAATATTGGAGAGAGCTACAGAGAGAGATTGAGAGAAAGAGGGAGAGGGTGCTCCAAACATCTTTGAGAGTCTGGGATCTTCAACTGACTTCTCAGAGCTGGGAAAATAACTACCAAAAAGGAGCAATCAGAACAATACCCTGAACCTCAGAAATTGTTGGAATTCCCATCAGCCACATGGGGGTGGGTGTTGGGCAGAGTATTCAGAAGGTTATTTATTGCTTCATTATTGAGGCAAAATTAACTCCAGACTAAAGATGAAAGATTGAAGGCAGAAGGAGAAGGGGGCAACGGAGGATGAGATGGTTGGATGGCATCACTGACTCAGTAAGCATGAGTTTGAGCCAACTCTGGAGATAGTGAAGGCCAGGGAAGCCTGGCATGCTGCAGTCCATGGGGGTTGCAAAGACTTAGCAACTGACAACAACAAGACTGCTTTGGTTCTTCCTAACAAAGTTTCAAATAAATTCTTACAAAGATCAGATATTGTAAAGTAATTGCATCTCACAATAGAGGTTTGGAAATCTTAAAAACAAACACAAAATAATACTGGCACCTGGATTTTTCAAACCAGATTGCTCTAGACCTAGAACTGCCTTTTAGAGATGTCCTAAATTGAAGCAAGAGGGCTGAGCCTCTGTACCTCTGCCATGACTGATATTTGGAGGTTTTTCTTAGGGAAGAAGTGTTTGTTACCAGTAAACCTCTGCATCTGAGATTAATTCCTTGAGTGGAATCAGCTGTAAGCAATCTGCAGTCAGCATTCCCACCCCCTGAGAGTAAAATCGTTAGATCTCAGCTTTGGTCTTGTGAGCTAGATCTGGGCAGGACAACCCAGGAATCACTTAAAACTCTTACATATAAAGACAGTTTATGGGCAGTTTCACCACCTTTTACTTTTATTTGCATAGAAGAAAGTCAGACATGGGTTTTTTAAAAAATTATGTGCCTTGAAAGAACCTGAAAATCATGTCAAGTTCAACATATTCAACTTTCAGATTAAGAGTAGGAGGTGAAGGTAAGTGCTTTGCTTTGTGGAACAGAAGAAACTGATGAGGATTCTAGAATTCTGGTCTTCTATCTTCACCCCAGTTCATTTTCCTTCTTAGAATCTCTCATGTCTAGGTGAAGGTGAAGTCGCTCAGTCGTGTCCGACTCTTTGTGACCCCGTGGACTGTAACCTACTAGGCTTCTCTGTCCGTGGGATTTTCCAGGCAAGAATACTAGAGTGGATTGCCATTTCCTTCTCCAGGGGATCTTCCCGACCCAGGGATTGAACCTGGGTCTCCCACATTGGAGGCAGACGCTTTAACCTCTAGAGTACTATAGAATTGCAAGTTGTTTCCCATAGTTGAAAGTTTTAGAATTTGGTCTCTACTGTAATATACTGTAGAGGCTAACCCCGTGATTGCAGTTTGCCTTTCAAGATAGTTTCTTCTTTTTTTTTTTATTTTCTAGAACTACTGTTGCTTTGTGTAGGATCAGGATAGTAAATAGATCGAGGTTTTAAGTTCCAGGAGTAGATTGGTGAACATAAATAATCTATTGTACTTTTTCCCTGGAAGATTGTTTTGAGTAAGTTTGTTAAATTGTTTTTTCTTTCTGAGTTTAACAAGAATCACCTGGGTTAAAGTGAAGGTTCACAGTAATGGCTCAGATTCTGTTGTTTTGAAATGGGCTCTTTGGTTGGATTATCTCAAGGTTGGGTATTGAGTACCCTTCTCCTATAAACTACCCTTGTTTCAGCTAACAGGTTTTTTTTTTTTTTTTTTTTTAATCCACCTGCATTCAACCACAGGGTTTTTCTGGTAACTGGAAAAGTCTACCGGTCTTTGGTCTCCCTGCTTGTTATTCTGCTTACTAAGAATTCTCTCTGAAATGCACAGTCGACTTCCAGGTTGAAGTGTTTCCAGAAATAAATTGTTTTTAATTTGATATTTAAGTCCCATGGTCTTTTACTGAGAGTTTATAATGTGCTAGGTGTTGGGTTATGTGTAGGGATACAAAAATGTTCAAGATAGGATATCTGCCCTGAAGGAACTTGATCTAATTGGGATACAATAGACCTTGGCAAATAATTTCGCTATTAAGGAATGTGTTTTATAAAGATGTATACAGGTCTGTAGTTTACAGAGAAAGTCGTGGAAATAACGTTGATGTAAATGAGATGTTAGCAAGTTGTGGTATCTTTGTCAGAAGGCTGCAGTTAATACACTTAGTGGTCAACTGATTTGCCTAATTAGCAAGCTAAGCAGGAATGATTTCAAAGGCTAGCTAGCAAATACTGTGGACCATGATGGAAACAGATACAGAAGGTGAATCTCCATGCAGTCCTTAGGAATTCGGAAGCAGAGGGTTGAATAGAGCAGACACAAAGCAGAGATAAGCTTTCGGTGGTGAGGAGAAACAAATTGAATGAATAAGTAATGCCTGCTTAGGATGACAACCCCCTGAAGCTGTGGGAATCTAAAAGTGAGGTGAGAAGCTGGGAATGAAGGATAAGCAGACCAGCCCTCCTTAGTTTAATTTGACACTTCCCCGAAATGTATGTTATGTAACATTTCCTAAATTACCTTTGGATTTAGAATACATGTTAGTGGTAAAGTTACTACTATTGTATGTTCAGTATGCATTTCTAAAGAGACTGCATTTAATTAGGATTGTGTTGCAGTTTGCCTATCAAATAGACATGTAAAATATCCTGCTATTACAGTATTTACATCAATGTTTGAATTAGTTTCAAATGCCCCTTCCACTTCCCAGGAACTCCTCTAATGTACCTTTTTATATTTTAAAATAAAATAGTTCTTGAGAATGCATTATCCATAGCACACTGAATATGGAGTTATGTTTGGTTTTGTCAAAGCAGGAATTTACTGCAAACTTATTTTTTTAGAGAGAAAGTAGGATGAGGAACAGAAGGGTGAGAAAGTGGTGGATGTCTCTGCATCTCACTATGTACCTGCTCCTTGCTTTTCACACTCATCTTCACAATTTGTTTTCCTTTCCCCAATATTAAAAAAATTTGAAACATTTTAAAGAACACTTGAATACCTTTCTCCTAGACTTCCAAATTGTTCATATTTTGATGTTCCACTTTATGACATACACAGCTGGTCCTCTTCTCTTTTACTTTGTTTTCTCACAGTATCATTATGAACTCAGATTAAAAGAAATCAGTGTTATCTATTACTGTCCTTATTTTTGCTGTAAACATCAAATTAAAGAACCCTAATACTACCTGTAGATGTCAATACTCTATTCCAAGAGACTTATATCATTTTATGCATCAATAGATCTGGGAAAAATGGGTTAAAGCAAACTGGTATATTTTATACAGCCAAAAGAGCTTTGGATACTTGGAGTACTGCGGTTATGTAGAATCTTAGAAATAATTTTCTTGTATTCTTCTCAAGCTTTTGCATCCACTCAAGCATTTATCACTGAGATTAAGTGAAACCAATATATACTATCTAGAAGTCTGCAGCTTAAACTGAAGCTGCCCTAGGTAGGCAATGTCTTTGAAATCATATTTATCTTATAAAACACATCTAAATTTTTGTTTCTTCTGTACTATACACTGACTTTTGTTGAAGATTAATATTTAAAATATATTAAATATAAAAATGAATGCAACTATAAGTAAATGGGTGTTCATTACAGTAGGGTCTGCAACAGTGAAAGACCGGGGAAAACTTGCATACCACTCAATAGAGGATGGGTTAAATGCACTACAGATTTATGGAATGGATATTGTTATGTCTCCTCCCACAAATATATAATTATGTCCTATAGTGAAAGGTAGTAATAAGGACTGTAAAGCAACTTAAGAATGATAAAGAGGAACAGAGAGTATGGCTACTCTTCCCTATAGGAGTCAGGGATAAAGTGACATTTCAGAGCAGAGACCTCAGGATGGGTAGGAACAGATTGGAGAGGTTAAGGATAGGAATGCTATCCCTAGCTTTATCATTTTGAGTTTTGAGTAATGTAATTATTTAGTGAAAATAAGATTAAATTATTAGTAAAAGCCCCTAAAATTAAATAGAAACACATATAAATGAACCTGATGTTATGAAATTGATAATACAACCACACAAAATAAAAATTCAAATAGCTTTGAACAGCCCTTTGTTAGAATTCATTCACAGCACAGAACGGTAATAAAATCTTAAACGGGACTTAGTTGTTAGGTATTGCTATTGATAATGTAATTCCAAAATTATTTTAAGTATAATAGAAGATAAAGAAGGTGAGTTTATATATTGATTCTTTGGGGAATCAGGGTTTTCACTGTCAAAGAAGGCAGATTGAAAGTTGCTCAGGCATTTCCAACTCTTTGCGACCCTATGGATTATACAGTGGAGAAGAAAATGGCAACCTACTCCAGTATCCTTGCTTGGAAAACCCCATGGAAGGAGGAGCCTGGTAGGCTACAGTCCATGGGGTCACAAAGAATCGGACATGACTGAACGACTGGAATTCTCCAGGCCAGAAGACTAGAGTGGGTAGCCTTTCCCTTCTTCAGGGGATCTTCCCGACCCAGGAATCAAACTGGGGCCTCCTGAATTGTAAGCAGATTCTTTCCCAACTGAGCTATCAGGGAAAGCAGATTACATAAATGGTATTGTAGAGCATAAGGAGCTCCCTGTGTTAGGGTATGAAGATTTAGGAATGCATGGATTTTGTTAAGCATTGCAGCTTATACAATTGTGGAGACTCTTTTTAAGAAAAATTAGAAATACTAAATTAGGTATAGAACCTTAGAAGGAGCTCATTAGCTTCACAGTGAATCTTTGTCTCATCTGCTGGTGTTGACTTGGACTTGAAAGCATAGGTGTATTTTCTTGAGCTATAAACTGGAAAGGTCTAGATATAAGAATACCCTTACAGCAATGAGCCCACTTTGTGCTCAGCATTTGTTTTCTAAATACATTCATCTAGACAAAGAAATGAGGGTCTCTAGAGAAATGGTTGACCCTGGTCTGGGCAAGAAAAGCACAAGGAGATACTGTCACATCTCATGCCATATATAAGAAAGTGCTCCAAGACGATAGGGGTTGCATCAAGATGATACGAGAAGAGCCATAAGCATTTTGCCCAAGTTTACTGTTTATATTTATATACTTACATGCTGATATAAAGACACTTTCCCCCAAGCAATGTTCAGTTCATTGTTCTATGTTAGAGGGAATTGGCCTGATGGCCAATTAGTGTTGGGAGCTGAGCTTGGTCAAATTGAGGGGAGATGGGAAATTCTCATAAGGGAAAGGGCCCAGAGCCATTACTCAGGGATGGGGTTGCATATGTCTTACGACAAAACTCTCTCTACACTCTGCTTTTCAGAGAATCTGGAAATGAGTAAAATTGTTTCCTTGTAAATACCTTGATTGGCTCTTTGTTGGATGTTACCTACCCAAGGAGATTGGGGTAGGGGGTGTTGTACTCTCCTCAAACAGTTGTGTTTTCACTTTCTCTTCTGATTTTGTCTGTAATTAAAGAAATTAATCTACTTATTGGCTTCCCTTGTATATAATTAAAATGACTCACTAACTGATAATGACTTAAAATTCTCCGACATTTCCTAAATTTGTTTTAAACTCATAAATCCTGTTATGTATAAAAACCAGTTGTACCAGGGGAAAATAGGTCCTTTTTTAAAATTAAAGATGATACAGGAATAATAAACAGCTTCTTTCCTATAAGGAACTTTTTTGAGAGTTAATGACTAGTGGGTTAATGACCTTAAAATTTTAGGACCCTCAGTTTCCCATGTACTCATTAATGCTTCCAAAATTCCCAAGACTGAAATAATTAGCATTTAAATAAAAGCAGAAATGGTGAAACCCGTAGGATATTGGCGAGATGTCAGAGACCGTTTTTATAGTGAAAATTATGAGAAAATACTGAATGTATGTGATGAATTGGTTGGCCTATAAAAAGAACCGAAAGCAAGTAATTACTGGAGTAAAAGGAAAGGGGAACAGAAAATAGTAGAGGTTGGCCAAAGGAATTATGACTGGGTAGTTTAGTATCATTCAGAGTGGGTAAAAAGAAAAAAAGTGCTCACTTAAAATGACAGTGGGAAATAGTCCAAATACAGTCCTTGTGGAAATTTCAACCAGGTGTGAACAGTGCAGTTTTTAATATGCTGTAATTGAAAGTTGGCTTTCAAAATTCAGTGTTACACCTAAAAGATGGGCATATAAAATAGAGATAAATGATAAGACTCTGAGTTTACCATGAATTGTTGTTAGAGCCTCACTTAGATTTATATGATGGTAAAACAGCATGAACAAGTTTTTTTGTGTGTGTGGTAGACTAGAAGGAGAATAGCTACATGTACTGTTAAACTCAGATAAAGAGAAAATGCAGAATTAACTTGCATCTTCCAAATCAAACCCATTATATTACATTTAAAAAAAACCTTAAGTATGCTGCTACTTCCTGAGAAGGCAGTGGCACCCCACTCCAGCACTCTTGCCTGGAAACTCCCATGGACGGAGGAGCCTGATAGGCTGCAGTCCATGGGGTCGCTGAGTCAGACGCGACTGAGTGACTTCACTTTGACTTTTCACTTTCATGCATTGGAGAAGGCAATGGCAACCCACTCCAGTGTTCTTGCCTGGAGAATCCCAGGGATGGCGGAGCCCAATGGGCTGCCGTCTGTAGGGTTGCACAGAGTCGGACACGACTGAAGCAACTTAGCAGCAGTAGCAGCAGCATGCTGCTACTTCCCAGAAAGGCATACCTTATAATGTAGACTAAAACTGCATTAGAATGGATGAACATTTTGTAAATTTGAGAAAAAAGAAAATTCTTTAACTGATTTAACTAAGGCTGAGCCTGTCATTGAGAGTATCAAAATAACTAGTAAAGGCTTTAGAAATTATTATTTTAAAAAAATTTTGTTTACTTATTTATTTTTGGCTGTGCTAGGTCTTTGTTGCTGTGTGGGCTTTAGGAAGACTTGGAAAGCTGATGAGACATCTATTTGATATGGAGATTTAAGAAAATTGGGCCAAGAATATAAAGAAAGCCAGACGGACAATTACGTGTAAAGACTGCATATTGTTACAGAACTGCACTGAGTCACTCTTAGCACTTAAACAAATGATTACCAGAAGAGAACAATGCATTTGAAATTCACTCTGTGTTACTCTGGAAAAAAAGTCTGAGGCAGACCATAAATCTTGTTTGTATGCTTAACATAAGCTTGGGTTCTTTTCTTGTTATTTTTTTGGCGTTACCTTAGTCATTCTAAAGTTACAGAATCAATAGAATCAGAGTTGGAAGGACGTCTAGAGATGTCAATTAAATTACTTCTCTGCATCAATTTACCTACCTTTTATGTAAACATTTCCAGGAACAAAACATTTTACAGCTCTCCCAAGGAGACTGTTAAACCATTCCAATGTTTATAAGCTCTCACAGCCAGGAGTTCTCCATATGAGTGTCATATTTACCCTCATTCCTCTGTTCCCCGCCTTCTCACCTCCCACTTCATTCAACTTCATATTTATTTTTCATATACTATTTTTCTTTATCCAAATAAATGTGTTTTTCTTCTTTCTGAAACTCTATGACAGGTTTTTTCTAATGTCCCAGTGCCATATTTGTTTTTCTTGTATTTCTTCTCAGCATCCCTAGATCTTTTATATTTTCTCCTAAATTCTAAGTAAGCTTACTTTGTCTTATTTTGAATTGAGAGCAAATGAACCAAAATGCTAGAAATCAAGCTGGGAGGAAATGAAGAGATTGAAAAGTATGGATATCTAAAGGAGCATTTTCACCAATTGCAGAATTTAAAGGCGTTCTTGCAGGCTTAGGAAAACCTCAGTGCGGATGACTGCCAAACTCTCTCTTAAGTTTACTTACCCAGGCAAAGTTGTTGGGGATGTTCACTGGCCAACACTATTAGCATACATAAAGCTCTCTGTTGGAAAGTTTACAGAATCAATTAGAGTTCAGAATATTTTTTTTAACAGTATGGTTGAGGGACTCATTTAATGACTTGCATTTCAGGATGTTTCTATTCTTGTAGGAAATGCCTGTAAAATATTAGCGGGTGGCACATTAAAGGCCATGGGAGACTATACACTTAAAGAGGCATTTATTTGGATATATCTTTTCCATCTAGCATATTACCACATCACTATAGAGGTCGTACTATTTCCCAAGTTGTCCCAAACTTTATAAGTTCCATAACATTTTCTGAAGAAGAATTAGTACTTTTTATCTAGACTCACTATCTATAAATTGATTTCCAAACATATCCAGTGATCCTTCTTTTGTGAGCTAATTTTTTTTTAAATTTATAACATTTAGGCAAAAAAAAAAAAAAAAAAAATTTCCCCAAGCAAAAATCTGTTTACACAGCATTAATACCTAAATTATGTCCTGATTTAAAATATAGCATGATTGTAAGCTAAATTCTTGATTCATTTATATGGATGATCCTGAAGGAGTCCTGTTGAGTTTTCACCATCAAGGCAATCCTTTGATTTGCTTAGCATTAAGTGGATAATTTTGGGCTAAGTGAGGAGCACAGTTATTTCCAAAGTTTCTGCTCAATTGTAATCAAAAAGTAATACATATTTATTAAGTTTTGGATATAAATAAAGCAGTATATAATATTAATAGAACTTCTGCAACCTATTTATGTTTGTGGAGGCTTACTATTTGCAGGATGTATTCCATAAAGAATCAATGTCTATCAGACAAGAATTGTATTGCAGTAGTACTGTAGAGAAATAGATTACTGTTTTGAATGACTCAGGAGTGGGAGTATTGATAGTTTGGGGTCAGGGCTCAAATACATGGCATAAGGATTTGGGGGAAGCATGAATGAATCAGGAGGGTGATTGAAGAATTCTTCATAGCTGAAGAAATAAATTTATCACTTAATTACATTGTGACAACAAGGATAGCCCTAGCAGATAACTGAAGAAAAAACAAAACTTGCTTTTTTTCTGAAAGTGTGTATGTGTTTTTGTATGTGTGTTTATGTTCTGTTCTATGGGATGTTTAATTATGAATATGAGGTATAATGAGTGCCCTGGTGGCATTTGTGTTTAAAAATAGTCTTTTCTTTACTGTCAATACATAAAATCTGTTCTGGAGCCTGAAGCTGTAGCCTGTTATTATTTCTAACCCCTGTCCTTAAAAGCCTGTCTTCTAGATAAGAAGACAGTCAACTTTTTCTGTAAAAAGTCAAATAGTAAATATTTTCTGCTTATAGGCCATGTGGTCTCCATTGTAACTATGCAACCATTATTATAGCTTGAAAATAGCCATAGACAATACAGAGACAAACGGGCATAAATTTGTTCCAACAAAACATTCTTTTCAAAAACAGATGGCAGGTGGGGTTTTGTCTAAGAAGTGTAGTTCACTGACTTTTGTTCTAGATCAGTGATTCCTACCCATTAATCAGCTCTGTCTTTCCTAGAGGTCCTTAGATCATTTCAAATTGTGCTTTAAGAATGTTTGAAAGGCTTTTTTTAGTCCTTTCCAATGAAGCCTATAAGAACTATATTGCAGTCAGTGTCCTTTCAGCGTGAAATATTGGAAGCATGAGTGGGGTACTACTTCCCTTCCAGAAGTGCTAGAATGATTCCCAGAGAAGCCCTGAAGTGAGTACAAGAAAGAGCTCTGGCATAAAATGCAGGAAGCTGCGGTCTAGTGTCTGGCTCAGATGGTAAAGAATCTGACTGCGGTGCAGGAGACCCAGGTTTGATCCCTGGTCAGGAACAAGGGAATGGCTACCCACTCCACTGTGGAGAAGTCCATGGACAGAGGAGCCTGGTGGGCCACAGTTCATGGAGTTGCAAAGAGTCGGAAACGACTGAATGACTGACATTTTCACTTTCTGTGACTTCAGGTCTGGGTTTCCTCAGTGCCAGAGAAGGATGTTGGGACTAGACATTCTTCAAATTCTCTCCCAGCTCTAGGATTTCACAGTGCTAAATTAAGGTTCTTGGCAAAGCTCTTTCTGTAGGAAGTCTCAGCTCGTGGTCTCACTTTTGAGCCGTTTCCTCTAACAGAGCCAACAACAGACACTGGTAATTTTTAAAGGGGAGCACATTTCTTGTTTCTGCCTTAGGAATTGATGAGAATGATCATCTTTGGGCAGTTTTTAACAGTTTTGGGACTTGCCACGTAGTCATTGCTTCTCTGTGTGAGAGTAACATTGCCCTTGAAGATACTTGTGGATAGAGTTAGGAGTGTTTTTCTTTTAAAATTTGTAGCTATAGTGCACATTAAAAAAAAAAAAAATTGGCTTACATTCTTGTTGTTATATATTTTATCATTTTTAAGAACCACATTATTTTTTACATTTTAACATGTATGAAATCAAAGGCATCATGCAATTGCTGCCATGTAGGCGACAACTGAGATGCATTTGTTAATGCTTATATATGGGCATAAAAACATGTATCAGAGGGTAATATATATATACATATATCATATACATGGATACTGATATTTATATAATCTAAAGCTTGCAGGAGAATCCTGAAGACAGTAATGAGGCATGGTTAAAAAATGCTATTTCACCAAGGATCTTGGCACAAAGGAATATTTTATATGGAAATTATGAACCTTAATGACTCTGAATTGATTAGTAATTTGGAATCTAGATGTGAAGAAATTTTAGAAATAATTATTATGCTTATGTATTTTTTTTCCCGTGAGAACCAGTGATTTAGTAAACACTTATGTCTAAATGAATTCAAAAGGGCTCTTTTTATAATATAAAATTAATAATAATGCATTCATGTTCATGGAATTCTCTAGGCAACAATACTGGAGTGCATTGTTATTCCCTTCTCCAGGGATCTTCCTAACACAGGGATCGAACCCAGGTCTCCTACATTGGAGGCATATTTTTTATTGTCTGAGCTACCAGGGATGCCCCGAGATCTATAAACATGGTACTATTAATTATGATGGGAAATGTTTGAGAATTTAGAAGTAAATACTATCAATTTAAAAGAATTAGGAAGTATAATATATCAAGAAGATTTTATTTTGCCTTTCAGCACTGAGAGAAGTACAAGATGCAGAAAACAAATCTTGATGTATGATTGTCAGCCATAGAATGAGCCAGGATTACCAGTGGAATGCTACTAAGCCCCTTGAACACTGACTACCTGTCTTCTACCGCAGGGTTTCTAGCACCTAGAACAATTCCTGGCAAAGAGCTGGCTGCCCATAATTGTTTGTGGAGTGGTAGGAAAAGTAGCCCCTAGAGCAATGTTGGTGTGTGGGAGAGGCAAGGCTGTGCAGAGCTTGGCTTTAAGGGTCAATAATGTTTACCAAAGTTACCCTTTACACTTGTTGCTCTTACACTTGATCTCTGAGTTCATTAGACAAAGATGCATGAGTCAGTAGCACTGATGTTCAGAAGTACAGGTGTTTGTACTGAAACTGTAGCCTTGATAAAAGAAGTTAACCAGTTTGAATTAAATGAGAATAAGGTATGAGTAATCCTTGAACTTCAAAGAAAATATAAGTCTGCTATTAAGATCTTGTCAAAACACTTTCTAGTAGTATTCCTTGATGAAACTATCTTTGAGGCATTAGCCTGAGAGAAGAAAGCAAAAGCCAAGTTCATCAGTTTCTGTACCAGTTTTGATAGAAGCAGATGCTAACTACACGGAATTCTTGCAGAACTTGTTTCCATATGGTCTCCAGTTTTGTTTCTGCAAATTTTAGAGTCTGGAATACTTTGGGATGCTTAGGTGTCATCACCACCCAAGCAAAATCAAATTTTTATGAAACTTACAAAAGTGTCTTTTGGGATAGAGAAGCAAAAAATTTTTTTTTAAGTGTTAAGATGTTAAAGATGATAGCTTTGCTGGGGTGGATGTTAAGACTTTTAGTATGTACATATGGGCCTTAGTTTTCTTTAAGATCCTCCTAATGGAGTTATCTAAGACATCTAATAAATATATCTAATACATATGAAGTTATCTAATTCTAATCACTTGATTCTAAATCAATGTTCTTTGACATAGTAACTAGGAATAAGTATATATACAAACATGTATTCAGAGTTTAGTTGAGGAAATGATGGCAGCATATATTAAGGAATTAGAATATTGTTTTATATATATATAGAGAGAGAGAGGGAGAAGGCAATGGCACCCCACTCCAGTACTCTTGCCTGGAAAATCCCATGAATGGAGGAGACTTGTAGGCTGCAGTCCATGGGGTCACTAAGAGTCAGATACGACTGAGCGACTTCACTTTCAGTTTTCACTTTCATGCATTGGAGAAGGAAATGGCAACCCACTCCAGTGTTCTTGCCTGGAGAATCCCAGGGATGGGGGAGCCTGGTGGGCTGCCGTCTATGGGGTTGCACAGAGTCGGACACGACTGAAGTGACTTAGCGTATATATATATATATGTGTATATATATATATATATAGAGAGAGAGAGAGTGAGAGAGAGACATTACTTTGCCAACAAAGGTCCATCTTGTCAAGACTATGGTTTTTCCAGTAGTCATGTATGGATGTGAGAGTTGGACTGTGAAGAAAGCTGAGCACCGAAGAATTGATGCTTTTGAACTGCGGTGTTGGAGAAGACTCTGAGAGTCCCTTGGACTGCAAGGAGATCCATCCAGTGCATACTAAAGGAGATCAGTCCTGGGTGTTCTTTGGAAGTAATGATGCTAAAGCTGAAACTCCAGTACCTTGGCCACCTCATGTGAAGAGTTAACTCATTGGAAAAGACATGCTGGGAGGGATTGGGGGCAGGAGGAGAAGGGGACGACCGAGGATGAGATGGCTGGATGGCATCACCCACTCGATGGACGTGAGTTTGAGTAAACTCTGGGAGTTGGTGATGGCCAGGGAGGCCTGGCATGCTGCGATTCATGGGGTCTCAAAGAGTTGGACACAACTGAGCAACTGAACTGAACTGATATGTATATATGGATTATAATTTTGTGGAGACATTTTAAGTGATAGAGAAATAATAAGGAGCAAAAGATCTGTGAGGGCAAAATGACTTCATCAGAATTTTGGCAGACCAAGCAGGAAGGGTTGAGTATTCCTGGCAAGGGAGATGATGGTGAGTGAAGTCTCAGAGATGGATATAGTGTAACTTGATGCAAAGAGGAGACAATTGTTGTGAACACAGTGGAGAGCAAGAATCTGGGAGTAGAGACAAATAGTTGAATAAAATTAAAACCGTTGATAGGATGTCCCATGAATCATGATGGCATACACACCATCTCCTGGGCTCTGTCATAGTGCTGGTGAGTCAGTGGTAGAAAAGTCACGTGTAATATACTGCCCTTATGTGACTTACCTTCTAGTTGACTGCAGCAGACAAGCAAAAACCAAGTAAACAAATATAAGAAGCAAGTTTGTGGTTAAGTAATGGTAGTAGTGATACTGCTATATGATGAAGATGATATGAGCTAGATGCTGCCCCAGTGAAAGTGGGAGATGGGAAAACATTTTAGGTAGGGTGGTCAGAGAAAACATCTCTAGGAAGTTGACTTTCAAGCCAAAATCTAAAGGTTCAGAAGGAGTCAGGTAGGTGAGAGGTAGAGGATAGAATAGATAACACTAAAAGACATTGATGGGTTCTGTAAACTAACACAAGCTTAGAGCCTGGAGACAAGAAGGGCATAAAGAGCTCAAGATGAATTGGATGGATAGACAAGACTCAGATCATGCTGGACATTGAGGGACAGAGTAGAGAACTTGAATTTTGTTCTTTACGTTATTAGCGGAAATTCTTTGGAAAGTTTTGAGTGAGAATATTTTCCAATATGACATAGTTTTATAAGATTGTTCTGGTTCTTGTGTATATAGTAAATTGAGTGGATCACTCATCATCATCATCACCATTATCACCAAGCTACTACCTGTATAGCACTTAACTCTGTGTCACACAATATTCTCACCCCTTTATAAATGCCCATTTAATCCTCATAACAGGCCTTTACGTGCATGCTAAGTCACTTCAGTCATGTTCGACTTTGCACAACCCAATGGACTGTAGCCTGCCAGGCTCCTTTGTCCATGGGGATTCTCCAGGCAGAAATACTGAGGTGGGTTACCATGCCCTCCTCTGGGGATCTTTACATCCAGGGATCGAACCCATGTCTCTTTCATATCCTATATTGGTAGGTGGGTTCTTTATCAGTAGTGCCACCTGGGAACACTGTGAGGTAGGTACTATTACTATGTCCCATTTTAGAGATAAAGTTAGTAAGCTACAAGGAAGTCAATTCCTTTCACCAGGTTTACATAGTTATTTGAAACCAAGGCTAGTCTTTGAACTGAAGATGTCTGTGCTCTTAATCTCTGTGCTGTCTTATAAGTAAAAAGCAGGAAATGTTACAGAAGTCTGAGAGAGAGATGCTAATATCTTGTACTTGACAGTGGAACAGATAGGATTTTGTGTGATAGGTTAGAGCTTAATTTAGAAAGAGAATTGGCACAGAAAGGGAAAGTCATGAATGGTGCCTAGGTTTCTTATATTGGGTTACAAAAAGTATTAAATGTCAGAGTCGGTTTGTGTTGATAAATAGAAAAATCACAGAACCCAGTAGTTTTGGAAGATGCTATAGAAAATGCTTAAGAAAGATGTGTTGGATTATGGGGGATACTGTATTAGAACTGCAAAGTCTGAAAATCAGGGAAGTCTTTGTTACTTTTACTGCAGTAACTCTGTGAGAAGTTGGTGGATTGGGTCAGGCAGTGGCCATGGAATTAGAAAAGAAAGCATAGCCATGAAGGCATGAAGGATATCTTTACAGAAGATTTTTGTCTTTTGAAACTTATTGGAAATGAGAAATGAATCAGAAATGTGTACCTAAGACAGCTGAGGAATCTTGAGTGTGACCTGGATATGTTTTTTAATCTCTGAACACTTCAATTCTGTTTCCAGGAGTTGCATGAACTCTTAGGCAGGGGTAAACCTGATTGCCTGGACCAACCACCTTCAAATTAGTACCCTTACCTTTGAAATGTATCATGCACAGAATGGAAATTATACAATTAAAACTTATATCCTGCTCATCACTTAGAAATAAAAAATGCATTATATTCATCAGGAGTTTATTCTGCATCAGTGAGGTGCCAGGGACATAATGGTGGCAAAAAGAAAACTCATGTAGCTTTACTTTATTTGTGAATATTATCTATGCTTTGTAATTGTGATGCACAAACCCACAGTGCATAATGGAAAGAACATATATGCATGTGTTAAAAATAACGCGACTGTCCACAAAGTTCCCTTAGAGATGTCACGTCATCAACGTCAAATATCCAGAGGCTTCATGTCTGTGGGTGGGGATGGTTTTTAAAGTACCTATTGTAGAAACCTCTTGATACTGGTTCCAGTCTGTATTTTGAGCAAAATACTTTCAAAACATGACACATAAAAACATCAAATGGCAACAAAAATTTAAAAAATGTTTCCTGTTTTCCTTTATTTAACACATATAGAGTGCTAAATTTCTGTTTTCTACAAAGTACAGCTAATTAAGTTTTGTCACTGCCCTGCAGGAGTTTGCTGTCTGCAGCAGATAGTGCGAACAGCCATCTCTTTTTTTCACACGGGATGAGGCCATACCAAATTGGGAGCTGGGAAAGCAACTTTTTTGAGGGAGACTGTAAATGTTGTTTGAATGAAGACAAAAGGAGAGGAAGCTGTAGGCAGCTAGGTGGAGTGAAATCAAATGCATATGTTTGCACATCAGAGAGCTTTGTGGAATCTCAGGGGCATCAGAAAGAGGAGAATCTGTAAATCAACCCATGAGAGACTATTGAGGAGTGACCAGTTCCTAACGGGGGTGGCACCAGATGTCTAATTTAGTCTATGCTGGTAGAATTGGGAAAATAGGATGAACATCTTGGCAATGAACACAACAGCCAAGAGAGTTAATGCCATAGAGTAGAGTGAGAGGGCTAAATGAAGAAGGAGGATTTGTTCCCTCAAGTTAACTGCTGGCAGATAAAGAAGAAATTGTAGTTGCCTAGGTGAGAAATGATTGAGTCTGATGCTGAGACAGTGGCAGACCAATGGGGAACAGGATGGTGTGGAATTATCAAACCTCAGCTAGATTTCAGAGCTTGATGGTGCCTTAAAATATAACTTTGCAGATGAGAAACTGAGATTATATCTGTTAGTATTCGAGTAACATGAACCAGTTTCCTAATAACGGCTGCTGGCCAGTTTTAGTAATCTGTAAGACGGTGTCCTGGTGCTGTTGTGACCCTACTGACATCATGTATGTGTGCTGTAAACCACATAGATAGTAAACAGGAAAGGCATAATTATAGGAGACATTTAGGAAGCCATAGATTTTGGCAACAGATTCCATACAGAGTGAGAGAAATGAGTCAGAGTTTAGTCATTAACACATTCTGTTCTTTTTTGTCATAAGTATTTATGAGACTCTATAAATGAGGATTAGTAACATTCACTTGACTGTTAAGAGACATATTGGTAAAACAATTTTCTCTGTTGGCCTTTTGTACTGTAGCTCCCAAAATTCCATCGCAGGAAAGCAATCAGCGGTGTTGATTGTTTTTATTGTGTTCTATCATTTGTGTAGCACAAACATCAGGTCAGTTGTTCCTTTTTACCTTCTGATCCAGGGTATCTCTGAATTTTTTACCTTTTGATCCAGGGTATCTCTGAATAAAAGATTTAATTTTGTGTGACTATCTTGGCCATGCTCTTCAGTGTCATCCATGGATCTCCTCGTCAACTTCATTGGCTATGTTTTGCATCAGTGTTTTGTATGGGGAGTTTTATTTTCAGCAGAGTGTTTCATAGAATCCTTAGGTAGCTATTGTTTCAAAAGTCCAGGCATTGTTCTTCTTTTTGCTCAAAGAGACCTTGAAGAGGGTGGAATGAATGGAGAGAGCAGCATGGAAACATATATACTACCATATATAAGGTAGATAGCCTGTGGGAATTTGCTGTATGATTCAGGGAACTTAAGCTGGGGCTCTGTGAAACCTAGAGGGGTGGGATGGGGTGGGGGGGCAGGAAGTGGGAGGGAGGGGACGCATGTATATCTATGGCTGATTCATGCTGATATACGGCAGAAACCAACACAATATTGTAAAGCAATTATCCTTCAATTAAAAACAAGTAAATTAAAAAAAGAAACCTTGGTACCAGAAGCCCTCCAATGGATAGCTCTGGACCGTGACCCCAAGTCACCTACTTGTGAATGTACTGGTACCTGTGTGGCAAAAGGATGTTTCATTTCTAAATAGAAAATTTAACAAAACAGAAACTCCAGTCAGTTGGCTAAAAAAGACTGGTTTTGATATCTTGCCCTCACTTCAGCTAAAGGTGTATTTGGGTGTGTGCTCAGTCACTTCAGTTGTGTCCGACTCTTTGCAACCCCATGGACTGTAGCCTTCCAGGCTCCTCTGTCCAAGGGATTCTCTAGGCAAGAATACTGGTGTGGGTTGCTGTGTCTTCCTCCTAGGGAATCTTCCCGACTTAGGGATTGAACCAGCATCTTCTGCATTACAGGCAAATTCTTTACCACTGAGCCACTGGAGAAGCCCAAAGCTGTATTTAAAATACATCGCTTCTAAAATCTGTCCTTATCCTCACAAAACTCCAGTACCTGCATGTCTTATTCCTTCAAACTTACAGCATGGCTCCTGAGCAGTTCCCAGGGAATGGGAAGAGTCCTGAGACAATTACTGGTGCCCAGATGAGTATCCTGCCAAGACATAGCACCAGCCTAGTAGGATCAGGCCAACTATAAGATGCAGATGAGCTCAAAGAAAGCCTGCTTCCTGGGTTCGGAAGCAAGATCAACAGGTTCATGGGGCACTCTACAAGTCATGCACAACACCCTGCCTCTAACATTTCAATGAATCTGAACATTTGAGTCTCTCAATTGGATCTTTCCTTCCCTAATTCATTGTAATATGTTTATGGAGGCAGAAGTGATAACTTTGCCAAGTAAGAAGCAGTAGCTGTGGGGCTCCGTGGAGCTCTCTCTGAATCTACTAACGGTGAATGCATCCAGTTTGGGTATTTAGCAATATCTCTTAGCTGTGAAATAAAAGTAGCATATCATTTGGATCCTTCTAAGAACCTCAGACTCAGGGCAGACCCTAAACTTGAGCTGGAAAAGCTTCATCCATGTTTTTCTTAGCTATATTTATAGATTTGGTTTGTCTACCTGTCACAGTGTTGTCCAGAAGTGTTGGAACACTGTGATTCAATATGCTGGCAACATACTTTCTCTGCCTCCCTTACAGATGGGATTATTCTGCATGATCCCAGCAGACTAAGAGTGTTTGTTTGTTCTGTCAGCAATCTCATCACCGTCCAAGGGATTGTTTTGTTCTTTTTGTCTTTATTCAGTAAACGTAAGAGTGCTCCTTCTATGCCACTCTCTGTGATAGATTCACTATGTAAATTATTATTGTTGCATAATGCTAGATAAGTACCCTCATAAAATATGAACCAGCTGCAGTGGGCACAGAGAGAAGAGAATCAGATTGTCCAATTAGGAATTTGGAGTTTTAGAAAGGTGTAGTCCATCCAGGAAACTGTGGTTAGTTCATTATGGGTGGATTATAGGATCAAATAGCCAGAGATAAATTTGCTGAGTTCCTTGCCAGACCACAAGGGACTACCCTGCCACATGAAGTAAACTCGTGAATGCACTTCCCCATCTCGCCTCAGCCTTCCTGAGTTCACCTGCAGCTGAAGGATGAGACAGTGTCTTTGCATCACAGAAGTATCTGCTTCTCTCTTTTGTGCCTGAGGTCTTCGTCCAAATCAGGGAAGATATATCCTTTTCAAGCAGTACCAATTGGGAAGGGTGTTAATATGTCTTGAAGCATCCTCAGTAAATGGTGGTGGTAGTCAACGAGTAAATGCTCCAGTCCCTAAACAATTTTTTAAGATTTGGTCCACACACAGGGAGTCTGCAGTGGAGCTGAGCCCCAGGTACCTGCAAAGCTAACTATGCATTAACACATCCTTTATAGACTTTTCTCCCTTCCCTGTCTCACTTTTTTCATTTCATCATTTGTGCCTCTTGGGCTTACCTCCAAAAAACCAAATTGCACCCAAATACTTGTTTCAAACTGAGACACAAGATAAAAGTATGGACTTGATCCTGTAGGCTACAGGGAGCCAATTGAATTTTAAAGCAATGGAAAGATGTGATCTGATTTACATTTCAGAAAGTTCACTGTCTGAAGTGTGGAGAATATATTACAGCAGGACAGGACTGGAGGCAAGAATAGAAGGAGGTCATTCAGTTAATCTGGACAGGAAGTGATTCTTTGGGGGAAAAAAACACATTGAGAAAAGTTACTTCTTTAGCCCTTTTAAACCCTTATAACATTAGTACCACTCTTCAATTTAGGGAGCAGTCTTCGTAACAGTGTAAATAACATAGTCTTGTTCCTGGGGTATCAAATCTCAACTCTATAACCCTCATTTGACTTCCCTGGTGGCTCAGATAGTAAAGAACCTGCCTGCAATGCGGGAGACCTGGGTTTAATCCCTGGGTTTGGAAGATCCTCTGGAGGAGGGCATGGCAACCCACTCCCGTATACTATGGTCCATGGGGTTGCAAAGAGTCAGGCATGACTGAGTGCCTAAGCACAGCACACATCGTCATTTGCTGTCATTCTTTTGTCTAGTCATCTGCTCTTCATTACATGCTCTGGATTTGTGAACAGGCTTTCATTTTGTTAAACAGAATGACTAGTGCTCCATGTCTTACTATGCTTGAAATTCTGCTTCAGAGCAGAAACGGGACATCAGCATCGATCCCCAAGAGGTTGTAGTCTGGTTGTTAGACGATCAGGGCTCTTTTTTGGGGTTTACTCCCATGAGGCACTCAGTAAGTTTGTAAATTATTTAAAACAACACAAGATTTCTAGTGTAATTTCCTATTATTTTCTACATTTGTGTTTACTGAATTATGCTACTGAGGTTGTTTGTTTATTTGGAGGACAATGACCTATAATTTGAGTAATCAGCTTCCCTGAAATTTGGGTAAGTTGGTGATGTTTAGGCTGTGACTTACAAGTTTAAGAGGCTGCACTTATCCTTGGCTCAGAAGGAGACCACAGCTCTAATGGGATCTTCTTGTATTGACTACTACAGAATGAAGTCTACCCCAGCATCCCAAATTACCTGCTGGATAGGCTCCAAATGTGCAGATGTCCACAGTTGATGAATTGTCCCAACAAAATGTTTGTTTTCTTGTTCAAATTTGAAGTCTGTATAAATATTAAAGCATGCAAAATAATTAGTATTTAAACTGCACCTTTTAAGATATATAATGTAGTCACTTTGTCTTGCAAAATGATAGCCACAGTAAAATCAATTAGCATACCCATCGTCTCACATTGTTATATTTCTTTGGTGGGTGGTGAGAACTTTTCAAATCTACTCTTATCTGCTCTCAAATAAATGATAAAGTATTGTTAAATACAGTTACCACATTGAACATTACAGTCCCAGAACATAACTGGAAGTTTGTACCCTATTGTCACTTTACTCCCTGTCTTGCTCAGACCCCCAGGAAACTACCATTCTGTTCTCTTTTCCTATGAGGTTTTCTTCCTTTCTTTTTTTAAAAACTTTCATATATAAGTGAGTTCATACACTGTCTGTCTTTCTCCCTCTTGCTTATTTCACTTAGCATAACAGGTTCATCCATGTTGTCACAAAGGGCAGGATTTCATTTTTGGGGTTGAATACTATCCTACTGTATACAACACATTTTCTTTATTCATCAGTGATGGCCACTTAGGTTATTTCTATATCTTGATTATTGTAAATAAAGCTGCAGTGAACATAGGGGTGCGGATGTTTGAGACAGTCAGATTTCATTTCCTTCAAATATATACCCAAAAGTGGGATTGCTGGATCATATGGTAGTTTTGTTTTTAATATTTGGGGGGACATCCACTGTTTTCTATTAGTGGCTTCACTAATTTATATTAACACTAACAGTATACAGGGCTCCTTTTCTCCATATTCTTTTCAGCACTTACCTCTTGTCCTTTTGAGAATAGTCGTCCTCACAGGTATGAAGTGATATTTTATTAAGGTTTTTATTTGCATTTCCCTAATGATTAGTGATGTTGAATACCTTTTCATCTACCTGTTGGCTATTTGAATATCTTCTTTGAAAAAAATGTTTATTTCGGTATTCTGCCCATTTTAAAAATTGAATTATTTGAGTGGCATTGAACCAGTGTATGACTATCAGTTGGTGACAGTTTGCGCACTTGGGCTCCCTCCTAACTTGTAGCTGCCCCTGCTTCACTGAAGGCATCCAAAACTGCCTGGTCATCTCGATCCAGTTAGGGGAAGGGGCAAAGCCTTGCGGAGAATGTGCCATTTTTAATGAGCTGGGCCTGGAAATGACACTCATTTCCCTCTCCTATTCCATTAGTTAGATCTCAGTTACAAGGACACACTTAGCTGTAAGGAAAATTAAGAAATACAGTTCCTTGCTGGGAAGCTGTTTGCCTGTAAACAATTCTACACTGAAGAATGGGAAGCTTGTATGTTTTTAGAACAGTGAATTGCTTCTGCCACAAGGAATGAATAAAAGAACTCATAAAAATCCAAGAATAATTTGTTTTATATTTAAAATATGTTTAGTGACCATTTTATATAGTTATTTTGAAACACATCCTTTAGGTAATTACATCTATTAATGTATTCATATGTGGTTATATTAATGTTTTGTCTTTATATTACTTATCTGAAGCACAATTGAATATGGGATTAATATGGTATTAAGGGGGGTTATGTGACTGAATAATTTACCTGGCTTTGCACTGGAGCATGGAAAAAGCAAGAGAGTTCCAGAAAAACATCAATTTCTGCTTTATTGACTATGCCAAAGCCTTTGATTGTGTGGATCACAATAAACTGTGGAAAATTCTGAAAGAGATGGGAATGCCAGACCATCTGACCTGCCTCTTTACAAAGCTATATGCAGGTCAGGAAGCAACAGTTAGAACTGGACATGGAACAACAGACTGGTTCCAAATAGGAAAAGGAGTCCGTCAAGGCTGTATATTGTCACCCTGCTTATTTAACTTATATGCAGAGTACATCATGAGAAATGCTGGACTGGAAGAAACACAAGCTGGAATCAAGATTGCTGGGAGAAATATCAATAACCTCAGATATGCAGATGACACCACCCTTATGGCAGAAAGTGAAGAGGAGCTCAAAAGCCTCTTGATGAAAGTGAAAGAGGAGAGCGAAAAAGTTGGCTTAAAGCTTCGTTTTCTTCTTCAGAAAATGAAGATCATGGCATCTGGTCCCATCACTTCATGGGAAATAGATGGGGAAACAGTGGAAACAGTTTCAGACTTTATTTTGGGGGGGTTCAGAATCACTGCAGATGGTGATTGCAGCCATGAAATTAAAAGACACTTACTCCTTGGAAGGAAAGTTATGACCAACTTAGATAGCATATTCAAAAGCAGAGACATTACTTTGCCAACAAAGTTCCGTCTAGTCAAGGCTATGGTTTTTCCTGTGGTCATGTATGGATGTGGGAGTTGGACTGTGAAGGAAGCTGAGCACTGAAGAATTGATGCTTTTGAACTGTGGTGTTGGAGAAGACTCTTGAGAGTCCCTTGGACTGCAAGAAGATCCAACCAGTCCATTCTAAAGGAGATCAGTCCTGGGTGTTCTTTGGAAGGACCGATGCTGAACCTGAAACTCCAGTACTTTGGCCACCTCATGTGAAGAGTTGACTAATTGGAAAAGACTCTGATGCTGGGAGGGATTGGGGGCAGGAGGAGAAGGGGATGACAGAGGATGAGATGGCTGGATGGCATCACTGACTTGATGGACGTGAGTCTGAGTGAACTCCGGGAGTTGGTGATGGACAGGGAAGCCTGACATGCTGCGATTCATGAGGTCGCATAGAGTTGGACACGACTGAGTGAACTGAACTGATCTGAACTCTTCCTATGTAGTGTCCTTAACTTTTCTAGATTCGAGAGCTGAATTTCTTGGTGCATGACCCTTCCTCAGTCTTCAAGGTCAGCAGCATAGCATCTTCAAATCTTTGTCTGCTCTTGTCCTATTACCTTCTCCTCTGTATTCAAATATTGCTGCCTCTCATTTTCTAAGAACACTTGTAATTGCGTGCGTGGCTCATCCACATAATACAGAATAATCTCCATATATCAATATCCTTAACTTATGCAGAGTCTCTGTTGCCTTAGAAAATTAGCAGTCACAAGTTCTAGCAATTAGGACCTGGGTATATTTGATAGTATTTAGCCTGTGACAGTCTGTTCTCTCAGGTCATTCCTCTAGACCACAGTTTCCTTAATCTCACACTATAATGAACCAACTAAATCTTTACTTCTATTCTGAGGTTTTAAATTATTTTTTTCAGATTTACTGAATTATGCTTTATATGGTTGAACAATGTAAGTAATTAGATAATTATTTTTTTCCTGTTAATGTTTACCAATATGGCGTAAAGTACATCCAGTTTAATGTAGTGTAAAAAACTCAAAAGTTTTGGTTGTAATTTAGATGTGTTTAAATTCCTGCTTCATTTACATTTTAGCCATGTAAACTGGAACAAATTGCAGCTCTAATCTGAGCTCATTGCTCATGTCTAAAATAATGTTGATAATACTTCATAGGATTATTGCAATAAAACATTAATAAAATGTGATTTGCCCTGTTTATTGCAAAATTACAACTAAAAGGGGTTTACCATTATGCTACTTTAATTCCTTTATAGATAGACTCCCTGAGGAGGAAAATGATTCAAATAAATGGCTCTAAAAATTAGATGAGTCCTCAGTACGTATGTCTATGGAAACTACTTAGTCACTGCTGACAAAGTAGCAAGTTCTAGAGCACTTCTCTAGTTAGCTCCTTGCATTTAACTTGTGTGGATCCTTGGAGAGCATTTCTTTTCCACTGGTTTGTAAACACAAGTTGTTAAGAGTATTGTATGCAGTATGGGTGGTTCTAAATGCTTCACTTGAGTTGGTTCTGCAACATCAGGCTGTTCCCAAGGCAGCACATTTGTAGTTCTCACCTTGACTCATCTGTAAACCTCTTACACCCTTGTCAGCAAATATGTAGCCATAGAACATACACTAAAGAAGATGTCAAAAAGAAAGATGTGGGCACTGTTCCATCATCCTGCAGTATAGGGATAGCTTGTATATGTGATGATCAGATGGAATGAATTGTTAAGCACAAATCATATGTTCTTTTAGAAGGGAAATAGTGGGAGTTAGGACAACTGGTTTGTGTTATTGTTCTGGGCTAGAAGAGCAGAGGAACAAAGTCATTAAAATGTATATACTTACATATTTGCTTCCTAATTTCATGAGAGATTCTTAGTAGATGTAAAATCAATGAGAGCCGGAGCTTGGCACTGTAGTCCAGTGCTTATTAGGAAACTTCTCACTCATTACCTAGCTCATAAATACATTGATGAACACATCAGTAAATATTTGCTGAATGAATGAATAAATGCTAGGGCTCAGTGGTCTTCTTTCATGGAGTTGCAGAGATTAGGTCACTATTCCTTCAAGAGGAGTGTTATATGTAATGGTATCTCCTGCAATCTGTATGAGAGAGTAGGCGGTTAGGACTTATGACTTTATTATGATTTTCTAAAAATTGTCACTGGTATCAGATACTGTTAAATTTTATTTCTCTTTGACTATAAACATAAGGAATATTTATACGAAAATGTTTTTTTCATTTCTTTGGTTCATAGCCACTATGAACTGCTTTGTAATGCAACTGTGGATATTTGATGAAAATAACAAGTATACATTTTGTTCAAGTAAACATTAATCACAATGTAATGCTCTCATCAGCCTATAATTGTACTGTTTGTGCAGTTATAGAATGTCAATGGAAATGCAAAAATGTCATTACATATAGGCTGTTGCTTAGTCTCACGGGACAAGAAAAACAGTATCTCAAGGGGGACCTCTTATGGTGAAGGTAGTCATGATCTGGTGAAAGGAAATCCCCCCAAAAATAGATATGTGATAATGATAAATGTGAACTAAAGTGGAATGAGACTTCCCTGATGGCTCAGAGGTTAAAGCGTCTGCCTCCAATGCAGGAGACCAGGGTTCGATCCCTGGGTCGGGAAGATCCCCTGGAGAAGGAAATGGCAATCCACTCCAGTATTCTTGCCTGGAGAATCCCATGGACGGAGAAGCCTAGTAGGTTACAGTCCACGGGGCGCAAAAAGTCGGACACGACTGAGCGACTTCACCTTCACCTTCAAAGTGGAATGAAGCGAGGTAAATTCCCAACTGCAAAATATGCCAACTCCTCTATTACAGGCTCAATGGGCAATCTGGTCAAAGAATGACAGTCCTCTCACAGGAGGAAGCTTTAATGTTCTCTGCTCCTGTAAGCAACTTTAATCTACTTAGGAATTTCTATTCCTTCAAGGATCCATGGATTAGGTTTGATCCTTCTCTATAACCACACACATGGGCACACACATGTACACACATCTCATATTCAAACCGTTGAAAATAAAACACTAAGGAAATCTTGAAAGCAGCCAGAGAAAAAGGGCACATTATATACAGAGAAGAAAATATAAGAGTATCAGCTGACTTCTAATTGGAAATCAGAAAAGCCAGGAGAAAATGGAGTGACACCTTTAAAGTGTTTTTTTTTTTGTTGTTGTTTTTAAGTCAGTTATATCTAGAAAAAATATTTTTCAAAAATGGAAAAGAAATCCACAAACCTTACACAACTGATAAATTTGTGTAGACCTTAATATACACATACATTCACAAGCATTCACACACATATCCGAGTGAGTTTAAGTAAAACCAAGGCAATCTGAACAAGATTCAGTACATTGTATTCGATATGTCAGTATCCTGGTGTGACCAGGATACTAGTTACCATGGGGGGAAACTTGGCTTTGCATACAATGGTTCTTTCTGTATTACTCATTATAACTGCAAGTGAATCTACAAATGTCTTCAGTCACAATTTCAAGTAAAATAAGAAAACAACAAAATAATCCCCACAAAATGGCAAAAGCAAATGCATTAAAAATGAAGGAGAACAAAGGATAAACATGTAAAGTGAAGTGAAGTCGCTTAGTCGTGTCTGACTCTTTGTGACCCCATGGACTATAGCCTACAAGGCTCTTCTGTCCACGGAATTTTCCAGACAAGTGTACTGAGTGGGTTGATGTTTCCTTCTCCAGGGGATCTTCCTGACCCAGGGATCGAACCCAGGTCTCCCGCATTGCAGGCAGACACTTTATCATCTGAGCCACACTTTTAAACATGTAAATGTGGGGACAATTTATAACCAGCTGATCAATGCTAAAAGAAATATTAAAAGAAGTTTTTCAGGCATAAGGAATATGTCTCCAAACAGAAAATTTGATCTATATAATCTATATATGGAAAATGAGCAGAGGAGGGAAAATTTTGAGTAGGATAAAGGATGGCTTTAATGGTATATATTACAATAAACTTGTGGCTCAGTCGGTAAAGAATTTGCCTGCAGTGCAAGAGACCTGTGATCGATCCCTGGGTTGGGAAGATCCCCTGGAGAAGGAAATGGCCACCCACTCCAGTATCCTTGCCTGGAAAATCTCATGGACAGAGGAACCTCGTGGGCTGAAGTCCATGAGGTCACAGAGTCGGGCATGACTGGGCAACTAACACTTACTTACTTACAATAATCTGTAGCTTTATAATTTAAATTAAAAAGCTATAACATTCATACAGAAGACCCTTGAACTATGTGGATTTTGAACTGTGTGAGTCCACTTGATATGCAGGTACTACTCTTCAAGATGAAATACTGCAATACTACACTGTCAGTAGTTGGTTGTATCCACAGATGTGGTTTTTCAGTTGCTAAGTTGTGTCCAACTCTTTGTGACTCCGTGAACTACAGCGTGCCAGGCTTCCCTGTCCTTCACTATCTCCCAGACTTTGCTCAAACTCATGTCCATTGAGCTAGTGATGCTATCTAAACATCTCATGCTCAGTCACCCCCTTCTCCTTTGCCTTCAAACTTTGCTAGCATCAGAGTTAGATTTGTAAATAGAATTGATATCTAAGAAACTCTCTTTGCATGATAATGATAACATGTCATATGTTAAAATTAATCATTAAATAGTGCTGGATAATTGGCCAGCTTTTTGGAATAAAGTTTGATCCATACTGCACTCTAAAACATATTCCATCATTAAAGTAAGAAGATAATGTTGAATATTTTTCTAATCTGCGTATTGACTGTCTTTCAATGTAGCATATAAACAATTTGTTTTCTTAATATCTGAGATGAGAACTTATTTCTAGAGGAAACTCCTTATTTAGGAAAATGCTTTCCTATGCCTGAGATTTGCTCCTGCCTACAAATGTTTATGTCTCTTCTTTTTCCTGGGCACACTAAGACCATGTTTCCAGGCCATATTGTATTTAGACAAAGCAATATCNTTTATGTATAAGCTAATGATTTAGTGAAAATTAGTATACACATACATATGTGAATGGATGAAGCATTAAAGTTGTAAGAACTTAAAGTGAAAAACATGTGGTTGTGGGGCTTTGAATTAATTTAGTATAGAGTGTTGGTTTGGTTTCTTCATAAAATTTCATATAATAGTTATATTTTTGCACAACTGTTATGTTAAAATTTACTACTCCTACATTTAGGAGGTTTCTATACAGATCATTCAGTTCAGTTCAGTTCAGTCGCTCAGTCGTGTCCGACTCTTTGTGACCCCATGAATCGCAGCACACCAGGCCTCCCTGTCCATCACCATCTCCCGGAGTTCACTCAGACTCACATCCATCGAGTCAGTGATGCCATCCAGCCATCTCATCCTCTGTCGTCCTCTTCTCCTCCTGCCCCAATCCCTCTCAGCATCAGAGATTTTTCCAATGAGTCAACTCTTCGCATGAGGTGGCCATAGTACTGGAGTTTCAGCTTTAGCATCATTCCTTCCAAAGAAATCCCAGGGTTGATCTCCTTCAGAATAGACTGGTTGGATCTCCTTGCAGTCCAAGGGACTCTCAAGAGTCTTCTCCAACACCACAGTTCAAAAGCATCAATTCTTCGGCGCTCAGCCTTCTTCACAGTCCAACTCTCACATCCATACATGACCACAGGAAAAACCATAGCCTTGACTAGACGGACCCTGGTGTTGGGAAAAATTAAAGCCAGGTGGAGAAGGGAATCTCAGAGGATTAGATGGTTGGATGGCATCACTGACCCAGTGGACCTGAGTTTGAGCAAACTCCAGCAGTTGCTGAAGGACAGGGAAACATGGCGTGCTGCATTCTATGGGGTTGCAAAGAGTCAGACATAACTGAGCAACTGAACAACAACTATAGGGGAATAAATTAACATTTTTTTTTCTGATGTTCAGACTAATTGGATTTACTCTTCTGGATTTAGAAATATGTGTTGTGGTTGTTTAGTCACTAAATCGTGTCCAACTCTTTTGTGATCCCTGCTAGGCTCTTCTGTCCATGGGATTCTCCAGGCAAGAATACTGGAATGGGTTGCCATTTCCTTCTCCAGGGGATCTTCCTGACACAGGGATTAAACTCAGGTCTCCTGCACTGCAGACAGATTCTTTACCATCTGAGCCACCAGAGGCCTCATATAAGCTATATGAATTATTAAGCATTCTTATTTCAAAGATTCTACAAAATACCAAATGAGCTGATGATTATCTACAGTTTTTATAAGAGACCTGATCAACTTGGCAACAATGATAATTTATCTTAGGTTAATTTATGTCTTACCTTTCATTTGTAAAGCTGATTTTTCATTGGAAAATTACTTGGATTTAAGCTATAGTTTTTCCTGTGGTCATGTATGGATGTGAGAGTTGGACTGTGAAGAAGGCTGAGCGCCGAAGAATTGATGCTTTTGAACTGTGGTGTTAGAGAAGACTCTTGAGAGTCCCTTGGACTGCAAGGAGATCCAACCAGTCTATTCTGAAGGAGATCAACCCTGGGATTTCTTTGGAAGGAATGATGCTAAAGCTGAAACTCCAGTACTATGGCCACCTCATGCGAAGAGTTGACTCATTGGAAAAATCTCTGATGCTGAGAGGGATTGGGGCAGGAGGAGAAGAGGACGACAGAGGATGAGATGGCTGGATGGCATCACTGACTCGATGGATGTGAGTCTGAGTGAACTCCGGGAGATGGTGATGGACAGGGAGGCCTGGTGTGCTGCGATTCATGGGGTCACAAAGAGTCGGACACGACTGAGCGACTGAACTGAACTGAACTGAATGATCTGTATAGAAACCTCCTAAATGTAGGAGTAGTAAATTTTAACATAACAGTTGTGCAAAAATATAACTATTATATGAAATTTTATGAAGAAACCAAACCAACACTCTATACTAAATTAATTCAAAGCCCCACAACCACATGTTTTTCACTTTAAGTTCTTACAACTTTAATGCTTCATCCATTCACATATGTATGTGTATACTAATTTTCACTAAATCATTAGCTTATACATAAATGTTGATATTTTCAAATATTGAATGGTAAAATATTTTTATCTTGTCATTTCTAAAGAATGAGAATCACTGAGTCTATCATTGTTAGATCTATTTCTCATTTAGTATTTTCTCTTAATGCTTAAAAAGACTTCCCTGGTGGCTCAGACAGTAAAACATCTGCCTACAATGCAGGAGAACCAGGTTCAATCCCTGGGTTGGGAAGATCTCCTGGAGAAGGAAATGGCAGCCCTCTCCAGTATTCTTGCCTGGAAAATCCCATGGACGGAGGAGCCTGGAAGGCTACAGTCCATGGGGTTGCAAAGAGTTGGACACGACTAAGCGACTTTAACTTTATTTCCTCTTAATGCTTAAAATAAGTCAAAATAACAAAAAGAATCATAGGATTTCATGTGAATTAGAGAAAATAAATATAAAGGAAAACATGCTCTAAAATGGACAACCTGACATAAAGTCCGTATTTATTTAGATAATAGACAAAATAGCAAATATTACAATTTAGCAGTGAAGTTGTGTCCAACTCTTTGCAACCTCAAGGGGGCTAAAGAATCCTTGGAATTCTCCAGGCCAGAATCCTGGAGTGGGTAGCCCTTCCCTTCTCCCAAGTATCTTTCCAATCCAGGGAATTGAACCCCAGTCTCCTGCATTGCAGACAGATTCTTTACCAACTGAGCTATCACATTATCATAAGCTCATGTTTCATTTTAACTTTTGTCTATTACTAAAGTAACAGAGGGTTGTCTTTTGTGCTACTTGATCACGTGGGTCAGGTCAGGTCAGTTATTTCGTCCTCCTTTCTTGCAGAAACCACATGACAGGATTTCTGGATCCTTGCCAGTCAGGAGAATTTAGAAAAAAGAGAACATTTCTTAGAGTTTCAGTCCATAAGCGACCATATTATTTCTGTTCACCCTGATGCATCAAAGCAAGTCATGAAGAATTTCTGAGATAGAAGAGAAGGGAAGTCCTACTATATGATAGAAAAGAGAGAGAATCAAATATTTTCAACTGTTTGTATTCCTTTCCCGAGGCTGCTATAAGAAATTACTGCAAACCCAGTGGCTTAAAATAGTACAAGTGGATTCATGTTGATGTATGGCAAAACTATTACAATATTGCAAAGTAAAAAAAAATAATAATAATAAATGATAAATGGTTAAAAAAAGAAAATATTAGTAACAAAATGAGAAGACTTATACTATATAAAATAAGAGTATCTTAAAAACTTAAAAATAAATTTAAAAATTCAGTATGGATCTCCTTATAGTGTAAAACTGGAATTAAATTTTTAAAAAGAAAAAAAAAAAAAAACAGTACAAGTGTATTCTCTTACAGTTCTAGAAGCCAGAAGTTTTGAAATGCTTCACCATGCTGCCTGCTTTTGGAAATCTCTAAGAAAGAACCACTTAGTTGCCTTTTCTCCCTTCTAGCGGGAACCACACTCCCCTGTTGGTGACTTCATCCTCCATATTGAAAGCCAACAGTGTAGCATCTTTTTCTCTCTCTGATCTTCTGATTCTGATGCTGCTTGAGTCTAACTCTATTGCTTCCTTCTTTTAAGGACCCTGTGATTACGTGGGTTTCCCAGGTAGTGCTAGTGATAAAGAATCCACTTGCAATGCAGGCGATTTAAGAGACATGGGTCCGATGCTTGGGCCAAGAAGATCCCCTAGAGGAGAGCATAGCAACCCAGTCCAGTATTCTTTCTTGCAGAATCCCATGGACAGAGGAGTCTAGCAGGCTACAGTCCATTGGGTCGCAGAGAGTCAGATATGACTGAAGCGACTTAGCATGGATGTATGTGATTACATTGGGTTCACCTAGGTAATTCAGGATAATTTCTTCATCTCAAAATCTTTAGTTACATTTTTGTAGTTCCAGAGTACATCATGAGAAACGCTGGGCTGGAAGAAGCACAAACTGGAATCAAGATTGCTGGGAGAAATATCAATAACCTCAGATATGCAGATGACACCACCCTTATGGCAGAAAGTGAAGAGGAACTAAAAAAGCTCTAGATGAAAGTGAAAGAGGAGAGTGAAGAAGTTGGCTTAAAGCTCAACATTCAGAAAACTAAGATCATGGCATCTGGTCCCATCACTTCATGGGAAATAGATGGAGAAACAGTGGAAACAGTGTCAGACTCTATTTTTGGGGGCTCCAAAATCACTGCAGATGGGGATTGCAACCATTAAATTAAAAGATACTTCAGTGCACCAGCCCCAAGCATCCAGCATCATGCATCGAACCTGGACTGGCAATTCGTTTCATATATGATATTATACATGTTTCATGGTATGGAGAGGGAGGAAGTAGGGGGGTTTGGGATGGGGAACATGTGTATACCTGTGGTGGATTCATGTTGATGTATGGCAAAACCAATACAATATTGTAAAGTAACTAACTTAAAATAAATAAATTTATATTTATTATTGCTCCTTGGAAGGAAAGTTATGATCAACCTAGAAAGCATATTCAAAAGCAGAGACATTACTTTGCCAACAATGATCCATCTAGTCAAGGCTATGGTTTTTCCAGTGGTCATGTATGGATGTGAGAGTTGGACTGTGAAGAAAGCTGAGCGCCAAAGAATTGATGCTTTTGAACTGTGGTGTTGGAAAAGACTCTTGAGAGTTCCTTGGACTGCAAGGAGATCCAACCAGTCCATTCTAAAGGAGATCAGCCCTGAGTGTTCTTTGGAAGGAATGATGCTGAGGCTGAAACTCCAGTACTTTGGCCACCTCATGCGAAGAGTTGACTCATTGGAAAAGACTCTGAAGCTGGGAGGGATTGGGGGCAGGAAGAGAAGGGGATGAGAGAGGATGAGATGGCCCGATGGACGTGAGTCTGAGTGAACTCCGGGAGTTGGTGATGGACAGGGAGGCCTGGCGTGCTGCAATTCATGGGGTCGTAAAGAGTCAGACAAGACTGAGTGACTGAACTGAACTGAACTGAACTTGCCTGTAAAAAAGAACAGATTTGTAGGTGATGGGAATTGTAATATATTTAATACCTTTAGGGGGCTGCTAATTACACTGTCACACCATTCTAGTTTGACAACAAGGAAACATGATATAAGTGGATAGATGTGGTCCATTGGAAGTTTAAAGATCAACATAGTTTTAATCCATGTTCACTACAGCATTCTTCACATGATCCAGCACATGGAAGAAATCTAAATATCCATCAACAGAGGACTGGATAAAGAAGATGTGGCATGTATGCACAATAGAATATTACTCAACCATAAAAGGAATCAAATTTTGCCATTTGCAGAGACATGGACAGTTTTATAGGGAGCTGCCTTTGAAACTCTATACCATCTCATTAAATATTTTAAGAAAGGAAAGCAAACCTCATTTTGAGGGGGTTAAAAACTGAAGTACAAAATGGAGAAATGAAAATAAGAGAACTAAATTTGCTCTTCTATATTGGTGAAATCTATAGATATATTTTCATACATTAAATATGACTACAAAAAACAAAGAAAAGGGTTTTGGAAGTCTTTTATCCATATCTTAAAAGTTAATTTAACAAACATATCTTCCAAACTATCTTATGTAAAATATAAGTATCACAATTCTCACTTGGCGGGGTACCAAATCCAACTCAGCTACTTATTCTGGAGCCCCTGCTGCTGGCTCTTGAGTGCTTTGCCCTGGAAGTGAGGCTCGTGTTTCTGCTTTTAGCCTGCCGGCCAGCACAGGCCCTCTGGCCCCATCTAACTGGAGAGGGGCTGAGAAATACAGCAGGGCTGTCCGGGAACATTCCGGTCTGATTGCACCCAAACCTTCGTGTCCTTCTCTGCTGCAACAAATCAGGTCAAGCGCAGGGTCACCAACATGCTACTCAGAAAGAAGAATAAGAAGGAAACATGGACACTGTCTCAAGAGCTAAAATGCCTGTGCGGGTGGCTGTCTCTTATACACATCTAGATGTGTATAAGAGACAGGAGTAAGAAAAAGTCACTATATAAAACAAAATTTAGTTTTAAAAAAATTAGTGAAAAAGTTAAAATATGTACCAAAACTTCCTTATACAATTTTCAGTTGCAGAGCAAAGAATCTTACATTTAAGGATTTATGCAAAGAAAATAAGAAATATACATACATAAATGATTTTCATTTTTCTCTACAAGGAGTTGCAAATACTTTCTGCAAAGAAGCAGATAATAAATATTTTATCAAGACATAGCATTTTATTGCTGCAATATGACCACCTAAAATATTGTATAAGTTCATTATTAAAATCAAAAGAATGACAGTTGGAAGAGAGTGTCCAATTCAATAAACTGAATGAGATAAAAAATTACAATGATTTTGAATAAATATAAATTATTCTAAAAGCTACACATTATTAGCATCAAATATATTTAATTTCTTAGTGTCAAATGGATTACTCAGAGTCAAGATTTGCATGAAGTTGGTGAGGTAGTCAGGTCAGGTATCCCATGTAATAGTTACACAGTGGTTGAAAAACTCAGTAATCAAGATGATATTTTAATGTAATATTAAGCAAATTGTCAAACTATGGCCTAAATACTGAGTGCCAAATTTTGTGTATACAATATTGTTGAAATTAAGACCTGATTTTGGTCAAACGAGTGAGAAATATTCCATAAGTGCAATTTAAATCATTACACTGTTGAAAATTTTGATATTTTGTTAATTGTAGACATTTTTACTAATAGGGGTTTTTAAGTCATTCCAATTAAAATACTATGTATCTTGATTACTGGATTTTGGTTCTGATTTTTCATTATAGTCATCATTGCCTTACTAGCTTCACCCTAATTACAACACTAGAAACAGTAAATGTAATTTAATACTAAGAAAACATATTGAAGCTTGCTAAAAATTTAATATTTAAAATTTTATAGAAATGCACTATATATAGCAAAATTTCCCTTGTTATTGGTCATTTTTTCTATTATTACAATAAGTTTGAGTTATTGATGGACAGTTATTGATGGCATGCATCCTGCGGTTCATGGAGTCGCAAAGATTTGGACATGACTGAGCGACTGAACTGATCCCTATAATATATGTTATGCTTTCATATAACTTAATGTAAATATTTATGGCTTAACTTAGTTAGTCTTTCATCAGGAATTATCATCAAGGGTTAAAGAATGGTGATGTTCCTGAATTAAATATTAAGAAATACAAATGTACTGATCGGATTCTTATAGCTCATCTGCTTTTAAAACATGTTTAAAAAACCTAGAAGTTATATTAAATAATAAAAATAATCTTTTATTTTAAAATGATCACAATCATATAGATAATAAAACAAGAGAAGAAATATTTTTTAAAAATCCTTTTAGCTCAGATCAATATAGCATGGAGACTTCCTTGGTGGCTCAGTGGTAAAGAATCCACCTGCTAATGCAGGAGACACTTGACATGAAAGTTGAATTCCTGAGTCGGAAAAATCCCCTGGAATAGGAAATGGCAACTTACTTCAGTATTCTTGGCTGAAAAATTCCATGGACAGAGGAGCCTTGTGGGCTACAGTCCATGGGTTTGCAAAAGGTGGGGCATGACTGAATGACAGCACACAAAATAATTTTAAATATAAGGCATTTAATGTAACTATAATTTTCTCATGTATAAATACATACTACATGTTGTATGGATTAAACTGTGTCTAACGTTCCAGCAAAATATACAAAATAATAATTTAACTGTTAAAATAATTTTAAATATTATAAACTTACATTCACATGCACACACACAGATATCAGTATCAACTGTCCTGTGTAAAAAGAACATCCTCTATTTTTCTCCCTACTTATTGTCCACAATTTTTTAGTTTGATAAAATATGGAAGTAATTTGAAATTGGAAAATGTTATATTTGCAACATAGTAAAATATATGATTTCACCTGTTTTATGTTTTGATGAGCAGTTCTATAATTTAATGTTGTCTAATGTTGGATGTGAGAGTTGGACTGTGAAGAAAGCTGAGCACCAAAGAATTGATGCTTTTGAACTGTGGTGTTGAAGAAGACTCATGAGAGTCTCTTGGACTGCAAGGAGATCCAACCAGTCCATTCTAAAGGAAATCAGTCCTGGGTGTTCATTGGAAGGACTGATGCTAAAGCTGAAACTCCAGTACTTTGGCCATCTCATGTGAAGAGTTGACTCATTGGAAAAGACTCTGATGCTGGGAGGGATTGGGGGCAGGAGGAGAAGGGGACGACAGAGGATGAGATGGCTGGATGGCATTACCTACTAGATGGATGTGAGCCTGAGTAAGCCCTGGGAGTTGGTGATGGACAGGGAGGCCTGGCAGTGCTGCGATTCATGGGGTCACAAAGAGTCGGACATGACTAAGCAACTGAACTAACTAGTTAACTAATGTATCAATTGCTTTTTCCATGGAACATTTTGTTCCTGTGTCTTGAGCTTTTTTTTTTTTGCAAGAGAATAAAGATTGTATTTATATTTGTATAGTGACTTTGTATCCTGCAACATTGATAGACTCTCCTTTAATTCTTAAAACTTCTGGATTATTTCAGATTTTTTCTATGTACAATCATAGAATAAAATTACACAATATTATCTAACAAAATTACACAATATTATCATTGAACATATGGTAGCTCAGATGGTAAAGCATCAGCCTATAATGCGGGAGACCCAGGTTTGATCCCTGGGTGGGGAAGATTCCCTGGAGAAGGAAATGGCTACCCACTCCAGTATTCTTGCCTGAAAAATCCCATGGGCTGAGGAGCCTGGTAGGCTTCAGTTCATGGGGGTCACAAAGAGTTGGACACAACTGAGCGACTTCACTTTCACTTTAACTACCCTGACAACCCAGAGGAAAAATCCAAAGAATGTTATTGGTG
Source organism: Cephalophus harveyi (assembly GCA_006410635.1). Lineage (NCBI taxonomy): Eukaryota > Metazoa > Chordata > Mammalia > Artiodactyla > Bovidae > Cephalophus > Cephalophus harveyi. The sequence goes on along the minus strand of SJYT01084946.1, from coordinate 56,262 downwards.
CTTCCAATAGTCATAATTTGCTTAGATTCAGACGAATATTGAGATCTCTAATTATCAAGAAACTGAGAGATTTTAAAATACTCATTATATTTGTCTCCGCCTGTTTCAGAGGAAGTACCTCAGAGGATTGTTCCTGTGAGGCACAGTTCCGACTCTATTTGTAGTAAGAACTGATTTGGCTTCCAAATAGATTTCAAAACCTCTGTCATAACCACTCTTAAGAAAAGCAGTTGCCTTGCTAAGTTATCTGTAATATAGTTTGCTTAGTTGCCACTGTTTTCTCTTATAACTCACTTCTCTCATCAAGCCTCATGTGGGTACATCTGACTGTTGGAACCTTGGAGACATCAGAACACCCCAGCTAAACATGAACCATGGAAGAAGTTGATATATGCTTGGAGAAATCCTAACTCTAATGTTTTCCAAGTAGCTCCTGATAGAGGCTACATTCTGTTCCAAAACAGACTTTTTATTTTTTTAACGTGGGGTTAAAAACATCAAAGCATAATTTTAAACTGTGAAATGAACAAATGCCCCAAATATAACACTGATGCATTTCTGAGGTAGAGGAAATGAATTCTGAAATCAAATTTTGCAAGGTTATAATGCCTTGGAGTGTAAATAAAACCTGCAGGCAAAGTCTGGTTTTCTGCCTATTGTTGCAAATGAAGCTTAATTGGAAAATGGCCATGCCTAGTCATTTATCAATTATCTTGGGTTGCTTGCACTACAACAGCAGGCTTGAATTATTTCCGAGAGACCATTCAGCTTGCAAAATCTAAAATATTATTTGGCCCTCTACATACCACACACACAGAAGTTGAACACCTGTTTAGACAGCATGCATAGATTTGTAGATTTGCCACTGGAAAAGAAAAGATCCCTGAAATTTGTTTATAATGGTAGAGATACAGCAAATAGATAAAGGAAGGAGATTTTGAGAAAGTTTAGTTCATGATAGGAATAATTGCCTGATTGATGACAGCTAATCAGCATGAGGCTGTGTAGCCTGATACTGGCAATTTAAGTTCAGAGTGTTTTTATTTCTTCAACAATATTTGCAACTCGTCTTAGGAATCTAACTGAAATGTACTTCTTCCTTTGTCACATGACATTAGGTAATTGGAGGATCAGTTGTTCAGTTTTCCTAGATGATTCTGTCCACTGAATTAAGAATACCTTTTTGAGAGTGTTAGAAAAGAATGCACTTAAACCTGCTATAAAGATATGATTTTTCAAGTGGCTCTGACTTTGAAAGGGAACAAATTATGATAGAAAATAAGGAAATGCTCCAGCTCAAATCTAAACTCAGATATAAGAGTTTTGAGTCAATAGCAACTTCTGATACCCCTGACACCCATAAGATGCTTAGCAATTCTTCTGTAATAAAGGGATTCAAGTAGGAATCAATGTTCCTCAAGGGCCAATGGGAAATCCTTTCTAACACACTCTTCTCCAGGCTTTGAGAATAAAACTCAGGAGAAGGAAACTATATCTGAAAAGTTGGCATAAGAAAGTCACCTAGAATCAAGAATTCAGAACTCCAAGAATGGGCCCCAAATCATCACATTCTACTCTTTAGAAGAAACAGAATTTGCCAATATTTATAGATCCCATTAAATTCTCATCTAACAGGCAACCTATGTACATTTTCAATTACTCACTGAAATAATTCTTTTTACATCAGTGTCTGTTTTTTCTCCTATTGTATTTTTTATCACACTACATTTTTTTATTAAAAGGTAAAATATTTTTAAAGAAAATTCTGTGTGCATGAAAAACAAGAAGTCTAATAGCATGGCATGATATGATATCACAGTTGCTTAACATATAGACATTAAGGACTTTTATACATAGTTTTATATAAAGCACCTGTCCAATAATCACCCTTAGAAAAAAGATAAAGGAAGTATTTTGCAAGATTCTCATGAGACAGAGGGACTTAGAGAATATACATAATATTGCATTCCTTGAGGAAAGTGCTGTGGTATGTAATGGTTTTCTCTTCTTTAAGATTAATAATTTTTACTACAAGCCGAAAAGCCTTTCATATCTGGTTACTATGAGCTTCCTCGACTTTATACTTGCCTGAAGCCATATCCTTCCTTCCAAACAAAATGGCTCCTCTCAGTTACCTGGATGTATCGTGTTAATAGTGCTTTTTGCCCTGGAAATGGCAACCCACTCTAGTATTCTTGCTTGGGAAATCCCAAGGTCAGAGAAGCCTGGCAGGCTACAGTCCATGGGGTCGCAAGAGTCTAACGTGACTGAACACGCATACTTGCACCCTCGCTGTACAAACTTTTGTAACTTCTCCAACATATACCCATTCACATACCTACCAAAATTAAATGTTGCCTCTCATTCTTCAGTTTCCAGTTCAGTCTCCCTACATCAGGCAGACATCCTGGCCATCGAACTCGATCAAACCCTTAGAAGCCCTCTTCATACACTTAATAGTTTTGTAATATGGCTGATATTTGACAGCAAATATTTTTTTGAATGAGCAAATTATTAAAAGGTTCATCAAACTCATTTGTCTTTTGAAGACTACACATGGAAAAGCACAAAATGTGGTTTTACACCAAGAATGAGTGTACCTAGAGTTCCAGTACATGTTATTGTAAAAGTTAGTATTTTTTATGTTCCATCCATTGTCAGAAGCTGACAGAGTACCCAAGGTACCTAAAGCCAAAATCATAAAGTATCATCCTGCTCTGAGCTATTTAACAAAGAGATGTGAATTCTATCTCCTTCATTTAGCAGTCTTTGGATTCTTCATTCAACAAATGTTTATTGAAAAAAAGCTGCCCTGGCTCAGGCACTGTTATTACAGTGTTAGATAAGACTTGGGAAGCTTAATTATGATACAGATGTAAACCATCTGTATGTACACCATTTTCCTTTCAGTTCTGAATTGGTAATTAGCTTTAATGAAAAAAAATTAAAAGGATTGTTTTTATTTTGTACTTTCTTACCACTCTCACACTTATTCTACAATTATCAAAATTCCTGTGTTTTCATAAGTTGAAATGTAGGAATAAAATCAAATTTTACAGAATAATATTTTTTTCTAATTGAAAATTGCTGTTACTGAAATACTAGAGTTCAAAAAGCATAACACAAGAAACTTACACAACATGCATTGTGTCAACTTATTCAGTTTTTATTTCTGTTTACCTGTATTATTCTTAGTGCATACACAATAGAATTGCACTTTGCAAAAAAATTATTAATGACAAAGCACCACAGCTATATCTGTGTGATACAGTCATAAACAACATCTAAATTATGTTACATGTATTTTCATACACATAGAAATCTTTACAAATATACATATAATTGTCCTTGCTAACTGTGATTCTGTGTTATCTCTTGCACTGGAATATTAGCTCCTGGGTAGCAGAATTTAGGAAATCACAGCAGTTGGTAACTGCAGCCATGAAATTAAAAGATGCTGGTTTCTTGAAAGAAAAACTAGGACAAGCCTAGACAGTTTATTAAAAAGCAGAGACATTCCTTTACCAACAAAATTGTAGTCAAAGCTATGGTTTTTCCAGTAGTCATGTATGTATGTGGGAGTTGGACCGTAAAGTCTGAGCACTGAAGAACTGATGCTTTTGAATTGTGGTGCTGAAGAAGAATCTTGAGAGTCCCTTGGACAGCTAGATAATCAAATCAGTCAATCTTAAAGGAAATAAATGCTGAATACTTATTGGAAGGACTGACACTGAAGCTGAATCTCCAATACTCTGGCCGCCTGATGCGGAGAGCCAATTCATTGGAAAAGCTGCTGATGCTGGGAAAGATGGAAGGAAACAAGGCGAAAGGGTGCAGTAAAGGATGAGGTGGTTGGATGGCATCACTGATTCAATGGACATGAGTCTGAGCAAACTCCAGGAGATAGTAAAGGAAAAGGAAGCCTGGCATTCTGCAATCCATTGGGTCACAAAAAGCTGGACACAACTTAGTGACTGAACAACAATACAAGTAGCGGGTATAGTCTTATAAGGAGAGGTTACAACTGTGAGAATAGTGATTGAAAAATTATTTTAAATCATCTAAGGATAAGTGGTTTAGACTAATGTTGAAATTTGATGTTCAATGAAAACATATTTGTTGAGAAAAAAGTAGAACAAGAAATTAGAGGAATAATTTTTTTTATATTTCCATTTGTAAAATTATTTCAAGTGGTATGCTTATAAGCTATTCTCATACTGATCATTCAGTGAAGTAGCTACTAACTTATACTAAATTTCCACTCTCTAAGAGGTTTTTATTTTATTTTTGTATTACATGAAACTAAAAGATTTTCATCAAAAATTTCAAGATGTTTTTAGGTCTTGGATATGTACTTATGATGTTAATTTAATGCCAATTTTTATTTTCTTTATTAAGTATATTTTTAGGGATATATGTTTGTCACATGATAAATATATGTATCAGAAATTAAAATAATTCTAGCATTTTATTGTTACCACAAGTGACTTTTTTTAACAGACAAACACTGCCTTGAAGGGACCCTCTGCTTTGTGAGATAATTCACAGAAACAAACTCATTCTCTTTGTATATTTTTTGTATACTGTGGAAGAAGATCCTTTATACTCTGCAGGTTTGATGGCATTTTAAAATATCAGCCTTAACAAATGTACTGTCATGTTCAGAAAATGAAAATAAGAATTAGAAGAAGACTTCCCTCTGAAGCCTGGGAGCACTCTCACTTCAGTGTTATGACAAAAGCATAGAGTATGACACCAGCATGTGCCCCTCTGAGTTCGTATTTGGATGAATAATCTTAAAAAGGAACTGAGGGTCAGAAGCCTATCTCCTATGACCCAATCTCACTTCTCAGTCATGGGAGGAAAAGATTGAGGTGAGAACCCAGCCCCAAACTGAAGAAAGCTATAATCAGAAATCTCCTTCACTTTAAAATTGCTTGTCTTTGAAGAAGTAAATATCGTGTTGTTTTGGTTTCTGAGTTAAGCACAGTACATAATCATTATACATAGCTTGAATGATATACTGATAATATAAGGAAAATGCAACATTCATCCATAAATCCATTATATATTTCTTTCAGTTTTATCTAGAGTTACGGGACATGGACAAAACTCAGCTATCTGGCTTAAACTTATGTGCAAATGACATTCAACTCTTCTGTGTTCACTTTTTCTTTCTGTGGGAAACAGAATTGTGCTGAGTGACATGCTGCTAAATTGGGAGTTCCTATTAAAATGCTGAGAGCATATATAATTTAGAAGCTGATTATTTGTCAGATGGAGCAAGTGAAAAAGATGGCTTGTGGAATAGAGACAGTCTGAGAGAGAATCGGTACTGCCTCTGTAAATAAATTTAAATTTCTCCATACCCTATAAAAGAGGCACAATATCCAAGGACCATAGTAGACCCAAGGCAGTGATGTTAGTCTGGGTAATTTAAACTGAGCCTTTTCTAAAAAGATCTGCTAGATGAAACTAGATCAATGAGAGTTTAGAGTGGGTTTATCAACTGGAGTTTACAACTATAAAATGGGAGTTTACAATGGGTTACAATGTCTGAAACTTTGAAGTTGAAAGGAGGGTAGGAAGTACCATGTGAGGGCAAGGAAGCGCTCATGAATAGGAGTCATACACGAATGGGCTCAACTGGAAGGAAGTGAAGAAGCCATGAAAATACCTTCAGGCAAATAGTTGCATCTTGTTAATGCAGAGGTCAAAGAGGAATTTACTATAAATACTGTGAATTCTGACAGCATAGCGATGGGAGAGAAAAAAGTTAAGGAGCAAAGACTGAACAAGGGCGAGACAGTCATCTTCTGCGAGGCCCTTGCTGGTCAAGAGCAGGGTGAGGGATGTCTCACTTTATAATGAGGAATGAAGCTCTGAAAAAATTTAATTGGATAAGCATTCTAATTTCTGAACTCAGTTTTCTTTCAAAGTTGAAAGCAACTGAGAGATTGTCTATTCTACCAACGATCAGAAATATCTTGAGTCTTCTGGAATTTTCATTCAATTGCAGGATAAACATAATACTCTATTGAATACTAAAGTAAATTTAGGAGATGAGTCTTAGATTATGACTTAACAACTTCCATTGTTTGTACCATGCTTACACAACAAACTATTTACCATTTCTGTAATAATGTGGTGATATAGCTATGTTTAACTTATTTAAATTATTTTAATTTATGTGTCTAATGCTCATCTTGTGGCATGTGCTAAGTTGCTTCAGTCATGTCTGACTCTTATGGACTGTAGCCCACCAGGTTCCTCTGTCCATGGGATTTCCTGGGCAAGAATACTAGAGTAGGTTGTCATTTCCTTCTCCAGGGAATCTTTCCAAACCAGAAATCAAACCCATGTCTCCTGTATTGCAGGCAGATTCTTTATCATCAAGACATCAGGGAAGTCCCTAATTTAGAAAGAGAGAAATATTTTTATTTGTAACTAAGTATGGGCTGAACAAAAAGTTCATTTGAGTTTTATGTACCCTCTTACAGAAAAATCTGAGTGAAATTTTTGGCCAGCCCAGTATTAGATACATTAGATGTTAACAGTGTCCCTGAAATACTTAATGGCAATCAAAATCACTGAAAGTGTTATTTGCTCAGTCGTGTCCAAGTCTTTGTGACACCATGGGCCAGGCTCGTGGGGCTCCTCTGTCCATAGAATTTTCCAGGCAGGAATACTGAAGTGGGTTGCCATTCCCTTCTCCAGGGGACCTTCCTGACCCAGGGATTGAATCAGGTTTTCTGTATTGCAGGCAGATTCTTTACCATCTTGCTCTCTTACCATTAGACTCAATTTAAGCATGATTAAGAATATGTTGTGTGTATTGAGTTGAAAAATGACATTGTATCAACCTATAGAAAATAGGTTGATAGAACATGAGAATATTACCATAAAAATATTCTTTTACATTAAATGTACCTATAGTAGGGTGTTAGTTAATGATTAGTAGTTGAACTGCTTTATAAAAAATATTTATGAAATAATAGGTGATACAGAGATAAACATAGACCTTTCACTTTTGAAATAAAGGAGACAGAGCAAAACCTCCCAATGTTGAGCCACTCACTTGAACTTTATTACATTTCTTTATTCATGCTTCTTCCATATACTCTGTAGAATTTTTAAACATAGTGTATTACAAAATATTATACTCTTATTCATAGCTTTTGGGAAAGAGTGAAGAGCAAGAGAAATACACAAAGGTATGTTGAATTCATGTTTTTCAAGATATTCAATGTGCTAGACACTTGCATATTAGGTTTTCATTGCTTCGTCACAATTGAGCACAAAATTGGAAGCTTAAAAAAAAGATATATTAATACTGCCAAAATTTGCCCAGGACAGAATTTGCAAGGGCTTTGCTAGACCCTCTGCTAAGGGTTTCACAAGGCTGCAATTAGGGCATCAATTGGTACTCTCTCATCTGAGGTTTGGGGTACTCTTCCCAACTTATGTGGCTGTTGGAAAAATGTATTTACTTGCAGTAGTAGAACTCATGGCACTCTGCTTTTTCAAGCCATAAACAAGCAGATGAGTGAGAGAGAGAAGAATGGGAAAAACTGTTGGAAGAGCTTCTGCTACTTCAGTATCTCATCTTGAATTCCTATTGTAAACGGCTCAGCTGATTAGGTTGATTAAGGACCTTAATTATACTTGCAAAATTATTTTATCAGGCAATAAATTAGATGTCCTTTTCATTATAGGGGACTGGAAATCAAAAGTAGGAAATCAAGAAACCTGGAGTAACAGGCAAATTTGGCCTTGGAATACAGAATGAAGCAGGGCAAAGGCTAATAGAATTTTGCAGAGAGAATGCACTGGTCATAGCAAACACCCTCTTCCAACAACACTAGAGAAGACTCTACACATGGACATCACCAGATGGTCAACACTGAAATCAGATTGACTATATTCTTTGCAGCCAAAGGTGGAGAAGATGTATATAGTCAGCAAAAACAAGACCAGGAGCAGACTGTGGCTCAGATCATGAACTCCTTATTGCCAAATTCAGACTTAAATTGAAGAAAGTAGGGAAAACCACTAGACCATTAAGGTATGAACTAAATCAAATCCCTTATGATTATACAGTGGAAGTGAGAAATAGTATCTATAGATCAGACTAGTTCTGATAGAGTGCCTGATGAACTATGGACTGAAGTTCATGACATTGTACAGGAGACAGGGATCAAGACCATCCCCACAGAAAAGAAATGGAAAAAAGCAAAATGGCTGTCTGGGGAGGCCTTACAAATAGCTGTGAAAAGAAAAGAGGTGAAAAGCAAAGGAGAAAAAGAAAGATATAAGCATCTGAATGCATAATTCCAAAGAATAGCAAGAGATAAGAAAGCCTTCCTCAGTGATCAATGCAAAGAAATAGAGGAAAAGAACAGAATGGGGAAGACTAGAGATCTCTTCAAGAAAACTAGAGATACCAAGGGAACATTTCATACAAAGATGGGCTCGATAAAGGACAAAAATGGTATGGACCTAACAGAAGCAGAAGATATTAAGAAGAGGTGGCAAGAATACACAGAAGAACTGTACAAAAAAGATCTTCAAGATCAAGATAATCACGATGGTATGATCACTCACATAGAGCCAGATATCCTGGAATGTGAAGTCAAATGGGCCTTTAGCATCACTACAAACAAAGCTAGTGGAGGTGATGGAATTCCAGTTGAGCTACTTCAAATCCTGAAAGATGATGCTGTGAAAGTGCTCCACTCAATATGCCAGCAAATTTGGAAAACTCAGCAGTGGCCACAAGATTGGAAGGTCAGTTTTCATTCCAATCCCAAAGAAAGGCAATGCCAAAGAATGCTCAAACTACTACACAATTGCACTCATCTCACACGCTAGTAAAGTAATGCTCAAAATTCTCCAAGCCAAGCTTCAGTAATACGTGAACCATGAACTCCCTGATGTTCAAGCTGGTTTTAGAAAAGGCAGAGGAACCAGAGTTCAAATTGCCAACATCTGCTGGATCATGGAGAAAACAAGGGAGTTCCAGAAAAACATCTATTTCTGCTTTATTGACTATGCCAAAGCATCTGACTGTATGGATCACAATAAACTGTGGAAAATTCTGAAAGAGATGGGAATACCAGACCACCTGACCTGCCTCTTGAGAAACCTATATGCAGGTCAGGAAGCAACAGCTAGAACTGGACATGGAACAACAGACTGGTTCCAAATAGGAAAAGGAGTACGTCAAGGCTGTATATTGTCACCCTGCTTATTTAACTTATATGCAGAGTACATCATGAGAAATGCTGGACTGGAAGAAACACAAGCTNGGACATGGAACAACAGACTGGTTCCAAATAGGAAAAGGAGTACGTCAAGGCTGTATATTGTCACCCTGCTTATTTAACTTATATGCAGAGTACATCATGAGAAATGCTGGACTGGAAGAAACACAAGCTGGAATCAAGATTGCCAGGAGAAATATCAATCATCTCAGATATGCAGATGATACCACCCTTATGGCAGAAAGTGAAGAGGAACTCATAAGCCTCTTGATGAAAGTGAAAGAGGAGAGTGAAAAAGTTGGCTTAAAACTCAACATTCAGAAAACGAAGACCATGGCATCTGGTCCCATCACTTCATGGCAAATAGATGGGGAAAGAGTGGAAACAGTGTCAGACTTTATTTTGGGGGGCTCCAAAATCACTGCAGATGGTGACTGCAGCCATGAAATTAAGACACTTACTCCTTGGAAGAAAAGTTATGACCAACCTTGATAGCATATTAAAAAGCAGAAACATTGCTTTGCCAACAATGGTCTGTCTAGTCAAGGCTATGGTTTTTCCTGTGGTCATGTATGGATGTGAGAGTTGGACTGTGAAGAAGGCTGAGCGCCAAAGAATTGATGCTTTTGAACTGTGGTGTTGGAGAAGACTCTTGAGAGTCCCTTGGACTGCAAGGAGATCCAACCAGTCCATCCTAAAGAGATCAGTCCTTGATGTTCATTAGAAGGAATGATGCTAAAGCTGAAACTCCAGTACTTTGGCCACCTCCTGTGAACAGTTGACTCATTGGAAAAGACTCTGATGCTGTGAGGGATTGGGGGCAGGAGGAGAAGGGGACAACAGAGGATGAGATGGCTGGATGGCATCACTGACTCGATGGACGTGAGTCTGAGTGAACTCTGGGAGTTTGTGATGGACAGGGAGGCCTGGCATGCTGCAATTCATGGGGTCGCAAAGAGTTGGACATGACTGAGCAACTGAACTGACTGAAATTAGTCATAGGAATGATAACCCTTGATACTTAAGGATTCTGCTCACATTCAAGGAGGGGCAGGTATTTGTGACCCTCCTCAGAATCTGCCTCCCAAAATCTGCTTCTTTTTTTCCAAGAAATTTTACTGTTTTTACTTGTGATAATTGACAGGAAGCTGGTAATCTTATCCTCTAGGTTTTACTTCTGAAAGTGGACTTTACATAACATCATGGCATGCAATTCCTAATAAGAGATACTGAGGGCACAAAATCAAATTGTTGCCTCTTCTATAAGTATGTGCCAAGAAAAAGGTCCGTATAGTCAGATCTGTAGTTTTTCCATTAGTCCTATATGGATGTGAATATTGGGCCATAAAGAAGACTAACCACCAAAGGAGTGATTATTTTGAACTCTGGTGTTGGAGAAGACTCTTGAGAGTCCCTTGGACTTCAAGATCAAACCAATCAATACTAAAGGAAATTAATCCTAATATTCAGTGGAAAGACTGATGCTGAAGCTGAAGTTTCAATAATTTGGCCACCTGAAGTGAAGAGCTGACTCATTAGAAAAGACCCTGATGCTGGGAAACACTGAAGGCCAGAGGCAAAGGGAACAACAGAGGACAAGATAGCTGTATGGCATCACCAACTCAATGGACAGGAATTTGAGCAAACTTCAGAAAAAGGTGAAGGACAGGGAAGCTTGGTGTGGTACAGTCCATGGGTTTGCAAAAAGTCGGACAGAACTGAGCAACTGAGCAATTTAAGTATCAAGTTTCATTGAAAATTGGAGTTGCTATTTCTGTGTTAAGACAAAGAGTGAAAAATGATAACTTAAAACAATTTCATGCAAGTTGTAAGATCTGAAGAGATTCAAAATTTTCTGTGTTCTAGAAAGTGTTTCAATGATACCCCTCTCCAGGTGCCCTAGTGCTGAACATTCACCAGTGTTTACCTTTATATCTATGTTGATGGAGAACAGTAGGACACATTATTCGATGTGGGTAGAATAGTCATGGAAAGATGTAAGACTATGATATCTGAGAAACATTAAATGAGAACGTTTCATTGGGAAGCACATTTGCTGAGTAAAATACCCATGAAATTATCTTTAATCTTTAGGAAAACTATACGTTAAAATCAGTTGGGTAATATATTTTTCTAAAAAATATTTGACATGCAAAAACTGAAAATAATTATGTTACAGTAAGTAAATTTTGTTCTTAAGAAGATAAAACAGCAAATAACAGCCATCTTGTTATAATAAAAAAACTGACATTAAATTAAGAAACAGAAACTATTTTTAATATTCAGTTTACTCTTATGTCTCATGGGCCTTCTCCCTAACTGTCTTAGAGATGACTATTGAGATACTTTTGAGAGGCAGAGCAATAATGTTTAAGCCTGAGTCATGAGCATTGCAAAGTTCAATAATTTTATTGATATTAATATTATTTATATATTAATTCTATTAATATTGATATTAATATATATACCTTAACTATGAATATTTGCACAACAAATGCAGTATGAAATAGCTTTATTCCCAGTCTTCTCAGGAGTAATCATATAAAATATTTTTTAAAATTCTGAAAATCATCTGCTGACCCATGTCTCAGCAAACACATGTGTTAAGGTTTCTAGATTTCTCAATCAAAGCCACACTGTGACACCTGTGGTCCTCAGAGCTGCAGTCGGTGTTTTCATTTTTAATTCACAGATTTTTCTTGTTTATTTATTTTTTTAAAAATGCATCTATACAATATATCTGGAGAAGGCAATGGCACCCCACTCCAGTACTCTTGCCGGGAAAATCCCATGGATGGAGGAGCCTGGTAGGCTGCCGTCTTCATAGATTTCTTTTATAGTCCTTCTCTATAGCTTCATCACTGTTACTGAATTTACACACAAATCATGTTTAAAACAATGTTAATCAATTTTTTTCAAATGTCATGTGTTTCTGGTGAAAATCCCCATTGCTCTATTTATCTTCACAATGAAATATTCCCCTTTCTTCTGTTTCTCTGAGGCCCTAAATCATTTACCTGCAGTTTCCTCATTCTTTGCTTGTTTCTTCTGTACAGCTCTTGTGCTCTCTGCTGCATTGTGTCAACTGTTTTTTGTTTGTTTGTTTTCTTGTTTTTTAGCCCATGAAGAATATTATTCCCCAAATAATGTCTTAGAAAAAGTCTACCATTAAAGAGAAAAGCGGACATGATGCTAGTATTTATATGCAATTGAACTGCCTTTCTTCTCCAGTCCTGACTCCACTGTCTCCCTCACCATCAAACTATTTTAGTTTCCAGAGTTATGTGTGTTAACGGTCTCACTCACAGCACTGGATAGGGCATAGAATAGGAAATTTTGTGTTTCTCTTTTGGGAGGTAATCAGAAGTAGTGAAAAGGAAAGCCACTCAGTCATGTCCAACTATTTGCAACCCCATGGACTTTACAACCCATGGAATACTTTAGGCCAGAACACTGGAGTGGTTAATACCATCCAGACAATATTCTCAAATTTATACCTTTACCCAGGTATTTCTTTTCCTGGGCTCCAAAATCACTGCAGAAGGTGACTGCAGCCATGTTATTAAAAGACACTTGCTCCTTGGAAGAAAAACTATGACCTACCTAGACAGAATATTAAAAAGCAGTGTCGAAGAAGACTCTTGAGAGTCCTTTGGACTGCAAGGAGATCAAACTAGTCAATCATAAAGGAAATCAGTCCTGAATATTCATTGGAAGGACTGATGCTGAAGCTGAAGCTCCAATACTTTGGCCACTTGATGTGAAGAACTGATTCATTGGAAAAGACCCTGATGCTGGGAAAGATTGAAGGCAGGAGGAGAAGGGGACGACAGAGGATGAGATGGTTGGATGGCATCACCGACCTGATGGATATGAGTTTGAGCAAGCTCCGGGAGTTGGTGATGGACAGAAAAGCCTGGAGTACTGCAGTCCATGGGGTCACAAAGAGTTGGACAAGTCTGAATGACTGAACTGAACTGACCCTGTATGTCAGATGATAAAGGAGAACATATCCTACTCAAGATACATATAACAAAAAGTAACATTTATTTTGTTACTAGAAACTTTTTTTGTTGTTTTTGTTCTCTGTGCTCACTAAAAAGGTGTGTAAGGTGAGAGTTGCAAGTTAAGTTTAATTTGAGGAAATTGAGGGCATGAGCTGGGAGATAGCACCTCAGATAGCTCTGAGAGACTGCTCCAAAAGGCACTGGGGGAAGGTCAATATATAAGATTTTGGTGAAGGGGGATTTCAATGCAACCAAGCACTTATTTTACAAAAAGTTTTCTGATAGTCACAAGGAGCTGATGTCACCATGAAGGGATTTAGTGCTTTTCTAGATATGAAGAGATGCAAAGATTGGGATCATGAAATTGGTTTCTGAAAATATCTATCTAAGACCTGTTCCACCACATTCCCTGGAGCACAGAATGCCTCACTTCACCCTGAACTCTCCACGGGAGCTGTTGCAGGTCAACAGCTGCAGCAGCACGGGGTTTATTCTCCACAGAGGAAGATGGCAAATGCCTTTGTTGTTGTCATTGTTGTTGTTCAGCCCCTGGCAAATGCTCTTGGCAAGTGCCAATTTGTAGTTGACATTCACACCATATGCAACCCACTCCAGTATTCCTGCCTGGAGAATCCCAGGGATGGAGGAGCCTGGTAGGCTACAGTCCATGGGGTCGCAAAGAGTCTGACAAGACTGAGCGACTTCATTTATTTCTTATGTTAATAGCAGTGTGTTTGTGCCTGCATGCTTTCAGTCATGTCTGACTCTTGTGACCAGGCTCCTCTGTCCATGGATTCTCCCAGTAAGAATACTGAAGTGGGTTGCAATTTCCTCCTCCAGAGGATCTTCCCAACCCAGGGATCTAAGCATGATCTCTTATGTCACCCTCATTGCCAGGCAGGTTCTTTACCACGATTGTCACATGAAACCCTATTACATTAACAGCACCAGTGAAAATGAAAGTAATCTGCTTCCTTGGTTTATATTAGTTTTTTTCATTCTCATTACTTACAAAAAGCTAACTTGCTTTCCCTATTGTACATATTTTATTTAAAATTTTCTAGGTATTTTCATCATGAACAAAATAGTATATATTATAGAATATAAATTAATAATATTAACTATGAGAAAGATATTTTACAAAGACGATATTTAGCATTTTGTCCAAGGAGCAAAAATATTATATTTTAATTTAAAGGAAAAAAAGTGTCAGGATAATTCCACAAAGAATTAATGACCCAAGTAATTAATTTGCAATACTATTTCCCAGTCTCTTCTAATGTTTATCTGCAGTTCTCTATTTCTAAAGGTTCTTGAGCTTGCCTCTGATATTTGGTAGGACCATTTACAATTATACAGACAGAGACAGTCTGTTACAATAAAGAAGTTGGCACTTTAGAAAAGCTAATTAAAACAAACAAAACCAAACAAGAGACCTCCTTATGTGTAATTAAAGTGAGGAATGTGTGAATCCATTCTCAGGAAAGTTAGTTACTGCATTTTTTTAATCTTGTGTGACTACAAAAAATAATTGACCAGGGAAAGTATCTTAGCTAATAAATACAGAATGACTGAGCCAGAGCACCATTTTGAAATCACTAATTAATTAATAGATTTGTTTAGATAGGAAGCAGCACCAGCTGCTAACATCAAAGAGAGACACCTGGGTGTTTGTGTATCTTAAGTAAATGTTTTTGTTTATTTGCTAAGTCTTGTCTGATTCTTTTGAAACCCCATGGACTATTGTTAGATGACTTATCTGTCCGTGGAATTCTCCTAATAGATTACTGGAGTGGGTTGCCATTTCCTTCTCCAAAGAATCTTCCAGACTCAGAGACTGAACCCACATCTCTTGCATTGCAGGCAGATTCTTTATCACTGTGTTACCTGGGAAACCCATATTAAGGGAATATACATTACCTATTTTAAAGCATTTTTGACAATATTCCAAAAGCAAGAAATGAACTGATAGAGGAGCTCAACTGCAAACATGTGTTATCCTTCAAGAGAAAGGAAGTATGACTCCAAGATTGGCCCAGAGGCTGGCAGGCTATCACAGGTAGCATGGGCTGAAGGGGCACAGCTTCTGCTGTATCCACAAGTCAAAGAGCTTAGAGGGCAGAATGTCAAGCCACAGAATGTTTTCAGGTCTTGAAATGCAATGAAACTTGACCCACTGGATGTGGGGCCAATGACTCCTTTATTCATTCCATTTTCTCCCTTCTGGAATGCACCTACCTATTTTATACCAGTCTCACCTTTGTATTTGAGAAATAGATAATTTTTTTGCTTCTCTGATGGCTTAGATTGTAAAGTGTCTGCCTGCAATGAAGGAGACCCAGGTTCTATCCCTGGGTTGGGAAGAAGCCCTGGAGAAGGAAATGGCAACCCACTCCAATATCCTTGCCTGGAAAATCCCATGGACAGAGGAGCCTGATAGGCTACAGTCCATGGGGTCCCAAAGAGTTGGACACAACTGAGTGACTTCACTTCACTTTGCAAACTTTTGAGTTGATTATACTTGGATGAGATTTTGAATTTAGAGCTACAGCTAGGGATACATTAAGATTTCAGGTGGTGGTAGTGGTTTAGTCACTAGGTGGTGTCCGACTCTTGCGACCCCAAGTACTGTAGCCTGCCAGGCTCCTCTGTCCATGGGATTTTCCAGGCAAGAATACTGGAATGAGTTGCTATTTCCTTCTCCAGGGGATCTTCATAATCCAGGGATTGAACCCTGGTCTCCTGCATTGCAGGCAGACTCTTTACCAACTGAGCTACAAGGGAAGATTTCAGGAGATAAGCTGAAATCAAGATTTCCAGGAGAAATATCAACAACCTCAGATATGCAGATGATACCACTCCAATGGCAGAAAGCAAAGAGAAACTACAGTCTCTTGATGGGGGTGAAAAAAGGAAAGTGAAAAAACTGGCTTAAAAGAGCATTCAAAAACAAAAAACAAACAAACAAAAAACCCTAAGATTATGGCAGCTGGTCCCATCACTTCATGGATGATAGATGGAGAAATAGTGGAAACACTGTCAGAAATTATTTTTTGGGGTTCCAAAATCACTGTGGATGGTGACTGAGCCACAAAATTAAAAGACACTTTCTTCTTGGAAGAAAAGTTAAGACAAACCTAGACAGTGTATTAAAAAAGCAGAGCTATTTCTTTGCCAATAAAGGTCTGTATGGTCAAAGCTATGATTTTTCTAGTAGTCATGTAGGGATGTGAGAAAATGAAAATGAAAGTCATTCAGTCCTGTCCGACTCTTTACAAACCCATGGACTATACAGTCCATGGAATTCTCCAGGCCAGAATACTGGGGTGGGTCCTCTTTCCCTTCTCCAGGGGATCTTCCCAACCTAAGGATTGAACCTGGGTTTCCCAAATTGCTGGTGGATTCTTCACCAACTGAGCCACAAGGGAAGCCCAGGAATACTGGAATGGATAGCCTATCCCTTCCACGGTGGATCTTCCAGACCAGGAATCCATCAGGATATCCTACATTGCAGGTGGATTCTTTACCAGAGGAGCTATCAAGGAAGCCCAGGGATGTGAGAGTTGGACCATAAATTAGGCTGAGCACCAGAGAATTTATGCTTTTGAATTGTGGTGCTGGAGATACTCTTGAGAGTCCCTTGGAAGCAAAGAGATCAACCAGTCAACTCTAAAGGAGATCAACCCTGAACATTCATTGGAAGAACTGATGCTACAGCTGAAGGTCCAATACTTTGGCCACCTGATATAAAGAGCTGACTCATTGGAAAGAACCTGATGCTGTGAAAGACTGAAGACAGGAGAAGAGGGTGGCAGGGGCTGAGACAGTTGATGGCATCACTGACTCAAGGACGTGAGTTTGAGCAAACTCCAGGAAATAGTGAAGAACATAGAAGCCTTGTGCCCTGTAGTCCATGGGGTCACAAAGATTCAGACAGGACTGAATGACTGAACAATAAGAACAACAGGTTTAGGGTAAATCTATTTTGCATGTGGAATTGACAATAATTTGAGGGAATGTCAGACCATAGTGGGGTGTATAGTGTTCCCCCAGAACTCATGTTTGTATAGAAATTCAGAATGTGACTTTACTTGGAAACTGAGCCTTTATTGATATAATCAGCTAAAATAATGTCACACTAGATTAGGATGAGTTCAAATTACAAACTGATGTATTTATAAGAAGAGGAGAGAAGACACAAGGAGCACAGAGAGGATAGCATGTAAAGATGCAAGCAGAGTTATGTTTCTACAAGTCAAGAGATAACCAAATACTGTACAGTAAGGAAGGATTCTTTTGAGATTCTTTTGAGGGAGCTGGTACATTGATTTCGGATTTCTGGCTTTCAGAATTGTGAGGCAAATGTTTATTCTATTTTAGTGACCTATATTGTTACAGCATCCCTAGGAAATTATTATTAACATATAAATTATTATAAATTATTATTAACATATAAATATAAAGTATTCATCTTGGTGATTATGTACAAGATTTTTATAAATATCATGAGCTCCTGTGAAAGCTCCTCTGAAAGTGACCCACATTTTCAGTTTTGGAAACAGGAGGATAGCAATAGCTTTACTACTACACCAAAAATAATGACAGCAATAAGGACTTTACAAATATCAAATCACTTAATTTTTACAATAACCTTATTTGTAAATTCTCTATTATTAGTGCTATATGTATAGATGAGGACGGGCTTCCCAGATGACTCAGTCCTGGAGAATCTGCCTGACAAGCAGAAGATGTGAACTCAATCCCTGGGTTGGGAAGACTCCCTGAAGAAGGAAATGGCAACCCACTCCAGTATGGGAAATCCTATGGACAGAGAAGCCTGGCAGACTAGCCCATGGGGTAGCAAAAGAGTCAAGCAAGGCTCAGTGACTAAACAACAACAACAACAAAAATAGATGAAGGAACACGTTTCAAGGTCACATAACATTTGATTAGCAGAATAAAAATCTGAAATCATTTCCATCTAACTGAAAACCCTTGTCTTCACTATTACAGTGTAATGGCTGTGTTATTGGTCTACTAGGATGTCCCTGGTGGCTCAATGGTAAAGAATCTGCCTGCAATTGAGGAGCCCTGGGTTTGATCCCTGAGCCGGGAAGATCCCCTGGAGAAGGAAAGGTCAACCCACTCCAGTACTCTTATCTAGGAAATTCCATGGTCAGAGGAGCCTGATGGGCTACAGTCCACAGAGGGAACCAACTTTGCCTGTCAACTCCTTGACTTCAGACTCTAGCCTCCAGATATGTGAGACAATAAATTTCTGTTTTACTTATTACCCTATTTGTGAAATGCTTACAACAGCCGTAAAAACTAATAGAGTGTTCACCATACTTAAAACTTACCTTGGGTTTACCCTGGTGGCTCAGATGGTAAAGAATCTGCACAAGCTGGAATCAAGATTGCCGTGAGAAATATCAATAACCTCAGAGATGCAGATGACATCACCCTTATGGCAGAAAGTGAAGGGGAACTAAAAAGCCTCTTGATGAAAGTGAAAGAGGAGAGTGAAAAAGTTGGCTTAAATTTCAACAGTCAGAAAACTAAGATAATGGCATCTGGTCCCATCACTTCACAGCAAATAGATGAGGAAACAGCGGAAACAGTCAGACTTTATTTTTCTGGGCTCCAAAATCACTGCAGATGGTGATTGCAGCCATGAAACTAAAAGACACTTACTCCTTGGAAGGAAAGTTATGACCAGCTTCTCACCTTGGCAGGTAGATGACCATCTTCTGCCTGTGTTTTTTCCATTGTTTTCTCTTTATGTATGCCTCTATCTGTATCCAATTTTTCCCTTTGTATAAAGACTCCAGTTGTAGTGACATGTCTTTCATCATTACTATATCCTGATGTACTTGGATTATTGGTTTCCCAGGTGACTTGGTGGTAAAGACTCTGCCTGCCAATGCAGGAGACACAGGCTCAATCTCTGGGTCAGGAAGATCCCCTGGAGTAAGAAACAGCAGCTCCTTCTAGCATTCTTGCTTGTAAATCCCATGGACAGAAGAGCCTGGCAGGCTGCAGTCCATGGGGTCACACAGAGTTGGACGCTACTGAACACTCAGGCGTGCATTCATACTTAAATTAACCCTTTGAGATGAGTAACACATCAACTCATATACTTGAGAGAAAAGTCCTCTGACATTCCAAGGTAGATCTTAGTGGTTTATCAGATTTGCTTAGCTGATTGGATCTAGTAATCACAGAGAGGTTTGCAGAAGTCAATACAGAAGATTGACATCATACTTTTATTGGAAATCCAGGTGATTGGAAATGTGTTATGAGACAACTTGAAAGCTTTTGTTCCTAGTCCATCAGCCAGGTTAATCAGAGTAGCCAATTAAGGAGGGCATTCCTGGAAAAAACAATTCCAGAAGCTACATGGGAATAGAAACAAAGAAGGTGGTTCTATATTCTTATTACTGAAAGCTTTGATCTCATCAGCTCCAGCCCCAGGAATTCTAGCTGGGGCTGCAGAATTTGCTGTCCCATTGCCATGACAACACTGTTTCTCATCCAGAGGAGAAAGAGCAACAGACAGATCATCAGGAGAACATTTTTAGTTCTTCTTCTAGCTATTCAGCTTGTAGACATTCATTACCTGTCAGAATAATAGGTTATACTAAATTCCCTCCCTTACTTAAAACTTGGATGAAAGCTTCCATAACCCGATTTCAGGAATCTAACCCATATCCTGTGATATCATATTTGATATCTTGATCTACAAAGTCCTCATCATTTCTCTTCCAGAGCTTAGTTTCTGATAGCTTTCTATTCTTCTCAGCAACAACTTTTAGAATCTGTGAAAGGCCTGAGATTTTATCTTACATGCAAGCTAAAAGCTAGCCTGCAATAACTGCTTGAATGTTGGCAGGGAACATGAGATTCCTGGGTCATATATAGAAGATGCTACTTCTGTGGCACAGGAAATAGCCCAAGTGTCACAGGGAAAATTCAGAAAAAAGCTCATTTGGATGGTGTGCATGTGGCCTTTTTCACCACAGCTGAGGAATCATGAGTTTAAGGACCCATACAATTGCATTTTGTGAAAAGGTGAAGGCATTCTTTTTCTTTCGCCTGCATGGATGCTAAGTAACTTAGATGTGTATAAGAGACAGAGTCAAGGCTATGGTTTTTCCTGTGGTCATGTATGGATGTGAGAGTTGGACTGTGAAGAAGGCTGAGCGCCGAAGAATTGATGCTTTTGAACTGTGGTGTTGGAGAAGACTCTTGAGAGTCCCTTGGACTGCAAGGAGATCCAGCCAGTCCATTCTGAAGGAGATCAGCCCTGGCTGTTCTTTGGAAGGACTGATGCTAAAGCTGAAACTCCAGTACTTTGGCCACCTCATGCGAAGAGTTGACTCATTGGAAAAGACTCTGATGTTGGGAGCGATTGGGGGCAGGAGGAGAAGGGGACGACAGAGGATGAGATGGCTGGATGGCATCACTGACTCGATGGGCGTGAGTTTGAGTGAGCTCCGGGAGTTGGTGATGGACAGGGAGGCCTGGCGTGCTGCAATTCATGGGGTCGCAAAGAGTTGGACACAACTGAGTGACTGAACTGAACTGAATTGAATAATGTTAGCAATGTGTATAAAAACTTAACATATTAGTGCTTTCCCTTTAATTTTCACCATATTAGGTGAGTAGTAATATTAGCCCACATTTTCAGATGAGAAGTCAGAGGCACAGAGCAGTTGGGTAACACAGTACAGTGTTCCTGCTAGCTGCTGACAGAAGTAAGATTTCATCAGGGTCCTCCCTTACACTAGGGCTTTACCAATCCATGTCATTTAACCCCATAGCTATATAATGAAACAATCTCAGGAAATTTACTGCTAGACTTTTGCTGTATTTTCAAAAACCTCTAAGTCAAAGATCATAAATGTGAATGATATATGAAGACGTTATTCTTTGTAAAATTTTTGTTGATGGGTTTATTATTGTTTTATACTTATGAAGGTTTGGGAATTCCTAGCTGTGTTCTGTTCTACTAGAATGCCAGCAAAACACTGCTATAGATGAGTGTTATGACAGTGTTGGGTAGCATCCCATGGGATCACAGCTTGTGGGTGTGTCAGCAAAGATCTTTCTGCTTGAAGGATTCTAGTTTCACCTAGTAAGCATCTACCCTCTAATAATTTACTAGATTTCACTTCTGAACAGTCCCAATGTCAC
The DNA here is from genome assembly GCA_006410635.1 of Cephalophus harveyi. Classification (NCBI taxonomy): domain Eukaryota; kingdom Metazoa; phylum Chordata; class Mammalia; order Artiodactyla; family Bovidae; genus Cephalophus; species Cephalophus harveyi. Next base: position 34,796 of record SJYT01084946.1, on the reverse strand, counting down.
CTGTGTAAAGACATAAAAGATACAATGAGTCATTCCTAAGAACTGAGCTTGGGGAAACAATGCTTTATTCAAAATCGATATTGGAGAATGGCACAATTGTCTTTTTATGACTGCATCCACATCTCTTTAGAAATTTCATGAAGGAGGTGATTTCCTTAAAAATACAGGTTTTACCACTTAAAGAACATAGATTAGTTTCTATATAAAAACTTTGGACCATATGTTGACTTATATTAATAACTAAGTCTTTGCTTAGTTTCATTGAGTTAGACAAGGCTGTGGTCCATGTGATCAGATTGGCTAGTTTTCTGTGATTATGGTTTCAGTGTGTCTGCCCTCTGATGCCCTCTCACAACACCTACCATCTTACTTGGGTTTCTCTTACCTTGGACGTGGGATATCTCTTCACAGCTGCTCCAGCAAAGTGCAGCTGCTGCTTCTTATCTTGGATGAGGGGTATCTCCTCACGGCCACCCTTCCTGACCTTGAAGGTGGAGTAGCTCCTCTCCTCTTAGCCCTTTGCACCCGCCCAGCCGCCGCTCCTTGGACGTGGGGTAGCTCCTCTTGGCTGCTGCCCCTGACCTCAGACCTGGGGTAGCTCCTCTCTACTGCTCCTGCTCCATTGCAGCATGGCGCTCTCAGTCTCTGCCCCTGACCTTGGGCGAGCGGTAGCTCCTCTCCACCATGCTTCTGCATGGTCTGTTGCAGGTGGCCCGCTTCTCAAACTACCGCACAATTGCACTCATCTCACATGCTACTAAAGTAATGCTCAAAATTCTCCAAGCCAGGCTTCAGCAATATGTGAATCATGAACTTCCAGATGTTCAAGCTGGTTTTAGAAAACGCAGAGGAACCAGAGATCAATTTGCAACTTCCACTGGATCATCAAAAAAGTGAGAGAGTTCCAGAAAATCATCTATTTCTGCTTTATTGACTATTCCAAAGCCTTGACTGTATGGATCACAATGAACTGTGGAAAATTCTGAAAGAGATGGGAATACCAGGCCACCTAACCTGCCTCTTGAGAAACCTATATGCAGGTCAGGAAGCAACAGTTAGAACTGGACATGGAACAACAGACTGGTTCCAAATAGGAAAAGGAGTACATCAAGGGTGTATATTGTCACCCTACTTATTAAACTTCTATGCAGAGTACATCATAGGAAACTCTGGGCTGGAAAAAGCACAAGCTGGAATCAAGATTGCTGGGAAAAATATTAAAAACCTGAGATAAGCAGATGACACCACCCTTATGGCAGAAAGTGAAGAGGAACTCAAAAGCCTCTTGTTGAAAGTGAAAGAGGAGAGTGAAATAGTTGGCTTAAAGCTCAACATTCAGAAAATGAAGATCATGGCATCTGGTCCCATCACTTCATGGGAAATAGATGGGGAAACAGTGGAAACAGTGGCTGACTTTAGTTTTGGGGGCTCAGAGAGTCCCATGGACTGCAAGGAGATCCAACCAGTCCATTCTGAAGGAGATCAACCCTGGAATTTCTTTGGAAGGAATGATGCTAAAACTGAAACTCCAGTACTTTGGCCACCTCATGAGAAGAGTTGACTCATTGGAAAAGACTCTGATGCTGGGAGGGATTGGGGGCAGGAGGAGAAGGGGACGACCGAGGATGAGATGGCTAGATGGCATCACGGACTCGATGGACGTGAGTCTGGGTGAACTCCGAGAGATGGTAATGAACAGGGAGGCCTGGCGTGCTGCGATTCATGGGGTCGCAAAGAGTCGGACACGACTGAGAGACTGAACTGAACTGAAAATCACTGCAGATGGTGATCGCAGCCATGAAATTAGAAGATACTTACTTCTTTGAAGGAAAGTTATGACCAATCTAGATAGCATATTGAAAAGCAGAGACATTACTTTGCCAACAAAGGTCCATCTAGAAAAGGCTATGGTTTTTCCAGTGGTCATGTATGGATGTGAGAATTGGGCTGTGAAGAAAGCTGAGTGCCGAAGAATTGATGCTTTTGAACTGTGGTGTTGGAGAAGACTCTTGAGAGTCCCTTGCAGAAGATTCCAAGGAGATCCAACCAGTACATCCCAAAGGAAATCAGTCTTGAATATTTACTGCAACAACTGATGCTGAAGCTGAAACTCCAATACTTTGGCCACCTGATGTGAAGAACTGAGTCATTTGGAAAGACTCTGATGCTGGGAAAGATTGAAGATGGGAGGAGAAGGAGACAACAGAGGGTGAAATGGTTGGATGATGTCACTGACTTAGTGGACATGCGTTTGCATAAACTCCAGGAGTTGGTGATGGACAGGGAGGCCTGGCGTGCTGCAGTCCACGGGGTTTCAAAGAGATGGACACAACTGAGCAACTGAACTGAACTGAATTGAAGGTTTAACCAAAAACGACCCATTTCATATCATGATATTCTCTTCTTATATCAACCTACTGCAAAGCCAGTTGTCCTTGTGTGGCACCTGTTGAGATATTTTTGTCTGTTTGTCATTATACAGGATGTATAATTCATGCACTTAGTTCTTTGTTTTCTGTGTAATGCTTCATAGTATATATATGTAGAAATTTCATTTTTTATTGCATAAAATTTAAACATGAGACACTTTCTGTTGTGTTTTTAGAAGACACATTGAAGTTAATTTGTCTCCTGAGGCATCTTGAAAAGTAATGCTTGTGAACTAATTTTAGATGGTTTAATAATAATTATACAATGTAAAAATATCATAGATAATAAAGGTTGCATAGAAACTGACAAGGAAAAATTCCTTTTCACAACTTTAGAAGGAAGGAAAAGGAGAAAGCAAAGTTAAAAATAAGCCAAACGTAAGGGACAAGATGAAGATTTAAACAAGGCAGATTCATTTATAATAATTTTGAATACAATATCATTCCCAAATTACTTCATTGTATATTTTTAAAAACATGTTTATTAAAATCTAACTTCCATATTATTCTATTGATTCTTTTGGGTACCAATGATCGAAGAATAATATATGGAGTATTAGAATACAGTTCACTACACTAACAGTGTTTACAACTGAGCTATTTGTTTCCGTGTCTGGATCCCTTTTATTTCCCCCCACCCTTCACATGGGCTCCTTTTGTACGTTAAAAAAAGTGGTTTACTTAGCTTAATATCTGTTAAATATTTTCGTTAACATATAGTAGTTTTTCAGTAAATACTTTGATGATCAATGTTCATATCAGTAAAAACTTTCTGAAAAATGACAATTGTGACTCAGATGGTAAAGAATCCACCTACAATCAGGAATCCTGGATTTGAACCCTAGGTTGGGAAGATATCCTGGAGAAGGGAACGGCTACCCACTCTAGTATTCTTGCCTGGAGAATTCCATGGACAGAGGAACCCAGTGGGCTATAGTCCTTGGGGTTGCAGAGAATCGGACACAACTGAGCGACTTTCACTTTTACTTTCAGATAAAATAGAAGAGGTATACTAAGACATTTTCTAAAATGTGGGCAAGCTTTCCTGGATCAGTAGTTTCGATGTTGTACAACTTCCCAAGAGACAGTTGTCAGCTAGCTATAAATCCCTTTAGAATCCTTTAGAATTCCTTCAGAAAATAACCCCTTTTTGAACAGAGAAAAACTTCAAATCTTTGGAAAACTATCTATCCTAGTTTTAGATCCCACTTACTTGAACTGCTGATTTTTATGTACACAGTTCAATTATGTCTTACTGTATTACTGTTAATGTTCACATCTGTGACAGTGTTATCCTATATGTATGTATATGGTGGTCATTGTAAACAGATTATCTCAAATTCTGTTTGAAATTGGGTGAATTTCTAAAAAAAAATAAGCATATGTGATAAAGCATATTGAGATTTATAAAAATCCATATTTTCCATCAGTTTAACGGCAATTGTATTACTATATTATTTTAAAGACTAAAAGATTCTTCTCTATTTTGAAAGGATTCAATGCCAAAAATGCGTGCTGCAGTCCATGGGGTCGCAAAGGGTTGGACACGACTGAGTGACTGAACAAAACAGCAATAACAATGCCGAAAAGAATCAGTGTCATCAAAACATGTATTCAGTTCAATTCAGTTCAGTCGCTCAGTCGTGTCCGACTCTTTGTGACCCCATGAATCACAGGACGTCAGGCCTCCCTGTCCATCACCAACTCCGGGAGTTCACTCACATTCACGTCCATCGAGTCGGTGATGTCATCCAGCCATCTCATCCTCTGTGGTCCTCTTTTCCTCCTGCCCCCAATCCCTCTCAGCATCAGAGTCTTTTCCAATGAGTCAACTCTTCGCATGTGGTGGCCAAAGTACTGGAGTTCCAGCTTTAGCATCATTCCTTCCAAAGAACACCTAGGGCTGATCTCCTTTAGAATGGACTGGTTGGATCTCCTTGCAGTCCAAGGGATTCTCAAGAATCTTCTCCAACGCCACATGTATTGGTCTGTGGAAAAGGCAGCCAGAGTTGTTAGTTTCTTTCCTTTTTTTTTTTTTTTTTTTTAATATACTGCAATGTACTTTCAGTTATACATAGAAGAGTGGGTAAGGTACAGACCTTGCTTCCTGTGTCTATATAAGGAAACGGTAACTCTTGAGCTTTGGAATGGGAATAAATAGGGCAAACTTTGTGTCTGATAGAATGTTCAGTTGCCAAAATCATTTTCTGCATAATTTCTGATATTGTATGGTATTACCTCTATGGGCTTAATTACTGGATTTTTCTTTGCACGGTATGGGACTAAAGATGAATAGTTTAAACGAGAAAACCTGAAACCTATGTTATTCTTTCAAGTTTAAGATTTCAAAGATCCTTGAGAGAAGTGAAACTTCCCCAGTGATTCTAGCTGAGAAACTATTCTTATTCAAACTTCCTTCCATCCATTACCTCTTATCCTTTATTTATTTATTTTTTTACCAATCTAATACAAAGCCATTTCTCTTGAATAAAATGCCTTAGTTTTCAACAGCAACAAAAAAATAATTTAACTTTCTTTTCTTTGTACTCCCAAATGGAAACTGAACCCGCCATCAGAGTTACTCTTTCACCCATTAATAATCCATGTATCTTTTTTTCCCCTTCTAACAGAATTAGTCCTCTGCTTGGTTGAATTTAAAGTGAGAATTTTAAACAGTTTCTAAAAGGTAATGTATTTTGTACTAAATAAGGCCAATTGGGGCAACATATTGTTTTAATGCAGTTCTATAAGTCTCCTATCTAAAAGTTATATTTTATCAGAGTAGCCCCAAGAAATTCACATACTCATTTATTATTTGTCTGTAGTTCAGAGTGAGTTCCTTTAAACAAAAAGCTCTACTTTTTCCTTCATAATATTAGAGATCTATTTCCTACACATAAGGCAAAGTATATGGTTGTTTATTTTCATTATTAATCAGTTTGTTGAAAGCTATACCTCAATTTCCTCATCTATAAACAAAACTGGGTTCCTTGCATTGAATGATTTCTAAGTGTTCTTTCAGTCTAAAATTATTCTATGTACTATGTGGGTAGTTAAAGACTACTGTGAAAATAATACAAGAAGTCTTCTTAGGAAATTAAAAAAGCAAGACTTAAGATATTTTTAAGTCTTAAGTGCTAGAAATAAATTGAGTGGAAAATCTTAGAGACAATAAATCATGTGTGTGGAGGGGAAAGGGACAGAGGAGAGGAATGCTGGCTTTATTAGATAATGCTCGAGTGCTACCCAGTGCTAAATCCCTTCTGCACCAACAAAACAGCCACGTTCTTGAAACACTCTGCTGTTTTTTTTTTTTTTTTTTAAATTTTATTTTTACTTTATTTTACTTTACAATACCGTATTGGTTTTGCCATACATTGACATGAATCCACCATGGGTGTATATTAGCTCCCAATCCCGAATCCCCCTCCCACCTCCCACCCCACATCATCTCTCTGGCTCATCACTCTGCTGTCTTAAGCTGTGAATATTTGCAGTGTTGTTGACTCTCCACATCGGAGGACGCTCAATCTCCCTTTTCCAGCTTTGTCTTCCACAATTTCCTGAACGCAGTGCTCTAGCAGCCGCAGGTAGCATCCTGTCTTAATTGTATATTCTGCACAGCTCAGTTTACATCAAGCTGTTCCCTTTGTTTGAAATTTGTACTCACTCTGTCCCAACCTTTCAGGTTACTAGCCATCAGTCAGTCTTGGCTAAAATGCCATCTCCTTCATAAAGCCTGGCATGATGTGATTCCTCTCTCCAGTCTAATTCATATGATTTTTCTTCATGATTATTTGTGCCTTGTTTTTATACCCCTTTGTAAAATTCAAGGTTTTATTTCCCTGGGACTGTAAAAGTGTATCTTACTCATTTTTGTCTTCTCTCTCCTCCCTTGCTTTATAGCTCCTAATAGCAAGCAGGTAGATTAAAGATTTGTTCAGAGAATATATGGCCTTCAGATCTTCTTTTCTTTAATGATTTTCCCCCCCTGCATTTTATAGGTATGAGAGATCACAGCAGGGCAGATTGCATCTAATAGGTGGTGATGGAGTGACTGGCTGTTATTTTAACAAGTTCTAGAACTAACCATATTTTCTCTAGATAGAATGCACATTTTCCAGTTAATGTTATAGCTTACAGATCTTTTCATATAGACAATGAGTTTTACTTTCTAGATTTTATGATATGACTTTTGACATATCATTTAAAGATTGTGCTATTTATAGATGTGACTTCAAAAATTTTTGATTTTGCACACCATCCATATACACTGAAAATTTTTTTTTAAAAAAAGATTTCCAAAAGGTGACATAGATCTAAAGTCATACATACATTTTATTGACAGATTTTGTTAAATTGTCCATTCAGAAGTCTTAATAATGGTGGGTGAAAGTTCCCATTTCCTTACCTATTACCAACCCCAGTTATTATCAGCCTTCAAACTTTTTGCAATCTGGTGGACAAGACATAGTGTCTCATTGTGGTGTCACTAAGCAGATGTCTAATTACTTACGATAATTATTTCTTTTTCTGAGTTGTTCCTGTTATAAATCTCCTTTTGTAACTTGCCTTTTTTCTTCTTGATTTTAAGATTATCTACTATCAATGAATAATCTGTGGATATCTTTTTTTGTTACATATGTTGTACATATCTCTCCCCATTTTTCTCTTTTAATTTTGTTTGCAATGTTTTTTGAAGCATGGGAGTTTCCATATTATTATGTACTAAAATTTGTCAATAGTTTACTTATGACTTTTGCCATGAATCTTCTGTAAGATAAGAGATTAGACTAGTATTTTTCACTGCTTTCATCTAATTTTTTTAGAGCATAAAAATATTTAGCTCATAATTCTGCCTAGAATTCACTTTTACAGACAGTGTGGCTGTATGATCTACATTGCACATGTATGTGTATATGACCTCCAACAGTCCCAATTCTGTTACTGAAGTTCACTTATTTGAAATAACAGCTTTATCCATATTTATATAAAATTCCATATATCCTTGGGTCTGTTTCTGTGCTTTCAATTCTGTTACACTGATATATTTGTCTGTTCTTATATCAATATCACACTTTAACTTTTTCCAATAACTTTTGATATTTTTTAAAAGGTTACGATAAATCATTCCTTGTAGTTCTTACAAAATAAAATTGATAGTCTCATTTACTTTTTTCAAGTGAAATTTGACGTCATCTTGTCAAGTTCTGTTTTAAAAATCCTATGGAGGTTTTCTTTTGAAGAAAAAATTCAGAGAAGACTGATATTTATAATAAATTACAGTAATAAAACATTATTAAATGTTTTATTTACAGAATAAAAAGATAATATTTTTATACAAAAAAGTTATATACAAACTTTTTTGTACAAAATAAAAAATCTTTGTACCTTTCCTTAACCTTTTCAATCCTGATGTGTTTTTCTTTTAATATATTCCTGGATTTGATGTTTTACTGTATTATGTTTAAGATTTTTGCCTCTGGACTCATAAATGAGATTTGTTTAGGGTATTTTGTTTGTGTTTGTGTGTACCATTATTGTTTAGCTTTGTGCCAGTGTTTAGTGAAACTTATAGAATGAATTAGAAGGTTTTCATAATTTTGAGTTTTGATCTGCATGTTTCTTAGCCCGGCCAAAGATTATTTGCTTCTGTATAATAAAGTCTCTCAGGGGTGCATTAGTTTATATTGCTAGTTCATTACATAGTTCTATTATTTTCTTAGCTGCATATAATTATGGTCTATGTTGATGTGTATGAATGTACTTATATTTTACAGTTAATATATAATTAACTTGCTTTTTAATATTTCAAGGCAGGTCAAATCTTAGATTAGTTGTTTATAATAAAAAGTAAGGGAATTAACATTTTTGCATAATGTGCTAATTTAGTCATCATATATATTGAATTGAGTTGTGATATTTACAAAAATATCATGCAAAATATGTTCAAATGATATGTGATGCATTGCCATGCCTTGTGGTGACAAGTGTTTCTGTCTCCTTTTTTATTTGTTGTTTTTCTCTTTTAAGTCAAGCGGAGTGATAGTTAATTTAAGCACATAGCAGTAGCTCCTTGGACTTGACTCCATTTATCTCCCTGATCTCTATTTGAGTTGCTCATAGTAACCAACTGTCTGATTGTTTTAGGGGTAGCTTCCCTTGGAATAATTTATCCATGTACTAAGACTCTTACCACAATCTGATATGATCCTTATGGATCTTTGCTTCATCATTACATTCCTTCTGCCTTTTTCTACCCATTCTCAATTAGAATCTCAAGTGGGAAGTGCGAAGTGCACTGCTTATTATCAAAAGAGAATCTTCTTAATTTGTGTTGAGTATCTAAGATGTAGAACCAAAATTAGTATTGATTTTTGTATTAATTTAAAATGTATCTGTAATATGTATGAACTCTGGATGAAGAAAGCCATTTTAATTCATTGGAAGCTTTATAATATACTAAACACTGAAGTCTGTCTCTTCACTTGTACAAAAGTTATACAGTTATTCTTTTTTTATAGGCTGTAAGTCTTGCCTTTCTCATCTTCAAAGCTGGACACTAATCCTCTCTAGATTTTTGACTGTGGAATTGAGAAAGAAAAAAATGTATGTACTTTTGAGGTTTGTGCAAAAATAAGAAATAGACATATTAGCAGCTTAAATAAATCCAATGTCAATGCTTAATAAAGAGACGATGTTGATTTAAATGAAAAGTGAGATATAAAACAACAATAGAAACATATGACTATAAATATTATAGAGACTATATATGGGAAGTGAGAAATGGATCTCCAAGGATTTTAGGGAGATATTTGAAAAAACAGTCAACATTTGGGGAAAATATTGGTGAAATGGAATTAATATAAACCTTTTCTTTACATATCAATTAAAATGAGATTGTCAGGTTATTAGAGGCAGATAACATTCTTCTAGTCTTTCTAAAATATTTTTTCATGATTATGAAAAAGTAATTGACATAACCCATGTGGCTTATTCAGTTAGTCTTAAAGTATGAATCCAATTTTCCTGTCTTAAGGCCATAAAGCTATAGGTACACAAAGAAACTTAAAGATCAATGAATAAAGTTCTCTAATATTCCAGAGAAACTTGAATCATAATCAAAATCTACATAGGTAGGGAATCAGAGAGCCTAGGTCCTCAGAGATTTGAAGAATCCAGATTAGTCTTTGCATTAAATCATCATAACCTGTCATGCCATAGTCAGTGCGTGCAGGAACTTTAAGCACTTTCTGCTGAAAATGTTGATGTTACATTACTGCTTTCTATTTGTAAAGGGGTAATCATTCTTTTTCCTTGCTAGACTCCTTCCTGGACTGTAGCCCACCAGGCTTCTCAGTCTGTGGGATTTTTCAGGCAGGAATACTAGAGTGGGTTGCCATTTCCTTCTCCAGGGCATCTTCCTGACCCAGGAATTGAACCCGGGTCTCCCGCATTGTGGGCAGACACTTTACCATCTGAGCCACTAGGGAAGCCAATCATTCTTTTTCCTTGCTGGACTCCTCCCTAATTCCCTTCTTTCCATGGTTACATATCAGGTATAACCCCTAGTGAAAAACCACATACTTGCAGATAATCACTGTCATGTTCAAATGAAAAAATGGAGTCTATTTAAATATAATAAATAATTTATTTTAAAATATTCAATTATCTCCCAATTTTAAAAATATATATTATTTAAATTTGAAAAGTGAAAGTTGCTCAGTCATGTCTGACTCTTTGTGACCCCATGGAATTCTCTAAGCCAGAATACTGGAGTGAGTAGCCTTTCCCTTCTTCAGGGGATCTTCCCAACCCAGGAATCGAACCAGGGTCTTCTGCATTGCAGGTGGATTCTTTACCAAATAAACTATCAGGGAAGCCCAATTTGGGGACGTTTATAAATGTGATATACATGTAATTTATGTACAGCAATTTTTATATATATGTTCCCTCAACTCCAATGTACTACCTTCACCCAACCATCACTGTATCTTTGTACTGGGCATTGCTTTTAGTACGACCTAAAAAAAAAAAAATCAGAGAAGGCAATGGCACCCCACTCCAGCACTCTTGCCTGGAAAATCCCATGGACGGAGGAGCCTGGTGGGCCACAGTCCATGGGGTCTCTAAGAGTCGGACACAACTGAGCAACTTCACTTTCACGCATTGGAGAAGGAAATGCAACCCACTCCAGTGTTCTTGCCTGGAGAATCCCAGGGGCGGGGGAGCCTCATGGGCTGCTGTCTATGGGGTCGCACAGAGTCGGACATGACTGAAGTGACTTAGCAGCAGCAGCAGCAAACTAAAAAATGACTTCCCTGATTGCTCAGCAGGTAAAGAATCTACCTGTAGTGCAAGAGACACTGGAGACTCAGGTTTGATCCCTGGGTCAGGAAGATTCCCTTGGAGGAAGAAATGGCAACCCATTTCAGTATTCTTGCCTGGAGAATCTCATGAACAGAGGAGCCTGGTGGGCTACAGTCCACAGGGTCACAAAGAGTTAGACACGACTGAGCACAAGCTCAAACTAAAAGATAAGAACATACAAAAGATAGATTGATTCAGTCTTAGAATAATGTATTTATGTGTAAATGTATGATTTTATATAATATATCTGCTTTGTGAGAATATCTGTATAGAAAAAGATATTATAAAAGATACTCTGGCTATAACATCTGTCATTATTGCATTTGTCTCAAGGGTTGGCCAAATTTAACTGTCAAGTTTCTGCTAGATTGTAGCAATTGTCTTGAAGTTGTTCAGTTAATAAAACAGTTTCTTTTTTTCCTGTCTCTGTAGATTGCACTCATGCTCTTTCCACCATTTATAATCCCATCATAAAACCCCACATATAATCCAATCTGATGCTTATTTTTTGGCCATAAATCAGGAAATTCTTTTGCCAAGTATGAAAGGAATAGTTTGTAATTCTTTTATGCCTCCAGTACTTTCTCTCATGAAGAAAATCTTACCTACATATGTAAATAAATTTTCATGCAAGTCATGAAGCATTCTCACCACACTTGTTTTTGGAAAGATAGTGTTTGTATATATGAAAAGATGTGCTGAAATTCCTCCACTCATCCTCTTTATCCTCATGGTTGAAATTCTTCAGTTATAAGTCGTTCACTACAAGATCAGAAAAGCAGTAACTGCAAAGTCTAAATTATCTGGTTTGCAGGTTGCAGATCTAAGTGTAAGAGAATTGGGGTGCACACTTCATTGAAAGACCAGATTAGACAACACTGTTGGTGGACAAGATGGGGAAGCTGAAGGTCAGAAACCTCAAGCCTTGGGCCAATGCAACACTACTCTTCTCCAGCTCGGAAGTGTGTAAAGTTGAGTAGTGAGTTGTCCATCTTGATTGCTCCCTGATGTGGATCACTAACCCATAGTGACCCCATATCAGTATTATTTGCTTGATGTGAAAGAATATTTGTCTGTGCCCTGAAAAGCTGCACAGGCATTTGTGGAGCTGTGCAGAGAGCCCCTCAGTTCTCAGTCAAGGACACGTACACACATTCTCCAGGACTGAGGGTGGGCACTCCAGGCAACTTGAGGCACATGGGGGACGTGCAGAGGAAGGTGGATTCAGCAGGTATAGTTCATGACTTTCTAGTTGTGATCTATATAATGAGGCTCTTTTTGGCAAAAAGTTACTAATTATTGGGCTTTCTATTTGATCCTTGAGTTGGGAAGATCCTTTAGAGAAGAGAGTGGCAAGCTACTTCAATATTCTTATCTGGAAAATCCCATGGATGGAGGAGCCTGGCAGGTTACAGTCCATAGGGTCGCAAAAAGTAGGACACGACTGAGCGACTTTCACTTTCACTACTAATTATAAGAGGGATTCTTTTTTATTATTGGTAATTAATTGTTTTCTACAATGAATATGTATTGAATTTGAACCTAGAAAAATTAGAACTAAAATATAAACCTATTGCATATCACCAACAAAATTCACTGCAAGATTTTACTTTTTAATGATTTCATGCTATAGTTGAGTGACCTATAAGCAAAAATGGTTTATGTAAACATGCCCAATCTTTATTATAATTAGTAACTATTGAGGTTTTATGTAGCATTTTCAAAAAGTAAAGGAAATGTGGATGGAAATACAAATTATTCCTGTCTGGCATCTATAAAAGGGGGTCTAAGAACTTGTCTCAGATTAGCTCCTGGTGGTAAAGAATCCACCTGCAGTGCGGGAGACCTGGGTTCGATCCCTGGGTTGGAAAGATCCCCTGGAGAAGGGAAAAGCTACCCACTCCAGTATTCTGGCCTGGAGAGTTCCATGGACTGTATAGTCCATGGGATAGCTAAGAGTCAGACAAGACTGCGCACCTTTCACTTTCAGTTTGCTATATACTGGACAAATAATTCCCTGTACTATCATTGTTTCTCTAACAAGGCCCTCATGGCCCCAGTCACTCATTTATTTCAATGTTATATTTGTAGAGTAAATGAAAAATTGTTAAGCAAATTGATATCTCTTTGAAAGAGAATCGAATAGAAATTCTTATTGTCATATGAAAACTTTGATGCTAACAAATTATAGCAGTGTTCTAAGTAAATTTAAGACACTTAAGTTGAAAATGTGTCCAAAGTAACTGGATTACACGTGGGAAACATAAAGCCATCTGCCAGTGGAGCCTGCCCAGGGCCCAGATGCTGCCGCTGGAAGAGCCGCCCTTAGCGCCTTGGCTTCTGGACACACTGATCTGATGAGCTGCCACGTTGAATCATACTGAACATTGCCATTTTCTTGGCCACTTATCCTGGGATGAGCACAGACCAGCAGACATGGAGGAAAATGTGAACACGCCTCTAAGTAATCCAGAATTGGTGTAGAGAATAGAAAGCACCCCCTGTCTTATTTCAGTTGGGCATATGACAACTGAAAAAGATACATGAAAGATACCTGAATTATAAATTTAGTATTTCTTCCCTGTATTTACATTCTTTATAGCTGCACAAGTATATTTTTAACTCACATATCCTTGTCACTATCTTTACACATGTATAAAGTGATAGAACATACAGAAATTAAAATCACCAGCACTTTATAATTATTAAAATATTAAATGATTAGTAAGTAAAATAAGTAATATTTAAATATTAATTAACAGTAAAATCTATATGGAATAATTCATAATGAAAGGTAT
>SJYT01084946.1:0-20816 GCA_006410635.1 Cephalophus harveyi | reverse complement strand
GTCTTAAATCTGTAATAACTAACAATTAAAAATATATATGGAACTGAATATTTTGGTGACATTTTCTGTAATGTAAAGAGCTCTTGAGGTGAATGAGGCATGTTGAGCTATTTCTTTGAATATACTTGCTAGCGTTTGGTTAACATTATAGTCAATACTGCATTTTCTCTTTTTATATTTCATAAAATATAACTTGTTGAACAAATTTTTGCTTCTTACATTATATACACAATCTTAGATACAGCCTCAAATTTTAATAAAAATTAAATTTTAATAAATTTAAATGAAATTTAAATAAAAATTTTAATATTTTCTTCCACTTCTACAAATGTTTGTTTTATGTATTTCAAGTAGATGTGCTTGTCATGGGGATACTCACTCAATAACCATTTCTTTTCTTTAAAAAAATTTTTATTGATGCATAGTTGGTTTACAATGTTATGTTAGTTTCAGGTGTACAGCAAAGTGAGTCAGTTATACATATACATATGTCCACTCTTTTTAAGATTCTTTTCCCATATAGGTCATTACAGAGTATTGAGTCAAGTTCCCAATACTATACAATAGATTCTTATTGCAGGTGTTCTCACTTAGTTGTATCCGACTCTTTGTGACCCCATGGAGTGCAGCCCGCCAAGCTCCCCTCTTCATAGAATTTTCCAGGCAGGTATACAGGAGTGGGTTGCCATTTCCTACTCCAGGAATTGAACCTGCATCTCCTGAGACTCCTGCATTGCAGGTGGATTCTTTACTGCTGAGCTACCGGGGAAGCCTGTTTTTCATCACAGGTTTGTTCAAATCGGTGGTAGTATTTTGAGAGCTTTAAAAAATGTTATCTTCCAAGTAGCCTGTGGACTATGCTACCTACAAAGTTGCTTCCTGAGAGGCAGGGCTGGGGCCAGTCTGTGCTCCATGCCGAGATCTGAGTTTGGGAGCAGCCAGTGGAAGTGGCCACACAGGAATTCTGAGGCTGCTCCGCTGAAGGAAAAGCCGAGAAAGATATAGGTTTATGGGCTGCATTATACACTACTGGGCTGTCAACTGATCTTGGTGGAGCCTCCTCTTCCACAGTTCCCATGCTATTAGATCAGTTCCATGTTTACTAAACATTTTTTAGGTGTGAGATATTTGAGCTATGACCGTCCAAAGAAGCTGTAGCTATTAAAACTCACAGGTCACTGGCTGTTTCTTCACTTGTCAGTAAAACCAGTGAGGAATGTTTCATTCCTTTCTGATTTCCCTGTCTCCCTTTGTCCTTTCTTCTGTAAATAAACACAGCCCCACACATTTCTTATCATCAGATCTTTGGAAGGGGCTGGTAAGCTACCTCCATCTAAGGGGAGTCGTAAGCTTCCCTGTTGGCTCAGATGGTAAAAATCTGCCAGCAATGCAGGAGACCCAGGTTCAATCACTGGGTTGGGAAGATCCCTTGGAGAAGGAAATGACAACCCACTCCAGTATTCTTACCTGGTGAATCCCATGGACGGAGAAGCCTGGTGGGCTGCAGTCCATGGGGTCACAAAGAGCTGAACACAGCTGAACAACCTACACTTTCAGTTTCACCTAGGGGCTAGCAGTAGAACTGGCATGTAGGCAATGGAGACAAGAACCTGTGAAAGTATCAGGAGAAGACTGTTTGATGTATCTTCAAAAGAAAAACTTGTGGCAGAAAAGAGGAGACAATGGATTAAATGAAACAGGGATGGCTTGGAGGATGTCTTTTTTTTAATATGTCTGAATTTTCAGATACAGATGCTTTGTCATCAGTATATCGCTGAGACCTCACAAGATGCCTAGTCAATAGCAGGAACATCTGACATGTTGAATTAAATTGAACTGATCAACTCACATAAGTCGGATGAGAAGTTAAAGCTGGCAGCACTGGAGAAAAACAAGATACGGAGTACGTGACAAGATTTTCTTGAATTGTTCCGAAGAACTCACTGGGGAAATCAGTAGAAATGATGTTGATGAGATGGTAGCCTGGAGTTTAGTGAAAGGTCTTGAGAGTCATACAACTCTTTGCATTTAATATGATCCACAGTGGATCCCAGGACAGGAAATTTGTCATACTTGTGAATCAATTTCACTGCATAACTGATGGGTTCTACAAAGGATGTGTAAGGAGGTGACAAGAGTGATGAGTTGTGGGTTTTTTCCCCTGTCATAGGCTGGCTGATGGAGATGAGCGAGCCACCAAGATTTTAAAAGAGCAACCCTTCACTAAGAGCAATCTTTGCATTCTAATCACTATGCTCTTCTTGGCCTTCTATTAGCTTTTTCTCTTTACTTATTTACTGAGTGTATAGAGAGTTGTCAAAATATGGGCATGTGTTTGTAAAGCATTTCTAAGCCAAATTATCCAGCCTCTCTCCTCAAGAACTTGTTTACAGAATTTGAACACCAGTTTCAAGTGGCTGTGAGAAATTTTCTCTCTCCTTTGGGCAGGGTATGTTTTGCAAATGGGCCATCATTCTGAATTACAATATTTTGTGTCTTCCACAGAAACTTATTGAGTATGCTGTAAAGAAGTCAGGGATGCTGCTTTTAAGTGAAAACATATTTTATTTATAAAATTTAAATGCAATGAGTTTATTGAGTTTTGAGGAGGGGGGGAGTAACATGATTTCCATAGCTTTAAGAGCTCATATTTTAAATTTTAAACTAAACATTGGGGTTATTTTTACATTAAATATGATATTTAGATTGGGATAGATATAAGAGTTGACTCATTGAAAAAGACCCTGATGCTTGGAAAGATTGAAGGCAGGAGGAGAGCGGGGTGACAGAGGACGAGATAGTTGGATGGCACCACCGACTCAATGGACATGAGTTTGAGCAAGCTCCGGGAGAGGGTAAAGGACAGGGAAGCCTGGCGTGCTGCAGTTCATGGGGTCATGAAGAGTCAGACACGACTTAGCAACTGAACAACAATATGAGTATCCAGTCTTTGAATGTTATAGGTGAAAATTGGTTCCAATTAAAAAGTAGGATAAGGTAGATAATTCAAGATATTGGCAAAAGTCAACTAAAGTCTGAGTGAAATGAATAGCACTATTATTTGTACACTAGCTGAGGATCCTTTCCTGGTGGCTCAGTGGTAAGGAATCTGCCTGCCGATGCAGGAGATACGGGTTCCATCCCTGGGTCCAGAAGATTTGTTTGCAGAGGAAACCCACTATAGTGATATTGCCTGGGAAATTCCACGGACAGTGGAGCCTGCCAGGCTACAGTCCATGGGGTTGCAAAAGAGTCAGACACAGCTCAATGACTGAAACAATGAAACCAGCAAAACATTAGCTGCATAAACATTTTTAAAGTAAGAGCATCCATGCTATTGCTAAGTCACTTCAGTCGTGTCCGACTCTGTGCGATCCCATAGACGGCAGCCCACCAGGCTCGCCTGTCCCTGGGATTCTCCAGGCAAGAACACTGGAGTGGGTTGCCACTTCCTTCTCTAATGCATGAAAGTGAAAAGTGAAAGTGAAGTCGCTCCATCGTGTCCGACCCTCGGCGGCCCCATGGACTGCAGCCTACCAGGCTCCTCCATCCATGGGATTCTCCAGGCAAGAGTACTGGAGTGGGGTGCCATTGCCTTCTCCAAAGAGCATCCATAGTGACCTGGAAACAAGGGGATTTAGTTCTATCCTCAGCTTGGCTATGTGATGGTGGGAAATCTCTTAGCTGAGTTTCCTTATTTGTGATATTAGATTCCTAAGAGTAGAATGAGGATCAAATGAAACAATTGATACGCCTTCACATATCCCAGGTACCAGGAAAAATTCTTAGTGATAACAATAGCCGTGTCTTTAATACTAATATAAATGGTCCTGTATAAACTAGGAAGTCTTTCCTCCATTTGGTATTCTAAAATTGTAATGGGATTTCTTTCATATTTGCAAACATATTTAAAGTACTTCCTTTATATTCATATATAGGATTTCTTACCCATTATATATCGTTCACTAAGACTGGCATGAGTGTTTGTTGAGGGAGAGTTTCCAGTACGGTTAAGAAGAATGTTGTCTTTTCTAGTCTTATCTTCACTTTCATGGTCTAGTCCCTTGATACAATGGCTGGTTTCACAAGGAGGATGAATCATTAATCAGCAAATTTTTACAAAGGATTTTCTGAGGGTGTCATGCTTTACTGAGCCCACTCATGGCAATGTAGTCACTGTAATAAACTTTGGTATTTAAAATTACAGAATGAAGTATTTCACCTTTCTGAAGGTCAGTTTTATTCAGTAGGTTAGAGAAAAGGTTAAATATTAAAATATAGTTTTAAATATCAAGCAAGATGAGAGCATTGTGAAATAAAATTTAAAAAATTATATATGTGATAAAGCATGAGGCTAAGATTAACCTTAGGACTCCTGAAAGACAGTCACTGCTGGCTTCCTGCTCCATGAGCAACTCTGCAATATTCATCGAAAAATTATGACACAGAGGTAGGCTTCTGAATCCAGTTTCAGATTTCTTTGAGGTTCTTTTAGTTCTTGGATAATATTCCTCTAAGGATCTGCGATCAAAAGTTTGTTAAATTCACTTGAAGTCATACTTTTGCCTGGATTGTTGAATTATTAGCTTCATATACAGTGAGCTTTATTCATTTCAGTTTCTTTTCAATTTTTAGTGATTGATTTTTTTCATTTCTTAAAAGCAGAAACTTTTTGTGTTTTTTGAAAAGCAAAACAATATCCACAAGGTACATTTAAGAGAATTCTTACTTCTAGCTTGTCCTCTGCTGTACTTCCTGTCTCTGCCTTTAGGGAAACATTTTAGAGTTTTTTTATTTCTCCTTCCAGTATTTATTTTCAAATATTACAAGCACTGCTCTGTATTTTGCTTTTGTTTGATTTTTCCCCCTCAATATTTATGGTCTTGATGGTGGTGAGATTACATGGGTGCATACTTATCCCCCAAGTCCATTAAGTGCGTGCAGATTTTTGCATGTCAATCATGTCTCAATAAAGTAGTTAAGACAATAATACATGAAGAAGAAAGATAGTAAAAACGTACTTTTAAATTCAAAGATTTAGTCTAAAGATCATTCTATATTAGCACACAGATATTTTCACCTTTTTGAGTCTACATAGTATTCAACTGTACTGATGTTCTATATTTTACATAACCATTTTCCTATTGATGGACATTTTAGTTTTCTTCCCAATAGTTTGCTTTTGGAAATAATGCTGTGATAAAGGCCTTATTATTTTGTATTTCAACCATTTTATGTTTGAAATTGTTGTGTCAGGGAGTACATTCACATGTTTATCATTCTCTTACAGTATTTAATGGTTTCTTCACATTACATAGTTATGCCTGAAAAAATGTATTGTTTATTTTAGTGGCTTTGATATCTATTGATGAAGAATGTCAAACTGTTTTAAATATTTTAGGACATTATATTAGTCAAACGCATTTTGTTGTGAGTTTCTATAGTTCGTTTTTATAGTCTGAGCTGTTGTTGCTTTGAACATTCTTGTGCCTCTGGTGCACATTTGCAAGAATTACTATGTGTGTGTGTGCGCACACACAAACCCTTGTGTAGATATTGTCACCATCCACTGCTTAATCTATAGTGATGGTAGTTTACTATCTACCAGATAATGTAGTAAATTATAGTAAATTATAATATGGCAAACATGTCTGACTATTGTTTTCAACCATTCTCCCATGAACAGCTATTGGTAAACTTTGCCTTGCTGTTTCCCATCTCTATTACTTGGGACACGCCAGCTCCTTTGCCTGAAATGTGCTCTAAAGTCGGCTCTGTTGTGTCCGACTCTTTGCAACCCCATGGACTATACAGTCCATGGAATTCTCCAGGCCAGAATAGATAATACTAATCTTCTACTCATCTTTCAAGACTCAGTTTAAGTATCTCTTTCACCATTTTCAAAGCTGAGATACTTACCTTTCTTGACTGTTCCTGTGTTGAAAGCCCCATTTGAATACTAAGCACCCTGTGTTTGTGTACGTAGCTGCTTCTACCACTTAACCGGGAATCACTAAAGGATAGGAGCAGTTTCTCGCCATCACTGCATTACTAACATCGAGCACAGTGTTTGGCTCATAGCAGGCACTCAAAATATTTTTTTTGAATTGATAAATCAGTATTTTAAAAGCACTGAATTTGCATTATGTGACATAAGATCTTAAATATTTACCTGAAAATTTCTCCCAATTGTCTGACCCTGAGAGAAAGCAAACACCCAGAAAAGAGTTAAATATTGAGCTAATACTTTAGCAAAGTTAGAAAAAATGAACCTTTCCTGGTAAATAAGGCCCTTGTAGAGTCTGGAAAAGAATTAGAGTTTCTAGAAAAAAGTCAAAGTGTTAGTTGCTCAGTTGTGTTGTGTTTGTCTCTTTGTGACCCTATGGACTGTAGCCCGCCAGGCTCCTCTGTCCGTGAAATTCTCCAGGCAAGAAGACTGGAGTGTGTTGCCATTTTCTTAGAGATAGCATTTAAAAACTTTTGTTTTTCTTCTTTTTAACTGCTTACAGTATTAGGATTTATCTTTCTAATATGGAAAAATATTTTTCCATTACAACGACCCTGAGAAATTAGTATTATTATTTCACATTTTTCTCATAAGGAAGCTGAAGCTTAGAGAGTTTAACTCACTGAATCAAAGTCACACATCTAGTCACTGCTTGAAACAGAGATTTAAACTCACTGTTGTCTGGCATTATTCCAGATTTATGTTAAATTCTCCCCCTTGAGTTAAATAAAAAAGCGATGAGATGCTTAGTGTGATAGCACAACCCTTCACCATGCTGGGCGGACTCAGACCGCCGCTTATCTGCGTAGAATTCGTCAGCAGGTGAAGTGTGAAGACTTAATGCATTTTGCTTTAGACTTAGCTGTGTGTTTCCTGACAGAAAGTGACTTTCCCTATTCCTTTAGAAATGGACTATTAAACAGAGGGAAAAGAAGAGCATGGTTTTAGATCCTGGGAAATTGGAGAGTGTTTTACTGACTTGACTTTTTGAGGGCTGAAGGTCCCAACTCTGATTCTTATGCTCCTCATCCAAAGAGAAGATACGGTATGAGTTGATTTCACATTTTTGTGGTGGTCAGGTGAGATGGTGTCCATAAAACCACTGTGAACGTAAAGCAGTGAATTAAAGTTAATTTCATTCAACACATTTATTTTAGCTACATATTTATTAGTTGACTACAAACATGAATCATATGCATTGGCCTCAAAATACTTTATTCCATGATCATGACAGGACCTGCACAGAAATAACTATGAAAAAAGATGAATAATCAACAAAGATGAAAGAAAGCAAATAAGAAATAAACATGTTAGAATAGTTCTCATGAAACTGTGAGGAAAATTACTCACTGATAATGTAAATCTTGTTAGTATTTAAAATGTCTATGTGGCAAAAGGGCAAAGTTATTATTTTTACATAATAAATAGGCTACCATTGAGAAAAACAATTTCCTGTTGTAAGACTGATGGAGTCTAACTGTTGCCACATCAAAGAAATGCCATGATTTAAATATCTTACATTCTCGAAATGCCAAGCCTAGGAGATTTCTACTCTTAGTATTATTAACAATATATAATAATGTTAATGACATTTTAAATTAATTGAAGATATTTTCTGTTAGCTCTTACAAAATTGATAATTTATAGAAGTGACAATTTACTTACATGTCAGTATTGCTGACAGTGAAGGTAGTGAACGGTTTTGCTAATTTTTCAGTGAAACAAATGCAAATGGCTATGAGGATTAGTTGTTAAAGCACAATATGCCATGTCCTTCATGGAGACTTTTTATGAGTTATTGATGTTTCCATCTCAGTGATAGATTTATTTTGAAATCAAAGTGTGTGTGTTGTATTTTTGCCAAGTGGTAAGGGGGATAAGAATAAAAGTAAAACAAAAAATTAGTTGTTGACATTTCAGCAAAAAAAATGTTCATCTCAGTGATTTGAATCCAATTTTCACCTTGTACCTCTGAGCCAGCAATAATCCCATTTGTTTTCACCCAGCTTCTCTATGCCCACGGGTAGCAGTTGTAGCATCCAATTTGGTGATATAATTAAAGACAGTAAGTCAATAAAATCAGATAAAAACAAAATTGTTACTTCACTTGGTAAAGTTTCTCTTGAGGAATCAGCATTGGATTTTATAGAACTTTGAAAATTCCAACCCATGCCTTTCTTTTGACAGAAGCCTGAGGCTTCTTTCTTCTGTGTTACATTTTAATTTAGAATCACATGTCTTAGAACAATATTAAAATTTTGTGACTATCTTAAAATTGTATTCTTTCATTTTAAGTCATCAACTTAGGGTATGTGTAGGGGTGTGTGTCAGAGAAGGCAATGGCACCCCACTCCAGTACTCTTGCCTAGAAAATCCCATGGATGGAGGAGCCTGGTACGCTACAGTCCATGGGGGCACTAGAAGTCGGACACGACTGAGAGACTTCACTTTCACTTTTCACTTTCATGCATTGGAGAATGAAATGGCAACCCACTCCAGTGTTCCTGCCTGGAGAATCCCAGGGACAGGGGAGTCTGGTGGGCTGCCGTCTCTGGGGTTGCACAGAGTCAGACACGACTGAAGCAACTTAGCAGTAGCAGGGGTGTGTGTGTGTGAGACAATGGTAGGGAGAGAAACCCATGTACTGACCTCTTCATGATTCTGGGGAAATCCTCATAAAGGCATATTTTCATGAATTTATTATTTAAAATAAACAGATTTGTAAACTGGTTTTCCATTTCTGCCTTAAAAAAAGCTTTTACTCAAGACTTTGAAGTTCTTTCTGTGTTAGTTTTCTCACCTCAAATATGAAGTAGTAATAGTGATTTCATTAATCTTATCTTCATTGAACTCTTCAGTTCAGTTCGGTCGCTCAGTCGTGTCCGACTCTTTGTGACTCCATGAATCGCAGCACGCCAGGCCTCCCTGTTCATCACCATCTCTCGGAGTTCACTCAGCTTAGAACAAGGTAATTTATGTTTACAGGATATTTTGAAACTTCTCAAGGAAAGTATTTCATGGTTACAAGATATAATTTTAAGATGTTTTTCTTTGAAATTTACTCATTGCTTAAATTCTATTATGTTCTTGAGAGCAGTTTTATTTTCCTGTCACTTGAAAATATATTATTTTCCTGGCATAAAAATTTCTATGGGTTATATTAGTGAATATCTTATTTTGTGCTTCAGTTGATATTTCCTATTCTTTTGGGAAAATAAAACTATTACTTAATTATTATTTTTTAAAAAGTGTTAAATATTTTCTAGGCATTCATTGTATTGAACAAATACTTGTCTATTTGCTTAAGAGGCAAAGGAAGTACTTAGTGAAAGCAGAAAGCAGAAAAAAGTTATTTTTAAGAAGAGCAAATAATGCAAAAGGTAAGTAAAAGAGTATTTATCTTGCACTAAACATAGTTCTATCCTGACTACAAGCAATTTTCTTGAAAATTAAAAAGTTAAAGAAAATATGATAATGCCAATTTTGTAACAAGAGATAAATAAATGATAGTTCAATAATTATTAATAAATATAACAATGATATGCTTTATTAATGTTAATAATTAATATGATCAAGTGAGATATCTCTATTTAACCACTATTGTTGTCTTTCTTTAGTGGCTAAATCACATCTGACTCTTTTGTGATCCCATGGACTATAAGCCCACCAGGTTGCTCTGTCCATGGGATTTCCTAGGCAAGAATACTGGAGTGAGTTGCCATTTTCTCCTCCAGGAGATCTTCCCAATCCAGTGATCAAACCTGCATTTCCTACATTGGTGGGAGATTCTTTACCACTGAGCCACCACATAAGCCCATATATAATCACTATGGGCAATATTAAAGATTTAAATAAAAAGAAAAAGCATACTAGAAGAAAATAATGCCAAAATCTAAATTCAATCTTGATAGTGGATATTAAGAATTGAAGAGACATAGAGTTTAGCATTGTTTTTTCTCTGGCTTTTTAAGCAATCAGGAATCATGTATATGTTAAGACAGGAAAGGAGTCCCTTGGAGACTCAGCAGGAAGCATTTCAAAATAGCCCACTGCTCAAAAAGTGGTGTGGAGGAGGATTTGTCTTCCAACATTTCGCTGACAATTCCAACATTTTCACTTTGTCTCATAAAATTCTCCCTGATCCCAAGTAGAACCATGTCTTTTGCCTTGCCTCACAGTTTCAGCTGCCTTTTGATACTCTTGGCTACTGTCCAGTATTCCCTTTAAGGCAAATCATACTGTGCTATAGGCAAAATAAATTCCTGGGAAAATATTCAGGCTATATTAAATACGTTCAAAAATTGTTCCCAGCATCACTTGTTCCTATCAGATTCATTTCTTGGTTCACTTTGTTGAGTCTTGTTTATTCTTTAGTTTGTCTTTTGCCTATTCATTCCACCTTCAGGTGACTACAAAATGAAAGTTTATGTATTTATTAATTAAACTAATGGAATTGTTTATATGCAGCAACATTATTAAAAAATTCATGTGCAGAATTTTTGGAGGTATGGAATAGTTGTACTTTTCCGTATTCCTTCTAAATACAACTAAAAACAGGGACGTGATGTATAAAATAAACATAAGACTCTGAAGTGTAGAGAGAAGAAAGCAGGCCAGATAAGACTCTAGGACCTGGGTAATGGTCATGAGTGGTCTGGATTTTCTTTTTACCAAATGTTTCCTAGATTTGGAGCTCAAGAAGCTGGCAACCTGGAAGGGCCAATGGATGTGTGGTAGGGGGGTGGAGGGAACCTTGCTTTCTCTAATCAAAGAATCAGAAAATAAACAAAATAACAAGATAGGCAACTTTGAGACAATCAGTATTCTATTCCAACCAAAAAACACAGAGAAAGTGTAACCTTACCCACTCATGCCGGGACAAGCCAAGTAAGGTGCCTGACACATTGTGAAGTTGTAGAGAGGTGTCAAGACAGGGTGCCCTTCAGGGTGCTGTTAGAAGGCCAGGTAGGGGTTAGGACTCTCTCCACCAGCTGGAAGGAAGCCCCTCTGTGGACTCACCTGCCCCACACAGCAGTAAGGAGGCACTCTTCCCTTAGAGTAAAAACTCTTCAGTAGCTTATCACTACCCTTTGTACACAAGCATCCTTCAATCTGTTAATCCTTTTATTGATGGATAGATAGCATCACCGACTCAATGGACACGAATTTGAGCAAATTCCGGGAGACAGTGGAGGACGGAAAGCCTGGCGTGCTGTAGTCCGTGGGTTTGCAAA
Organism: Cephalophus harveyi; assembly: GCA_006410635.1. NCBI lineage: Eukaryota > Metazoa > Chordata > Mammalia > Artiodactyla > Bovidae > Cephalophus > Cephalophus harveyi. The sequence continues at coordinate 9,575 of SJYT01084946.1, read as the reverse complement.
GAACTGGAGATGACTTAGCAACTGAGCAACAACAACAAAATCATTTTATCCACATGTATCAATTTATTATTATGAAAAAGAAGAAAATAAACTTGATAACATTCCAGTGAATAATGACAGACATCAGAAAGCAGAACTGTTTTCCTGAAATAAATCAATCCATTGAAATCTACATATTGATGGAATAACATGTGTCTGGGAAAATCTAACCAGAGCAAAACACACGAATACATGTCCTGATGAACCTATTGGTCTTTAAATAAAGGGGAAAAAAATCCTTTACTTATTCAGACAAAATATCCAAGGGAAAGAGATCAGATAATTTTTAGAATTCACTCAATTTTATGACAGAGTGGGGGAAAAATGCATTTTAAAACACTCAAGGAAAGAACATTAAAAAAATCCTAAGTATATCAACAAATACATATCAGTCAAATACATGTAAATAAACAGAATAGATCACAGTCTTGATTAGATAGAATTAGGGTCATAAAAACATTTTATAAGACAAAGTACAGTTTATAGTCCTATAGAATACAATTCATATTGATGATAAATCAGTTATCAGTATGTGTTTGTGAAACAGCACAACAGCCGTTTGCATATAACAGAATTTAAGGAATGGAAGGAGAAAGAGATTGAACCACCATCAATAACAGAGGATTTAATATACTCATCACAGACCTAAACACATAGTGGACAAAAATTCAGTCAGGGCATAGAAGATCCAAACAACTTAGTCACTAAAAGTTGATAAAGATGGTGAATACATGTACCCAGAGAAAAGGCAGGAATGAGAGAGAGATGCATGATGTGAAAAACACGTTTATACATATATTTAAAAATAACTGGGGAAATCATGGCAGAATTTTAGGTGATCCTAAAGGATTCTTCATTTTGTTAGGTGTGAAAATGACATTGTGGTGACATGTGAAGGTGTTTGTGGTTTTCAGAAATGCATACTGGAGCTTGTATCGAAATAACCTGACAACTCATTTAAACTACCTTTAAAAAGGCATAGATAAAACAAATGTTCAATTATTGATAACTATTTTACATTGGCTATATGACAGATTGCTTAAATTCCAGTCTATGTCTTTCTAACTGTAAGACCTTGTCTTTCAAACTGTGACTTTATTTACACTCACTCTTTAGACTGAAAAATGGCTTCAGTATAAATATGCAACCCTTATTGGTGGTTACTCTCCTAGACAGCAGGTCACCTGCTCACAAGGTACCTAACATGATTTGCTGAGGACGTTGCCTTTCAGTAAGAGAAACTGCCAGCAAAGAACAACCTCTGAATTCTGTCTCAGGTTACACCATAGGATTCCTTTCCATTGACCTTTCTTGGTTTTAAAATAACTTTTATTAGATTAAAGAAAACAGACATTTTGGAGCCATGACGCATTCCTGACCTTCCAAGCAGCACAGTTCTGTAGGTGTTTTGACCTCTCATGTTAGTAGCTGACAGAGTTCTCCAAGCAAACCATGAAAACTTGTGCCGAGTTTCAGAGCCAGAGCACCTCAGTCTTAGAGCTTTAGTTCCGATTACTGCTTTTTTTCTTTTTTTTGTTCATGAGAGTTTGTATTCCTTAGGGCAGTGCTTCCGAAAAATATCTGATGTAGGTCCGGGACTACAGTTGACCGAACTGGGTCTGGGGCAGAAGCTAAAATAAAAATCTGAGATTTGCTATTCTAGGAGTATGATTAATATGAAATTAATTACCTGAGACACCCAGCAAGGAGAAGCAGAAGTACCTCAGCCAGGACATGGGTGAGTCAACCCGCTCCAGCTCAGCAGTGATCGGTGACTTCTTGACAACTATTCTGAATGAGGTCTCCATGCTGCTATCTGAGAAGTGTTCCTGACTTCAGGGAGGGTCTTAGATTTTGGAAGGAGGCCAGACAGGTCCAGGCAGGCAGACAGGCAGAAAATTAATAAATAAAACTCATCCCTTTTAAGGAGTAAATGTAAAATGTATAAAGAAAACTAACATAAGAAAGAGTCCTGTTGTACCTTGCTCTGAAAAGATAAAAATAAACTAAGGAAAGTAATCTGGTGGTTTTATTGTTTTAGCTGCTAAGTCATGTCCAACTCTTTTGTGACCCCATGGACTCTAGCTCACCAGGCTCCTGTCCCTGGGATTTTCCTGACAAGGAAACTGGAGTGGGTTGCTGTTTCATTCTTCAAGGGATCTTCCCGACACAGAGATCAAACTCAAGTCTCCTGCATTGCAGATGGATTCTTTACTACCGTGCCACCTGGGAAGCCCAAGGAAAGTAATCTAAACATTGCTTTAAGAATGGTTAGTATCCTTGAGGAGACGTTAATAAAATAAAGAACATATGTGATGAAATGATGAAGTGAAAATCTAATGGAAATCCTGAAAAAAATTCTGTATGTAAATCTTTCAAAAGGCAAGTTGCCCCTGACTGAGTAGAGTTAAAGAGATAGGCAGTGAACCTGATGTGGTAAAGATGGAGGGAAATATGAAGGCAATGACTTTAGACTCAAGGCAGGGCAGAGATGGATGGAGAAGCTTGTATATAAGTCAAATAAAAGTTTAAAAAATAATATAGATTTAAGAAAGTCAAGAAGAAATAGACACTTGCCAAAAGCCACAGTAACATACAAATTCCTGTGGTTTTATGTGGAAGGAAGACCAGCTCGTGCTTTTGGCTCCAGCAGGGTGTGGCCCTAGGCTTTTTGAGAATGTATATCAGGTCTGTCTCCTGGTTCAGACCGGGGAGCTTCCCCCTCAGGGCATCTTCCCCACCTTGGTTTTGTCTGGCAAGGGCTCCCCATCCGACTTCTATGTGTCTTGGAGAACTGGAGGATGGTTTGACATTGTCAGTGTGAACAATTGGACACTGGAAGAAACTAGGAAAAGTAGGTAGCGTTTCCTCTCTGGGTTCCTAACCTCTTTATCCTTAGATCTGAGATTCATCCACAAGGCCCAGTGAACCATGTGAAGGGGTATCGTTGACTGGAATTCCTGCCCTTTAACTCCTCTTTTCAGAGACGGGTTTTTTTGCAAAGTGTGGGGTTGTCTTTACCAGGCTTTTACTTTCTAGGATCCAGACTAACGACCCATTCTAGCCAATAGTTGTTAATTGCTCCATTCTCTTCCACATTCCCTAGCCCTACATTCTCGAGTTTCTATGTATGTTTTTTTTTTTTTTTTCCTCCCATAGTAGAAACAGGCATTTCTGACATATGTCCTGGATTTTAGTACCCAGAAGCTTATATCCATCCTTTAGAGGTGGTCATGTCTCAAGTAATTAATAGAAGACATTTCCTTCCAGAGCTGGTTCTGGGAAATGTTTTCTTGAGATAAGGGAGACATCCTTACCCGGGCTTCTCAGAAAGCTCCCCTGAGGGACCTGAATCACAGCTGCCATGCTGGCCCCCACATCTTAACAGAAAGCCTCTGAATCCAGCTCCTCTCCTCGGTTTTATTCTCTGAGGCAGTCAGTGTGACCTTCTTCTATTCATCCTCCCAAATTAGTTTCACTAATGGTGAAAGACCTTGAGTCTCCCTGGCTTCCTGTGAAGTCAAAGTTGCCTCTGCAAGGCTTCCCTCTAAATCAGTGCTGTAGCAAATTCCATCCCCCAGGCCTGATTTTTTCCAACTCCATCACACCGTGCTGTGTTTTACAGCTCACAAAAGAGTTTGTAAAAATTCTCAACACACACAGACAGGTCTTTTCTCCTTCCTGTTGATGTATGGTAAGAAAGATATATGATGAGAAAGTTGACTTCAAAATCTTGGCAGCGTCTCCTATAAACAAATGCCTGTCCCAGTCCTGGTAGTCATTCATCTGGAGATCAAGGGATCTGCTGGTTGTGACTATAAGTCTTAGCTTCAAGACCTGTGTGAAAGTTTTCATGAATCTGTGCCTCCTCCAAGGCCCGTCATCCCTCTTACATTTCAGCAGCATCTCTAACAGCAGCATCTCTAACTAGAACTTGAATCCTCTTGTCTTGTCTCAGAGGCCTGCATGATATTCTTTTTAGCTGAAGCCTTTACTGCAGAGTAGTAAATACTGGGACCTCTGTCCACACACACCCATCCTCACCTGGTGTTGACCACTCAGCACTGAGCCCCGCACTAGGAATTAGCTGCGTCATAGATAAACCCCGCCCTCAAACCTGGGCCTCCTCCCGGGGTAGTGTGGCCATTGATTACTTTAGATGGTGGAAAAGGCCCTGGCCCTTTGTCTCAATGTAAGGTAACTCGTCATCTGGGGTTCCAAGTTCCCTGGAAGAGCATCTTAAGCTTCAGCTGTAATCACACAATGAGTTGCTTTCTTGCTTTCTCCCTCTTCTGAATACTACCAAATTCATTCTCTCCACCGCCCCCCCCCCCAAAAAAAACCACCCCAGGGAGCTTTCTCAATGGAATTTTCCCATCTCAGTGTTTATTTCTAAGGAACCCAGTCTGAGACAGGTGGTATCAGAAGGGATAGCCTGCTCAAAACCAGGAGACTGGAGACGGGTCATTCTGTGGTTAGTAGGCAGGAGGAGCAGCATGGCGTGGAGGTAGATGAAGCGTTGGTAGCCCACGGCTGCCGTGGCAGGGCAGGAGGTGGTGAACAGCTACTGCGCTGTCTCTGGCCGAAATAAGAGGGAAGTGGTAACTAGGGATTGTGGAACTGCATGGCAGCTGCTAAGCATCATCAACTCTTTGTTGGAGAAAGAGTGATTCATCACTCAGGCTCAGAGTGATTCATCAATAGTTCAAGGCAAAATGTGGAAGCCAGATAACCTTCTTGATTACACTTAATAAACCCCTCATATCCTGCATCCAAAGGGCAGATGGAACAGAGGAAAGCTCAGCATCTAATTAGGAGGGAGACTTAGGGTCTAATGGTGAGGGTAGTGGAACCTTAGAGAAGGTTGAAATAGCCCCAACTATTCACCTGTACCAAGGTCATGACCTTGCAACTTGAAACAGGGAAGCTGAGTAACATAGGCAAGAGACTTTAACAGTGTCCATGTCACTCTTGCCTCAGGATTATGTTAACTTCCTTCCCTCTGTCACAATATAGTCCACAGTCACCTGGATCATCTGGAGAGTCTGCTGGACATCTTATTGGTCCCTTATACCCGTGCCATTATGCTGTGTTAATCACACTGCCGGGCAGTAAGTGACCGGCATGCTGGAGGTTTTGATGTACACTCTACAGAGTGTAGGAAATAACCTGAGGATGATTCAGGGTGTTTCCACATCAGTGAGGGTCATAAAAATTCAACAGGTTTGCAGCCTATGGGGCTTTTCTTCCCAGGTAAGCGCAGGTTGCTGCAGTTGACACCACTCAAAACCAAACCAAGAAGCAAGGACCGTGACAGACCTCTTTGGGCTTGCGCTGCAGCACGTTTGACATGTAGACCTTCTGCTCCAGCCTGTTTAGGGGGTACACAGAAGGTGGCTAGGTTTGATCGGGACCAAGAAAAGGCTAGGCATGTGAGTCCTTTGTTCCAAAGGCTGGTCGAGAGCAAGTTCCATGTATCCATGCAGTCTCCTGGGAACTCTGCATCCATGGGAGAAGCAGGGCAGGGCCCCTCACCCAGTTTGCACATCAGACCACAGCCACATTTCCTCTTTAAGGAAAGATTTGGCTTTTTCTAAAATTGTGTATCATTTGAGGCTAAAGTTAAACTTTTAAGTTCCAGTTGGTTATTCTATAAGGAAATACCTTGCGTCTACTCAATCCTATGAAAGTGTTAGTCGCTCAATCATGTCCGACTCTTTGCCACCCCATGGACTGTAGCCTGCCAGGTTCCTCTGTCCATGGGATTCTCCAGGCAATAATACTGGAGAGGGTTACCGTGTCCTCCTCCAGGGGATCTTCCAGACCCAGGAATTGAAGCCGGGTTTCCCACATTGGAGGCAGATTGTTTACCATCTGAGCCACTAGGGAAGCCTCACTCAATCTAGAAGTTCATTTAACAGTGCTTTATCTGAAATATCCAAATATATCCAGATTGCAGATTAAAAATCTGGGCATCTGAGGAGAGAAATGTACCACTGAGACTAGGTAGTAAGAAGCAAGTGGAGCTTCCACTGAGCTGGAGTTTATACTTGATCTTTGTCAAAGTTCATTATTCGTGCATTTAATCAGGAAAATCGTACAAGGAAGAGAGAAGAATGTGGCACCAGTCACAATGGACCTGAGAAAACCACTGTAATGCCAGGGATTCTATGAAAACTCTCTGGGTTCAGCATCAGTCTTCAGAGGTTAACTCATCCTTTGTATTGTTGAAGGAAATGCTTTGGGTACAAAATGGGCTTTTAATAGATAAAATATTTCCTGGGCTTAGTTTAAATATATAGAACCTCAAGCTTGCTTATCACTGGAGTCTTCACAGATTAATCCTAATCCATGTTCTGAAATTTAAAGGACTATGTACTTCATTTTCAAACACTTAGTACTAAAATATAGCAATTAAGACAACATTATCTCAAAATGAGAAATAAAATGATTTTTCTTCAGAAAGGTGATGCATTTTTGCTCACTTTCCTTTTGAAAATGTCATCAGTCTATTAGCTAGCTGACAAAAGCTGGGAGTGAAAATTACAAGCTTATCATATGTATTAATTACTCAGCATGAGGTAAACATGAATATAAAAAATGTCATGAAGAGTTTTTTTAAATGGTAATAGGAACTGAAACATAAAGAAGAAACTTTGATATTTGTTTGTGTTGGTAACCACAAACATTGTTTTTCTGAATAGTCTGTATTTTTTTTTAATTAAGATGGCATGCTATTTAGAGAGAAATAATGACCTGTTAGAAAATTGATTTATTGAAAAAAATGCTTCAAATTGATGGATATGAAAGTCTTTAAAAAAGGCTGAGAGAATAATCAGCAAAGTCACACATGATAGTATCTGAGATGGAAAAGTAACCTGTAGACTTAGGATTTTCATACACATCGCATTTCTGTACATCTAAAGTAAGATTTCTCTAGTTGCATTTCAGTTTTATCATCTTCCTACTTTTGGGCTTCACTACAGTATTTCACCCTGGGGAAGGAAATGGTAACCCACTCCAGTATTCTTTCAGGGGAAATCCCATGGACAGGGGAGCCTGGCAGCTACAGTTCACGGGGTCACAAAGAGTCAAGACATGACTAAGCGACTTAGCACAGCACAGCGCTGTATTTCACAGACTCACTTAATATATAGTATCACCCAACTGTTGTTTTTATGACTTTGTAGAAGAAAGATCACTATGTACAAGAATTTGTTTACATGTAATCTTTTCACATTTAAACAATATTATTCAGCCCATTTATTTTCTTTAATTGCAACTCTCTTCCAGATGTCATTTTTAGCTTACTTTGTTTATTTAAAAAATGTTGTTATACACAGAATTAGTGTTCATATCTTCATTAATCTCAAAAGACACAAAATTTTTGCAAGATGTAAGTCAAGACAAACTTCAGGCAATATGAATATATTATTTCTTTTTGTAGTTGTGAGAATTACTGTGGTTTTGCTGAAATGCATCCCATTTTGAGAGACTGCCAAATTGGGATTGTTTTTTGATGGTTTTCTAATAAATGATGCACTTTCAGAGAAGTGCTCAAGATTCCAGAAGCACTAAATAGACAAATAGGAAAGGACACTACTGTCACTGTATAGTGAAAATATACTTACATGTTTGCTTGCTTGTTTATTTATTTATAACTTGCCCACTTCAGCAAAGATTTAAGGCAAGTTGATTAAGTTGTATGCTACTTTAGAAGAGGGCATTTGAACATCTCCCAAATGTAATGTATTGGAACCAGGTGGAGTGAACATGTTAGATGGGACAAATCATTCTCCCTGGAGGAGATAAGCAATTTAATATTTTGATATTGCTGCTGCTGCTGCTGCTAAGTGGCTTCAGTTGTGTCCCACTCTGTGAGACCCCATAAACTGCAGCCCACCAGGCTCTCCTGTCCTTGGAATTCTCCAGGCAAGAACACTGGAGTGGGTTGCCATTTCCTTCTCCAGTGCCTGAATGTGAAGTCGCTCAGCCGTGTCTGACTCTTCACGACCCCATGGACTGCAGCCTACCAGGCTCTTCTGTCCATGGGATTTTCCAGGCAAGAGTACTGGAGTGGGTTGCCATTGTCCATGGCAATATGTTTTCTGGTTAAGAATGACCAGCTTCCCCGCCCCGATCCTCACTTTCTTTCTTTTGGAAACAGATTTGAGAGTAAAAAGTGGAAGATATAGCTTCACATTTAACAAATAATCTCTGTTCCACCAAGTAAAAATTTTAAAAGCCCTTCTTACTCTTGAGAGCCCAGGAGGGAGATGGAGTTTGGTTTCTTTAACTAAACTCTCAGGAGTTAAGATGGGGGGCTGTTTTATTTTACATGTTCAAAAGAATTTTTACTAATCTTGAGAATAAGGCAAATGAAGCTGGCTAAGAAAACCAGACTGAGGTTTTAGTGGGGACTATTACTTGACATGTCAAAGGAAGGCTTGTATAAATTGAGGTTATCTCTTCCAGCTTCTTGCTCAATGGGCCTTTGAATAGCAAGTCCTTTGGGGGTCAATGGAGTGAGGAGACAGCCTTAGTTCATTTAGAGTTGTCCTGTGTCTACTTAGCAAAACTGGAACTGTATCTTCCAGAATTCCCTTCTCTTCAGAGTTCTAGGGGAATTGGGGTTTCCTTCTTCATTTGCATCTTTTGCATCAGAAATGGGAGGAACCATCAGTCTAGTTTGCTTCTGTGCTGGTGCAGGAAGCAAGGCGTTGCTGCTGGTTCTCACCATTGCTGTCTGCCACAATTGTCACCTTGTGGCCACAGATCCCTCTTTCGCTTGTCTGTATTCAGGGCCAGGTGGATGATGTGATGTGACTGGAGGCTGTGAGGTCATCAGACACCCATATACTTTCATCCTCTTGGTTTCCAGCTTCTTTTCACAGTTTTCTATTATAGAAAAAAAAAAAAGTATGGTTGTTACAGAAAATTTAGAACATACAGAAAGCTAATAAAACAATCATCTGTGACCCTGATGCCCCATCGTGTGTGCATCAGTTGCTCAGTCTAGTCCAACTCTTTGCGACCCCATGGACTGTGGCCCGCCAGCTGGTGGGTTACCATTTCCTCCTCCAGGGGATCTTCCCAACCCAGGGGTCAAACCCACATCTCCTGTGTCTCCTGCTTTACAGAGCGATTCTTTACTGCTGAGTCATTAGAGAAGCCATTTCAGTTCAGTCGCTCAGTCGTGTCTGACTCTTTGCGACCCCATGAATCACAACACTCCAGGCCTCCCTGTCCATCACCAACTCCTGGAGTTCACTCAAACTCACGTCCACTGAGGCAGTGAGGCCATCCAGCCATCTCATCCTCTGTCGTCCCCTTCTCCTCCTGCCCCCAACCCCTTCCAGCATCAGAGTCTTTTCCAATGAGTCAACTCTTCGCATGAGGTAGCCAAAGTACTGGAGTTTCAGCTTTAGCATCATTCCTTCCAAAGAAATCCCAGGGCTGATCTCCTTCAGAATGGACTGGTTGGATCTCCTTGCAGTCCAAGGGAATCCCAAGAGTCTTCTCCAACACCACAGTTC
>SJYT01084941.1:36345-154586 GCA_006410635.1 Cephalophus harveyi | reverse complement strand
GTTGGTCATAACTTTCCTTCCAAGGAGTAAGCATCTTTTAATTTCATGGCTGCAATCACCATCTGCAGTGATTTTGGAGCCCAGAAAACTGTTTCCACTGTTTCCCCATCTATTTGCCATGAACTGATGGGACCAGATGCCATGATCTTAGTTTTCTGAATGTTGAGCTTTAAGCCAACTTTTTCACTCTCCTCTTTCACTTTCATCAAGAGGCTCTTTAGTTCTTCTTCACTTTCTTCCATAAGGGTGGTGTCATCTGCATATCTGAGGTTATTGATATTTCTTCCGGCAATCTTCATTCCAGCTTGTGCTTCCTCCAGCCCAGCGTTTCTCATGATGTTCTCTGCATATAAGTTAAATAAGCAGGGTGACAATACACAGCCTTGACGGACTCCTTTTCCTACTTGGAACCAGTTTGTTGTTCCATGTCCAGTTCTAACTGTTGCTTCCTGACCTGCATATAGGTTTCTCAAGAGGCAGGTCAGGTGGTCTGGTATTCCCATCTCTTTCAGAATTTTCCACAGTTTATTGTTATTATTAAGAGTTTGTGTCTAATTGTCCGAAGTCAGTCTGTATTATCGGTATTAATTTTTGTTCATTTCTTAGTAGCAATTCCTATATCTTCTAAAATATTTTCTAATAATAATATACTTCAGATCTTCACCACTGAAAAGTAAAAAATCAATATCAGGGATAAACAAACTACTGCTCATAGACCAAATCTAGCCCTCTGTTTATAAAGAAAGTTTTGCTAGAACACAGTCTTCTTTTATCTATTATCAATGGCTATTTTAGTGCTGCTTCTGCTAAGTCGCTTCAGTCGTGTCCGGCTCTGTGCAACCCCATAGACGGCAGCTTACAACAGCAAAACTGAGTAGCTTATATAGTCTCTGTTGCAGCTACTCAATTCTGCTGTTGTAGAAAATCCCATGGATGGAGGAGCCTGGTAGGCTGCAGTCCATGGGGTCGCTAGGAGTCGGACACGACTGAGCGACTTCACTTTCCCTTTTCACTTTCATGCATTGGAGAAGGAAATGGCAACCCACTCCAGTTGTTCTTGCCTGGAGAATCCCAGGGACGGCGGAGCCTGGTGGACTGCCATCCATGGGGTCGCACAGAGTTGGACATGACTGAAGTGACTTAGCAGCAGCAGCAGCGCTAAATAGCCATTGTGTGAAATGATAAAAATTAGGATAATGGTCAAACACTTTAGCAATTTTGGGAAAAGCAGAGCAAAATTAGGTTAACTTTCCATTCTAGTTTGCAAAGCAGCTATCTAAATCTTCAGTTTACTGAGAACTGTGGTTTCTTATTCTCAGTGTTATGAAAGCAAGTCTTTCCTTAGGGCTATAAGTTCTAATTCTATGCCCACTCTTGACTCCACTAGGCAGATTTTATTGTGCCTTTATCTTTTACCTAGCAGCTGGGGATAGTGATGTATGAACATGAACAATTTTGTTTCATATCTTTAAGTAGTTAGATAGTTTTTAATATTGTCAACTGTACTCACCATTTCTGTTTTTGAAGGAGAAAAAATTAATGTAGAAGATCTGAAAAATATTCTGGAAGGCTTCGGGATAGAATTCACACCTAAAGAATACTCGAAACTGGTGAAAAATCTGCCAGTTGATGGTAAGCATTTCAAACAAGATTAGAACTTTTGAGAAAGGTTAGTCTTAGGTGTTTAAAATAACTTAAAAAAAAAAAAAAAACTATATCTACTAGCTATCCTAATTTTAAAAACCGCAGCAAAAAGAATGTAAAAAATTTTAGTGTGACTTTGTCCTTCCTTTGGAAAGTGTAATTCTTTCTTTGGGAAACTCTAAATACCAACTCTATTTTCTTAAATCCTGCCATTGGATACAAAAATTCCTTTCATTATATTTGGTTCCACCCTCAGAACTAAAAGTTAAACAGAGAGATGTAAGGAAGAAAATGAGGATGGGAGAAATAAAAGAGTAGGAGAATGAAGAAAAAAGTCAAAGAAAAGTGAAGGAAAGACATGTTGATGTTCCAGTTAAGGTGTTTGCCGCTAATTATTGGTTATACAGCCAGACACAGCACTCTGAGAGTTTTCTTTGTCCATAGTTTCAAAATCACTGGAGGGCAAAAATCAAAATTATTTCTAAGACAAATCATTTTAAAGCATTTTTGTGAAATTATACCTTTTTATTGTCTCTCTTCAATTTCTATATCCCTTTATCTGTGATGTCGATTGTGCCTTTTCTTACAGATGATGGGAATATATATGAAAATAGATTGCTAGATGGTGTGAAATCTTTCAATGGTAAGAAGCATGATGAGAAGAAACATAAATAAGATTCTTCTGCCTTACATTTGCATTAATATTATTGTCTAATTGTTCTTTTGTGGATCTTACCACCTTTCACATAAACCAATTATTTTTTATTTGTTTTGAATGTATGTGCTTTTTTCAGATAGTCTTTCCTGCTTAGTAAACTTTGGCGTTTATTAAATTTATTTGCAAAGCAAATCTAAAGTTGGGTCTATATAGAAAATGTGAAGTAAAGAATTGGCAGTAGTTCTGGGCATTCCATCATTGTAACTCACTGGAGAATGAATTTGTACCTTGTTAAGATTGTCCTTAAGACCATGCAGAAATTACAATTCTAATTCTATTTTGTTCACATTGTGCACTTGAACATTTTGGATCAGTGATATTTTTAGTGATAGTCTTGGTTGTATGGAAATTGACTGAAATTTTCTCTATTGGAGAAGTCATTAAATTTCCCTTGTGTTCCCAAATGTTTCCTTAGGTGGGAAGGTTGATGTCAGTAATCTGGAAAAGGTTTTGGGAAACATGAAAATCAAATTCCCAGATAACAAGCTCAAAGATTTGTCACAAAACCTACCAGTTGACGGTGAGCATCACAGATGATATTAGACCTTTTAAAACTTAGACTTATAAGCTTATGTTTGAAAATTTCTGGCACTAAATCTGTTTTGGTGATAATATCACTTTTTAAATCTTTGAAAAGAGCCCAGTCCTAACATAAGAGACTATTTTGACATAGTGTGCTTTCAGTGATCTCAGTATGCATGATGGTACATGTGCTACAGTGAGTTAAGGGAGTTTAACCCTTTCCTTGAAAGAAGCTGAAGAAGGGCTTATTACCCACAGAGAAGAGGTTGCTAATTTCAGATTAAGTATATGATTTAAATTTATTTTAAAAATCATGTCACCCAGCTATACATTCCTGTTGGAGGGGGTAATTGAGAGAACATGACTGCCAGTTGACCTGCAAACTGGACTCAAGGCAATTGGAGGATCCTTACCACCTGCCTTGTGCTTAGAACATCCACTGTGTCCACTGTTCCCACAATGAGAGTTGTGTTCAAGGAAAGAGCCTTGAGAGAGCAATGTGTTGTTGAATCCCATCTGGACAGTATACATGACTAAACCCAGTTAAAGTCGCTATATAAATTTTTAAGACTCTGGCGGGCAGTGCAGAGATCTACTTGTAGTCACCAAAGACAAGCCTCATATGTAAGTTTCCTTGCTTAGAAACCTTTCAGCCACCCATCTGGAGTGGTCTGCTCTTGCTTTGGTCTCCCCCTGCCCTCAGTATACAGGTGGCTGGCTTCAGATTTTACCTGGGAAGCTCCTTAGGTTTCAAATCAGCAATTCCTTTATACACTTGCAAATTACCAATTTCCTTATCCCTTCCTGTGTGTTTTGGCACACGCTCACATTATTCATCCCTGACCTTATCTCTGTCTACACTAAGAACCTTAAACAGCAATATTTTATCTTCCTTTATTTTATTTACTTGCTTGTCGCTGTGCTGGGTCTTTGCTGCTGTGTGCAGACTTTCTCTAGGTGCTGTGGGCAGGAGCTTCTCTGTTATGGTGCGCGGGCTTCTCACTGCAGTGCCTACTCTTTTTGAGCAGCACAGGCTCTCTAGAGCACCGGCTCCGTACGTAGGTGTGGCTTGTGGGCTCAGTTCCCCATGGCCTGTGGAATCTTCCCAGACCAGGGATCAAACTCATATCGCCTGCACTGGGAGGTGGATTCTTTATCACTGGACCACCAGGGAAGTACTCTTTTTATTTATTTATTTTAATGGAGGATAATTCTTCACAACCTTCTGTTGGTTTCTGCTGTACAACAGCGTGAATCAAGCATGTATGTGCTTAGTAGCTTAATTGCATCTGACTCTGTGACCCCATAGACTGTAGCCCACCAGCTCCTCTGTCCATGGGGATTCTCTAGGCAAGAATACTGGAGTGGGTTGCCATGCCGTCCTCCAGGGGATCTTCCCAACCCAGGGATTGAACCCAGGTCTCCCACATTGTAGATGGATTATTTACCATCTGAGCCACCAGGGAAGCCCAAGAATTTTGTAGTAGATAGCCTTCCCTTCTCCAAGGGATCTTCCCAGCCCAGGAATCAAACCAGAGTCTCCTGCATTGCAGGCAGATTCTTTACCAGCTGAGCTACCAGGGAAGCCCCAATCAAACATAAGTATACATATATCTCCTCCCTCTTGAGCCTCCCTCCCTTCCACTTCAGTTTATTAACATTCATATAATGCCCCATTTTAATCCTCTTGCCTAACATTTACTGTGCCTACCTTCCCAGAGTCCAGAACTTCACTGTGTCCATGTCTCTAGAGAATAAATTTCTGGTTTTTAGGGAATGGTCAGGGGGGCGAGAGAAGTGATGGTGGAGTGGAATTTGGACAAAATGGGAATAAAAGAAAAGGTGATAACTAACAGAGGAGGGGAATGTTGTTACCTTGCCTGTGTGTACTAACTTGCTAGCAGTCCCCTTGATGTTCATTCCTACACCTTACCCGATACTCTGTATCTTGAAACTTTTTAGGATTCTTCTTTGTGAATTACGCTACTTTTCATTAGTGTCCCCTTATAGGCTTTTTTTTAAATAAATTTATTTATTTTAATTGGAGGTTAATTACTTTACAATATTGTATTGGTTTTACCATACATCAACATACGGAATTTAGAAAGATAGTAACGATAACCCTCATAGGCTTTTAAGTTCCCTGGTGGCTCAGACGGTAAAGGGTCTGTCTACAATGCAGTAGACCTGAGTTGGATCCCTGGGTTGGGAAGACCTCTGGAGAAGGAATGGCAATCCACTCCAGGACTATTGCCTGGAAAATCCCATGGACAGAGGAGCCTGGTAGGCTACAGTCCACTCTGGTCGCAAAGAGTTGGACACGACTAAGCGACTTCACTTTCACTTTCTTTCTTTCTTCCTCAGCTCTGCTGAATTAGTTACCACTCTCCTACTTGCTTTCTAATTTTCAAATGTTTGTAAAGTCTCTTGTTCATGAAGATTTTGTCTCCCATAAATGTCTTTTGAGTTCATTTATTATTACTTTCCTATCATTTTAGTGAAGTTCAAGGAGAGGAGGAAATAAATACTTGTGGGTAGTAAAAACATTTTGAAAAGCTACCCTAGTTAATTTAATTGATCAAATTTAAATAACTGAATGCAGGCTGAGATTCCCATTTAAAAATTGGAAGGTGTAAAGCTTTTTAATCCTCAGGCTAGAGACACCCTCATTATGTACATAAAGAGCAAAGATAAGCATTTGTCAACCCAGATAGTATTCTACTTTCTTCAATGAATCACATTATCTTTCTATACATAATTAGTTGTTATACCTTTGGTGTTGAATCTGTGAAACCACAACACATTTTCCTTGCTCTCTCTGATAGGAAAGCTAAAAGAAAGATCAAAAGCTTTTTCTCACCTAGACTTAGTGAAATCAGTAATAAATGAAGGCTCTGTGAGGACAGGAACCATTTCTAAGCTGCTCACCGTTTTGTGTGTGTGTGTGTGTGTGTACTCAGTCGTGTCTCATTCTTTGCAACCCCATAGGCTATTGTATCCCTCAGTAACTAGCACAATGAGTGCAGATCTTTGACACCTATAAATACTTGTTGAGTGATGAGAAATAGAATTAACTAGATAATATGTTAATTTAGCAACTACTCAACACTCTCACCAAGAATTTTCAGTTGTATTAATTAATAGGTGTTAGCTGATCGTTATCATCAACATGGAAATTTAATGTAAAATTATACTGTGCTATATGTAGCAAGAGACCCCAAAGCATAAATCTGATAACTAAATGTATGGGGAGAATGTACTGGAAACTACCCCAAAGGAAGAATAAGATTCCATAATAATAAATAGTATACTGTTTTTTTGGTAAGAAAATATCAATAGTGTGCATAGTTTCTAGATTTTTTTTTCTTGGCCTACAAATGTACTACATCTGCAATTCTGGGTAATTATACTGATTGAAGAGATAGTTCTTATTATGTTCCATTCTACTGTTTAATTTTAAAGTGTTTAATATTACTATGGGCAGCCCTAACTTGTCTGGATGCGATACAGAATAAATAGACATATTTTTAATTTAAAGACTCTCATATTCTTTGATTATGTAATGAACATTACTACTACCAAAAAATGCAGTAGCTTAAGCTAACTTGGGGGTGATAGTATAGGATAGTGTTAAGTTGGGAAATGAAATGGCAACCCACTCCAGTGTTCTTGCCTGGAGAATCCCAGGGACGGGGGAGCCTGGTGGGCTGCCGTCTATGGGGTCATATAGAGTCGGACACGACTGAAGTGACTTAGCAGTAGCAGTAAGTGGGGAAATAGGTAGACTTAAAGTTCCAAACTGAATGTTTTTACTCTTGTTGCTGGAATCTGATATAGTAGATTGTGTAAAGCCACAAGAACAAACCTGAGGAGGGAAATTTTCATATGCATGCACGCAGAGACTGAGATAAGAGGGAGAAGAGAATAAATAATGAAATTAATGCTTAAATATTTTAATAATCTTTTTAAATCAGTCTACAATTGTGTCTGTCTAAATTGTGGCTTATTTTTTAGTGTTTGGCAAGACTGATCTACATAAACTGCTAAAAGAAATAAGGAAAATAACAGGTGAGCAATACATTTTGTGAAAAGATATAAAACTAAAATGCAAGTACTCCATGTTTACATACAGATGTAAAGCTGTTTTATTATTTTGTCATTGATTTTTAACTTCTGTTTTTGTAACAAAGTTGACTCTAATGACATGAAGATTATATTGGATTATTTGTTTTAGCAAAACATATCATTATTTCTCTATAACAAGTTCTATATTCTCTGAAACTTTTTTATTTTGTGATTTATTTCAGTGGCCAACTCACCTATTCATTCATTCAAAATACTTATCTCACATCTACTGTAACCCAGTAAATGTTAAAGTAAAATTTTGATAGTAATACAAATAATATGGTTAATGAAGATAATTCATCTTATAATTCAGACAAAGTTAGAGAAACACAAATTCTACCTGATGGTTAATACAATTTAGATTAGGTAGCTGCCTGTACTGGAGAAGGTGATGACACCCCACTCCAGTTGTCTTGCCTGGCAAATCCTATGGACAGAGGAGCCTGGTAGGCTGCAGTCCATGGGGTCGCGAAGAGTCTGACATGACTGAGCGACTTCCCTTTCACTTTTCACTTTCACACATTGGAGAAGGAAATGGCAACCCACTCCAGTGTTCTTGCCTGGAGAATCCCAGGGACGGGGGAGCCTGGTGGACTGCCATCTATGGGGTCACACAGAGTCGGACACGACTGAAGTGACTTAGCAGCAGCAGCAGCAGCTGCCTGTACATAACTTCGATCACTTTGCCTCCTGTATATCCCTTTACCGTGAGTTGGGTTAACTTCTTTGAGGTCCTTAAGAGCATTAGAAATAAGTATTTTGTTTAGAATTAAAGAAATAACTTCCAAAAACTGTAGAAAACCCTGTACAAGCTTTAGATACTTCATCGTTTGGAGTCAGTAAACAATTCTCATCTGTAACCATCCCCATCTTTTAAAGGAGAAAAAGTTGAAGCCAAGGACATACACAAAACACTAAAAAACCTGGGAATAGAGCTCACGCATAGGGAAATCTGGGAGCTGTTGAAAATGTTGCCATTTGCTGGTAGGTATTTGATGTATCTGTGTATGTATCTCTGTGCTTGTATAAACTTCATTGTGAGAACTTCATAAAAATGGGCCATTCTAGTTTTGTATAAAAATCTAAAACACAAAAATGCCAGTCTTTAGCTGTAAGAAATTAGGCCTTTAACATTTAGGTTTCTCATTTTTAAAAGCTATAGTATCAAACCTGAGTCTTGCTGTTAAGTGAAATAAATCAGAAAAAGAAAGACAAATACCATATGACATCACTAATATGTGGAATCTGAAATATAACACAAATGAATGTATCTATGAAACAGAAACAGACTCACAGACATAGAGAGCAAACTGTGGTTGCCAAGGGTGAGGTGACAAAGGGGAAAGGATGGATTGGGAGTTTGGGATTAGCAGAGGCAAACTATTACATACAGAATGGATAAGCAACAAGGTCCTACAGTACAGCACAGGGAAATATATTCAATATCCTGTAATAATTGATAGTGGAGAAGAATATGAAAAAGAATATATATGTGTACAATTGAATCACTTTGCTCTACAGCAGAAATTAGCACAACATTTTAAATCAACTGTGCTTCAATAAATTAAAATTTTTTAAAAATATTACTCAGAAATGAATGATGCATTAGTAGGGCAATATGAAAGAAAAGTCTAAATTAGCAAGAAGGTGGTACTTATGGTAAAGAACCTATCTGCAAGTGCAGGAGACTCAGGAGGAGTGGGTTGGATTCCTGGGTCAGAAAGATCCCCTGGAGGAGGGCATAGCAACCCACTCCAATATTCTTGCCTGGAGAATCCCATGGACGGAGGAGCCTAGCAGGCTACAGTCCATAGGGTTGCAAAGAGTCAAACATGACCGAAGTGACTTAGTATACACAGAGAAAGAAAAAGAAGAACTCATAGTGGGGAAAGAGGTAACATCTGTTTCAGTGAAGAATATGGATGTAGAAAATGTAGGAATATAACTTAAGACAAATTTTTTAAGTACGTAATTATGAAATTATGTTCTTACTACCTTTTTTTTTTTTACTGTACATGTAACTCTATTTTACCTTAAATATGCCTTATTTTACAGATGATAAAAAGGTAGAGAAAAATGATTTGCTCAATCACATCAAGGCTTTTCCTGGTAAGTGAAAATCATAAGAAGGAAAGTAAAACTAAGACTTGCAGTTCAGTTCAGTTCAGTCGCTCAGTCGTGTCCGACTCTTTGCAACCCCATGAATCGCAGCACGCCAGGCCTCCCTGTCCATTACCATCTCTCGGAGTTCACTCAGACTCACGTCCATCGAGTCAGTGATGCCATCCAGCCATCTCATCCTCGGTCGTCCCCTTCTCCTCCTGCCCCCAATCCCTCCCAGCATCAGAGTCTTTTCCAATGAGTCAACTCTTCGCATGAGGTGGCCAAAGGACTGGAGTTTCAGCTTTAGCATCATTCCTTCCAAAGAAATCCCAGGGTTGATCTTCTTCAGAATGGACTGGTTGGATCTCCTTGCAGTCCAAGGGACTCTCAAGAGTCTTCTCCAACACCACAGTTCAAAAGCATCAATTCTTCGGCACTCAGCCTTCTTCACAGTCCGACTCTAACATCCATACATGACCACAGGAAAAACCATAGCCTTGACTAGATGGACCTTAGTCGGCAAAGTAATGTCTCTGCTTTTGGATATGCTATCTAGGTTGGTCATAACTTTTCTTCCAAGGAGTAAGCGTCTTCTAATTTCATGGCTGCAGTCACCATCTGCAGTGATTTTGGAGCCCCCAAAAAAACTTTCAAAAGGCTTATCATTCCACAATAATTAGATCATTGATCTTGTTATCACATTAACCTATAGGTCTCCTGTAGATGCAATTATATCTAATGTGATCATTTATAGTTCTCTGACACAGTAAGTTTCATATATACATGTGCAACTTATAATACATAAAAATAGCATTTGGGATTAATATATAAATAAAGTTGTACATAATTTACATAATGTATAATTAAGTTCCTTCTAAATACACCTTTCTTGAAAACTATAGAAAGGGCCCCTGAAATGAACCACAAATATATTCTTGTCTTCCACAGTAAGTCTTTATTGTGGAAAGTGTTGAAGACATTTCACATGTAACCATAAACAGTTTTCTTTTTTTTTTTTTTGGTCATTATGCAATGGATTTGTTTCATCTAGTTGCAATTGGTGCACGAATATAACCAGCATTTTTTTTAAATACCAGTTCCTATTTTTTTATCACTTCATTCTTTCTTAAGGTGGGAAGTGTCATATCTCTAAACTGGGAACCATCCTGGAAAACTTGGGTTATGACCTGGAGAATGAGGAAGTTGAGGATCTGAGGAACCACCTGCCAGTTGATGGTGAGTATGTAGTCGTGGCTTTAGGGAAACTGAGCTCCTCTAATAAAATTTCCAGATGTGTTCATCTGGGAAATTTTATTATCTCAGATTATTAATGTTTAAATCAAAGATCAGTAATCTGTTAAACAGTGATTCCCACCTGAAGGGCTAAATTTTGATGGCAGTGAGAAAATTGACAGACCTAAGAAGCAGGTAGAGAAATGAAACAGAGGAGCACTTTAAAAAAAAAAAAGCCAAAGAAGAAATTTAAAAACCAGTCAGGAAAAAAAAATGTGAAAGTCTCTTAAATCACCATAAAGTTGTAAGAGAATTCCAGAAAATCATCTACTTCTGCTTCATTAGGGCTTCCCTGGTGGCACAGACAGTAAAGAATCTGCCTGCAATGTGGGAGACCCAGGTTTGATCTCTGGGTTGGGAAGATCCTCTGGAGAATGAAACAGCAACCCATTCCAGTATTCTTGTCTGGAAAATCCCATGGGGTAGCAAAGAGTCAGGCACAACTGAGTGACTGACACTTTCACTTTTCACTTTCTATTTCATTGACTACACTAAAGCCTTTGACTGTGTATCACAACAAACTGTGGAAAATTCTTAAAGAGATAGGAATACCAGACCACCTCACCTGCCTCCTGAGAAATTTGTATGCAGATCAAGAAGCAACAGTTAGAACTGGATATGGAATGACAGACTGGTTCAAAACTGGGAAAGTAACAGGTCAAAGCTGTATATTGTCGCCCTGCTTATTTAACTTATATGCAAAGTACATCATGAGAAATGCCAGGCTGGAGGAAGCACAAGCTGGAATCAAGATTGCCAGGAGAAGTATCAATAATCGCAGATCTGTAGATGACACTACCCTTATGTCAGAAAGCAAAGAGGAACAAAAGAACCTCTTGGTAAGTGAAAGAGGAGAATGAAAAAGCTAGCTAAAACTCAGCTTTGAGAAAACTAAGATCATGGCATCTGGTCCCATCACTTCATGGCAAATAGTAATAGACTTTATTATGTTTATTTTGGCTCCAAAAATCACTGCAGATGGTGACTGAAGCCATGAAATTAAGACTCTTGCTCCTTGGAAGAAAAGCTATGACAAACCTAGACAGTATATTAAAAAGCAGAGAGACTTTGCCAACAAAAGTCCATAGAGTCAAAGTTATGGTCTTCCCAGTAGTCATGTACGGATGTGCGAGTTGGACCACAATGAAAACTGAGTGCCAAAGAATTGATACTTTTGAACTGTGGTGTTGGAGAAGACTCTTGAGAGTCCCTTGGACTGCAAGGAGATCATACCAGCCAATCCTAAAGGAAATCAGTCCTGAATATTTATTGGAAGGACTGATGCTGAAGCTGAAGCTCCAATACTTTGACCACTTGATGCGAAGAGCTGACTCATTGAAAAAGATCCTTATGCTAGGAAAGATTGAAGGCAGGTTCAAAGAAACCACAGAGGATGAGATGGTTGGATGGCATCACTGACTTGATGAACATAAGTTTGAGCAAACTCCGGGAGATGGTGAAGGACAGTGAAGCCTGGCATGCAGTCCATGGAATCACAAAGGGTTGAACCTGACTGAACAACCACAAAAGTACACAAATTAGATGAAGGAGTCAGCAAAGATTGGAAGTTTTGCTGGGTGTGGAGTTGGAAACATGAAGAAAGTGCTGTGTAAGGGTTGCATGTGGAAGTAGCCAGCTACAATATTTTAGGCAGTTTTTATTGTGTATGAATCCTGTAATATTAACAGTAAGGTGGTCAAGTATCATAGTACTCCTAGATTCTAAAGTAGAATAGACCAAGTGGAAAGTAAGTCAAGCAATGTTTTTAAAACTTCCTATCACCATTGTGTATAGAATTTAATATTTTATACTATAATTTTGTCTTCTATTCTATATATTTATCATTTATAGAACTTAATTCTTCAATTCCATGCTCAGCTGGGGTTTATTTATAGAACAACTCAGAGTAAACTTCTGAATTTCAGTATTTTGCTCCACAATATAAGGTCTTTGTAACATTTTCTGGGTCTAATGAAAAATCTGTGTCTTACTTATACTTTATCTTACAGATGAAAAGGTTAAACCAAATACTCTCATGGAAAATATTGAGTCATTCAAAGGTGAGTGAAAGTTTATACAGAAAAATCATTATAACAATATGCTGATGCTTTTCTGTTTTGCTTTTAAATATTTTATTCCTATCATACTGACATTGTTAGTTCTCTTAGTATATTAATGGTATCTTTCATTCTGTGATCCACATTAGTTTGGGGTGTATACTTTTTAGCACAACTATTATTTATCATGTCTTGGTAAAATATATTGTATTCTCTGAATTTTTCAATAATGCATATCACTTTTCCATCGTTTAAACAGCCAAAAATCTATGTTATCACAATAAGTGGCAGAAAAAAACATTGGCATACATCTTTTTATGAATAACATTACACAGGAACTTCCCTGGTGGCTCAGACAGTCAAGAATCTGCCTACAATGCAGGAGACCCAGGTTCAATTCCTGGGTCAGGAAAATCCCCTGGAGAAGGGAATGGCTACCACTCTAGTATTCTTGCCTAGAGAATGCCATGAGCAGAAGGGTAGATGGGCTACAGTCCCTGCAGTTGCAAATAATTGGACATAACTAAGCAGCTAACACTTTTAACTTTTTTTATCACATGGGCAAATTAAAAGTAATATGAACACTATCATTACAGAATTAATTCTATAGCCATTTATATTAGTTGTTTAGGCCTCTATACAGCTACCATTTCAGAGTGTTGATTTATCCCATTTTTGTTAGTGTATTCACAAAAGTTTTCTCTCTAGAATTAAGATTGAGTTCTATCTGATATTTCCTTAGTCTTGACTTAGCATTGGCCAACCCTGTTCTTAATCCTGCAATTAAACTTAGATGATGTTTAGACTCATTCATCATGCTTAAGTTTTT
This sequence comes from Cephalophus harveyi, assembly GCA_006410635.1. NCBI lineage: Eukaryota > Metazoa > Chordata > Mammalia > Artiodactyla > Bovidae > Cephalophus > Cephalophus harveyi. The sequence goes on along the minus strand of SJYT01084941.1, from coordinate 141,295 downwards.
CATCAGTCATTGTTTTCATCTTTTCCAAGGAGCCAAGATTAATGCTGATGAAGTAGATGGTGTTTTGAAAAACATAGGGGTAGAACTCACACCTAAGGAACGCTGGAAACTGCTTAAAACTCTACCACTTACTTGTGAGTATTTATGATACTGTTTTTGTCCTCAGAGGAGCTTAGTGTGAATATATTTATTGTTGGGGTAGGTAGGAATCATTAAACCTTTATTCAGTGTATATTTATATTCAACATGTTTAATGAGCACTTCTTAGGTTATAGGATTAAAGACAGAAGTTCTTGCTTTCATGGAGGCTATTGTCAGAGATAGAGCTTACTCCATTGGGATTGAGCTTGAGAACATCATAAATGAATAAAGATTTTTAAATTGATTTTTTAAAATTTAATTTAGGACTTTAATCTTGAAATGTCTAAAAAAAAAAAATAAGGAGGAAAAAGAGGAAGTCAGGTTAAAAAGGGTCAAATCAGAGAGACTGAAAGTTTCAGCCTAGTAAAGAAAGTTTAGAACTTTCTCTACTCCTTAACTTTATTCTTAAAACCAAGGAAGATAAGGATGTATGGATGAAAAATTAGGTAAATCTAAAAGGCAAATCATGTAACATTATTGTCTTTATAAAATAATCTATTCTCTTCTTATGAATTGCTGTATCACATTTCTGTGTTAACAATAATGACTTCCCTTATAGATGACGGAAAGTACTATCAAAAACGGTTGCTACAGGGTTTAAAGACTTTCCAAGGTGAGTGTTAAGAATAATAAGTCAAGTGAAAATGAAGTTTTTGACCTTTGTATTTCCTTTTGGAAGTCCTTTTAATTACTTAATGGTAGTAATAGCTAATTTTTCTTGAGTGTAGTGCCAACCACTGTTCTAAATACTTTACGTCTACTAACTCATTTAAGCCTCACAGAAATCTGTAAGTTAGCTTCTCTGTAAGTTAGCTTCCCAGGTAGCTCAGTGGTAAAGAATCCACCAGCTCAGTGGTAAAAAGATGTAGGAAATGCAGATTCAGTCCCTAGGTTGGTAAGATCCCTGCAGGTAGAAATGGCAACCCATTCCAGTATTCTTGCCTGGAGAATCCCATGGACAGAGGAGCCTGGAGGGCTACAGTCCATGGGGTTGCAAAGAGTCAGATCAAATGAGTGACTGAGCACACACACTAGGTACTTTTCCTAAGTTAGGTACCATTTTACAGATGAGTGATGCTAACCACTTGGCTAAGGTCACTCCATTTGAACTTGGGAGGATCATGATTTGAACCTACATTCTTAACTGCTCCCTTAACAGGGGATCTTCCCTGGTGGCTCAGATGGTAAAGCGTCTGCCTACAATGTGGGAGACCTGGGTCCGATCCCTGGGATGGGAAGATCCCCTGGAGAAGGAAATGGCAAACCACTCCAGAACTCTTGCCTGGAAAGTGCCATGAACAGGGGAACCTGGTAGGCTACAGTTCATGAGGTCCCAAAGAGTTGGACACGACTGAGCAACTTCACTTTCACTTTCTTAACCGTGCTATTATATTGAACAGTTAGGTTATTAATCTTTTTTATTCCCCTTTATGACTTACAGTTCAAGTTTAGATAACCACTAGGTTATTTCCTGGGAGATAATTTACTATTATAATGACAAGTTTCAAACTCAGTAGCCAGAATTGTGGCTAGCATTTCAGACATGTTTCTCTATTATTGATAATAAATGAATGATGACTAATAAGTCTCATAATGCCACATAACATGTAAAGGAGATGTTTTTTCTTCACAGTCTCCACCCTATCCTCTGCTACCTTGGTTTTCTATTTTCCTTGAACATCTGCATTGCAACTTTGCTTTTCTCCCTCCCATTAGGGTTTGGTGCATAACACTTAACTAAACCATTTTTATTTTAGGCATAATTTTAATCTTTTCTCATTTCATCTCTTAATCAAGGAGGACATGTTTTAGAAAATAAACTAGAAACCGCTTTGACAAACCTGAACTATGAACTTGAAAATAAAGAATTAAATGATCTACGTAACTGTTTGGAAATTGACAGTGAGTATTTAATTTACCACTTGTGATTCCTTTCAGACGAGCCTTTGAAGTCTTTGTAGCATCCCAGAGTATACTTGTTCAATTTCATTTAGAAAGTAAGAAATTTTTATAGAATTATGATTTTCAAGGAGGAGAAATATGGCTTCTGATTATTATTCTCAGTATTGTCAGAGATCCAATAAGGTCATTGGTAGATTAAGATTCAACTAGGAAAAACAAACACTTCAGGAAAAAATAGCAGAAGCTACTGAAATAGATGTTGAAAAGGGTCAGAGATTGACAAAGTAAGAAGGCAAACAGGATTTGGAATTGTTTGACAGGTAATATACAAAGAGAGATGATCATATTTCCATTTAGCAAATACGAGTATCAGGTTGAAATAGTCAGTGATATCTGATTTGAGACCAATAATATGGCAGCAGAGATATATCTGTTAGATTAAAAAGACCATTTAGGAAAAGCATTAAAGATCTGATTTAGCATGTTAAAACACCTTCTTTAGAATTCTATAAGATAGTTGGATATAAGAAAAACATTTAAAAATCAACAAAATTTTTCTATGTAAGTAATGACAACTTAGAAAATTTCATGGAAAAAGTGATCCTAATCCTAATAGCAATAAATATTTTGTCTGTATCTGATTATCCTTCGTATTTCAGATAATGGAAAAGTTCCTCTGAACTCCTTGATGAACATTGCAAGTTTATTTTCTGGTGAGTGAGAAGTGATGATGAAAAGATATAAAATCAAGATATTTTGCCATATGTACATATCATATTTTAATTATATATTCCAATATTCTGAACATTCAGAAAACTAAGATTGTGGCATCTGGTCCCATCACTTCATGGCAAATAGATGGGCAAACAGTGGAAACAGCGGCTGACTTTATTTTTCTGGGCTCCAAAATCACTGCAGATGGTGATTGCAGCCATGAAATTAAAAGATGCTTACTCCTTGGAAGGAAAGTTATGACCAACCTAAACAGCATATTAAAAAGCAGAGACATGACTTTGGCAACAAAGGTCCATCTAGTCAAGCCTATGGTTTTTCCAGTGGTCATGTATGGATGTGAGAGTTGGACTATAAAGAAAGCTGAGTGCCAAAGAATTGATGGTTTTGAACTGTGGTGCTGGAGACGACTCTTGAGAGTCCCTTGGACTGCAAGGATATCGAACCAGTCCATCCTAAAGGAGATCAGTCCTGGGTGTTCATTGGAAGGACTGATGCTGAAGCTGAAACTCCAATACTTTGGCCACCTGATGCAAAGAACTAACTCATTTGAAAAGACCCTGATACTGGGAAAGATTGAGGGCAGGAGGAGAAGGGGATGACAGAGGTTGAGATGATCGAATGGCATCACCAACACAATGGATATGGATTTGGGTGGACTCCGGGAGTTGGTGATGGACAGGGAGGCCTGGTGTGCTGTGATTCATGGGGTCACAAAGAGTTGGACACGACTGAGTGACTGAACTGAACTGAATATTCTGAAATTACACACATCTCATTTTACCAATATATTGATGTTTGTTTTCAAGTATATATATATATATATTTTTATTATCTATAGTTTTAGAAGTATCATTTTTTAAAAAGAAATCTATTTTATTACAAGCTAGCTGGCTTGTCCTCATTGTTTTAAGAGCACTAACTGAAGCATTCTTTTGGCAAGGCTTAAAGGAAACATCTACTTTAATTCCTTCTTGTGATGCTCTGCAGTTACAAAAGCTTCACTGTATCCTTTCTCCTCTGCAGTTACATCTGTAGCAAATTAAGATACTGTCATTTTATTATAATTTTAAATTTAGAATTGTTATATATGAAAATGTTCACTTATCATGTCTCCCATTTTTTAAAGGTAATAAGATTAATGCCAAGGACACACAACTGTATCTGGAAAGTATAGGTATTGAATTAACAAAGAGTGAGAGTCAGGAGCTATTGGACACACTGCCATTGGATGGTAAGCATTTCAGACATTGCAGTGAATTTTGGAGAATTGTAGAGTTATGCCTTATGTGCATTAAATTCTAGAAGTATAATTGTTTAACATCATATTAAAAGTTAAGAGGTGACATCAGCAGTGTGGCATGTAAATCATTCCTCCTTTTTATCTCCCCTTTTTCATCAATGAATTAGACATCACACATGAACCAAAATGCCTTTGTGGGCATTTTGGCACTTACCACATTACTCCCAAGAACCCTGAAAGAGTCTTGCCCATTGGACAACCTCTGTCTGGGCCGTAGAACCAACAGAAACAGCAAAACTGCCTAGACCCTTCTCACCACTGTCAAAATTGGGCAAAAATCGGGTGAGTGTTGAGCCACGCAGGCACACATACAGGAGCATACTTGCAGAAGTCTAGCTTTCCAGAAGGGAAACCCCAGCACATCACTGGATAGAACAACAACAACAACAAAAGACATACAGACGGCTAACAAACACATGAAAAGATGCTCAACATCATTCATTATCAGAGAAATGCAAATCAAAACCACAATGAGGTACCATTTCACGCCAGTCAGAATGGCCGCGATCCAAAAACCTACAAGCAATAAATGCTGGAGAGGACATGGGGAAAAGGGAACCCTCTTACACTGTTGGTGGGAATACAAACTAGTACAGCCACTATGGAGAACGGTGTGGCGATTCCTTAAAAAACTGAAAATAGAACTGCCTTATGACTCAGCAATCCCACTGCTGGGCATACACACCGAGGAAACCAGAATTGAAAGAGACACGTGTACCCAATGTTCATTGCAGCACTGTTTATAATAGCCAGGACATGGAAGCAACCTAGATGTCCATCAGCAGATGAATGGATAAGAAAACTGCGGTACATATACACAATGGAGTATTACTCAACCATTAAAAAGAATACATTTGAATCAGTTCTAATGAGGTGGATGAAACTGGATCCAATTATACAGAGTGAAGTAAGTCAGAAAGAAAAACACCAATACAGTATACTGACACATATATATGGAATTTAGAAAGATGGTAACGATAACCCTGTATGCGAGACAGCAAAAGAGACACAGATGTATCGAAAACTCTTTTGGAATCTGTGGGAGAGGGAGAGGGTGGGATGATTTGGGAGAATGGCATTGAAACATGTATAATATCATATAAGAAACAAATTGCCAGTCCAGGTTAGATGCATGATACTGGATGCTTGGTGCTGGTGCACTGGGATGACCCAGAGGGATGGTACGGGGAGGGACGAGGGAGGGGGGTTCAGGATGGGGAACACGTGTATACCTGTGGCAGATTCATGTTGATGTATGGCAAAACCAATACAATATTGTAAAGTAATTAACCTCCAATTAAATAAATTTATATTTAAAAACAAAGGTTTGTGTGAGTACCTGGCTACTCCAGCAAGGCAGGACCACCAGGGAAATCCACAATTCCCCACTAGACCCACTAGTACTAAGCAGGAGCTCTGTGACTCTGGGGGAGGATATTGGGGAAAAGGAAAAAAAGAGTTTCAAAAATTAAAAGAGTTGAGCTCAGGAGGAAGTCTACCCGTGAGTCTCTGGGAATACCACACCAGGGATCTCTCTACGGGATTCTCAGGCATCCCCAAGGTCTAAGTATTAAAGCCTCCGCCTTCCCTCAGTCTGCTGCCGGCTTCTAGTGCAGTGAAGGAAAGTTGTCCCCAGTAGGACCAGGAACCACAGCTTGTGAGCAAGGGAGAAACCAAAAGAGCTATAGCGCCACCCCCTGGGAAACAAAAGATTTACAGTAGCCGGCCTGGTGAATTTTCAGTTCAGTTCGCTTCAGTCGCTCAGTCGCGTCCAACTCTTTGCGACCCCATGAATCGCAGCACGCCAGGCCTCCCTGTCCATCACCAACTCCCAGAGTTCACTCAAACTCACGTCCATCGAGTCGGTGATGCCTTCCAGCCATCTCATCCTCTGTCGTCCCCTTCTCCTCCTGCCCCCAATCCCTCCCAGCATCAGAGTCTTTTCCAATGAGTCAACTCTTCGCAGGAGGTGGCCAAAGTATTGGAGTTTCAGCTTTAGCATCAGTCCTTCCAGTGAACACCCAGGACTGATCTCCTTTAGAATGGACTGGATGGATCTCCTTGCAGTCCAAGGGACTCTGAAGAGTCTTCTCCAACACCACAGTTCAAAACCATCAATTCTTCAGCGCTCAGCTTTCTTCATAGTCCAGCTCTCGAGACATCCATACATGACCACTGGAAAAGCCATAACCGTGACTAGAAGGACCTTTGTTGGCAAAGTAATGTCTCTGCTTTTCAATATGCTATCTAGGTTGGTCATAACTTCCTTCCAAGGAGTAAGCATCTTTTAATTTCATGGCTGCAATCACGATCTGCAGTGATTTTGGAGCCCAAAAAAATAAAGTCTGACACTGTTTGCACTGTTTCCCCATATATTTGCCATGAAGTGATGGGACCAGATGCCATGATCTTCGTTTTCTGAATGTTGAGCTTTAAGCCAACTTTTTCACTCTTCCAACACCACAGTTCAAAAGCATCAATTCTTTGGCACTCAGCCTTCTTCACAGTCCAGCTCTCACATCCATACACCACCACTGGAAAAACCATAGCCTTGACTAGACGGGCTTTTGTTGGCAAAGTAATGTCTCTGGTTTTGATTATGCTATCGAGGTTGGTCATAACTTTCCTTCCAAGGAGCAAGCGTCTTTTAAATTCATGGCTGCAATCACCATCTGCAGTGACTTTGGAGCCCCCCAAAATAAAGTCTGACACTGTTTCCACTGTTTTCCCATCTATTTCCCATGAAGTTATGGGACCAGATGCCATGATCTTCGTTTTCTGAATGTTGAGCTTTAAGCCAACTTTTTCACTCTCTTCTTTCACTTTCATCAAGAGGCTCTTTAGTTCTTCTTCACTTTCTGCCATAAGGGTGGTGTCATCTGCATATCTGAGGTTNCCCATGAAGTTATGGGACCAGATGCCATGATCTTCGTTTTCTGAATGTTGAGCTTTAAGCCAACTTTTTCACTCTCTTCTTTCACTTTCATCAAGAGGCTCTTTAGTTCTTCTTCACTTTCTGCCATAAGGGTGGTGTCATCTGCATATCTGAGGTTGTTGATATTTCTCCTGGCAATCTTGATTCCAGCTTGTGCTTCTTCCAGCCCAGCGTTTCTCATGATGTAATCTGTATAGAAGTTAAATAAGCAGGGTGACAATATACAGCCTTGATGTACTCCTTGATTAAAGTAAAACAAACAGACAAAACTCTTCTTCACATACTTCTATTAAAGCAAATCAACATTAATTCTACACAATCACGTTTGCTTCACAAATCATGTGACAGAACCAGATTATGGCTATAAGAATTAACACAGAGGGACTTCCCTGGCAGTCCAGTGGTTAAGACCTCACCTTCCAGTGCAGGGGATATGAGTTTGATCCTTGTTCGGGAAACTAAGATCCCACATGCCTCATAGCCAAAGAAACCAAAACCTAAAACAGAAGCCATTTGTAAAAAATTCAATAAAGGCTTTTAAAATGGTCCATGAAAAAGAATTACCTCAGAAATAAGCTCTCCCAATAGAAACCAATGGAACTTTCCAGGCAAGAATAGTGGAGGGGGTTGCCATTTCCTCCTTCAGGGGAGCTTGCTAAGTCACTTCAGTCGTGTCCAACTCCGTGCGACCCCATAGACGGCAGCCCACCAGGCTTCCCTGTCCCTGGGATTCTCCAGGCAAAAACACTGGAGTGGGTTGCCATGTCCTTCTCCAAAGCATGAAAGTGAAAAGTGAAAGTGAAGTCGTTCAGTCGTGTCCGACCTAGCGACCCCATGGACTGCAGCCCACCAGGCTCCTCCGTCCATGGGATTTTCCAGGCAAGAGTACTGGAGTGGGGTGCCATCCTGACCCATAAGTTGAACCTGCATCTCTTGCTTCATCAGGCATATCCTTTGCCACTGAACCACCTGAGAAGCCCTAGTGCTTTTGGAGAGGCAAAACAGGAGAGATCTATACTAATTTTCAGACTCTAAGTTCTCAGATATGTTTTTCCTTAGCTCTGTTTTCTTTGGAGATTTCTGAGGTCAGAAACTAAAAGTTTATGCAGAACAAAAAATTATGTCATTACAGAATTTCCTTGAATACATCACAGTCTATTTAAAAGGGAGCTTATAATTTCTGATTTTTACCACAGGATCATTAAATGTAAAATCCAGATATAACAATATTACTTCATTCTTTCTACTGAAAGTATAACAGATGAAAACATAGTATCAACATCACCTAGTTATCAATCTCTCTCTTCAGAGATCTTAAGCTCTGTGGAAGCAGAAACTCTTTATTTTGTTTAAAATGGCATTTCTCCAGTGCCCAGTGTGGTGACACAAAATGTTCTGTGTAGAACATGGAAGCTGTTTGAGAGTATTTGCTGGGTGAATGAATATGTGTATCTTTTCTTTGACCTAATGGAATTGGGCTAACTTTACCTGGGTTAGATTTTTAGCTCCTGTGTGACTATTGACAAGATGCATAACATCTCTGTGTCTATATTACAATGCCTATAAAATGAGAAAAACAATAGTATTACCTCATAGGGTTGTGTTGAGGTATAAGTGAGGCAAGTCCTCAGTATAGTCTGACTTATGACAAAGTTGCAATTGATGTTAGCTATTATTGTTCTTTTTTGTTTTTGGCTGCACTATGCAGCATGTGGGATCTTAGTTCTGTGACCAGGAATGGAGTCTTAACCACTGGACCACCAGGGAACTCCTATTCTTCCTTTTGATGAAGAAAAATTGATTATATTCCTTGTATACTATGGATGATATCATGATAAGTACAATCATATTCAAGATATTTTATCATGTTAATATGCATCTTTATTAGGCTATAAGTCCAAATTTTGATATTAACAAATATGCTAGGAAAAATCACCAAGTTTTCTAAAATTTTACCAGCATGAACTCAGAATTACTGAGATTTTGTTAAAATTGCTTTTATATCTTCTAAAAGCTTAGTAAATAGTATAGTAATATGGATGCTTGATAAATGTAAAGTGAAAACATTTTATATTAACCATCTATGAGAAATAAACTCACAGGTTAGTAACTATGAAATGTTAAGCTTGGCTTGTTAACTCAAATGTGGTGCTATTAAAATAAGTAAAATTGGATTTCTTCATGATAATTTTGTCAGTTCTTATTTAAATATGCTTTTAAAATTCAGATCATCAACACATTAGTGCTTGACATAATACATTTGGCTGACTTTTATCTATAGCAATAATGATGGCTGAAAATGTCACTACCATTATCCAACAAATTGTGTGCTCTTGTGATAGGCCCTTCAGCAGCTTGTATGCTAACTAGCACTCCAAATTATTGGACCTAGGTAGTCTTCTTTCAGTAGCTTGGTATTTGTATGTTTTTAATGGTCATAGTAATTATAGAGCCATTTGCTGGGGCAGCCACTGTCATAAAGTGAACAAATAAAAAAGAAGGTTATTCTTTCTATTTAAATTTCTGGAAGACATGTGTCCTCTTGGGAGACAAAATCTAGGCTGCGTCATTGAGATCCAAATTTAGAACTAAAATATTTTCAAACACTTTCATGGAGACTTTAGAGTCTTCCATTGGCTGAAAAGAATTTTGTCTTTCAGAATTCTGGGGTTAATATTATTTAGTTGAAATTATAAATGGAATTGGATGGTAAAGTGAGGAAAGGATTGTGATGGAAGTGGAGAAGCCATGATTAATCTAGTATTGTGGAGAGAACCATGTGTGTGGGTTGTCATAGAGCAGACTCACGTGACTTTTGTGTATGTCAGCACAATCTGTCAGTCACATTCTCCAAAGCTTCCTGTATACTCTCTCTGATCTCTCACAGTTCGTGTCTTTTAACAGGTTTTGAAAATGGCAGGGCTGTGAATTTGGTCCATGATAGCGTTAGTGACTATGACTGTATATAGATGTTTAGATCCTCTGCCCTTTTTTTCAGCTTTAAATGATAGGATATCTCATCTTTTAATTTTTATTGAACTTGGGGCACAGTATGCTTTGCTTTTCTCAAGTCTACTGTAATGTGATGCCTCTTTGCCAAAGTTCCCTGCAGGTCAGGCATCAAGGTACCATCTTAGCACTGTCGTCATGAAAAGGAGATAAATACAAAACAGTCTAAGTAAAGTCTCACAAAATGATGATTAAGGCCCTAATTGATGGTACCTTTGATACAGTGTTCAATGTTTTGNTAAACAAAAATCAGTAAAACTTTAGCAAATCTAAGAAAAATTGAATAACATCTCATAAAAAGGAAATGAAAAAGGAGAAATTACAACTGACACTACAGAAATACATAGGATTATGAGAAACTACCAGAAGCAAATTATGTGCAACAAATTAGATACCCTAGAATAAATGTATAACTTCTTAGACTCATACAACTTACCAAGACTGAATCAAGAAGAAATATTGAATAGAAAATCCAAACAGACTAATAACAAGTAAACCTATTCAATCAGTAGTGAGAAAACTTTTCAAAAAAGTAAACCACAAGACCATATGGCTTCACTAGCAACTTCTGCAAAATGTTTAAATAGGAATTAACACCAATCCTTCTCAAATGCTGCCTGAAAAATTGAAGAGGAAGGAAGAAAAAAAGTCATCCTACAAGGCCAGCATCATGATAGCAAAGCCATATAAAGACATTACAGTAAAATAAAACTATAGGCCAATATCCCTGATGAATATGCCAGAATAATCAGGTGAGACAAGGATATGTATATACACACATACAGTTGGCCCTTGAGCAACATGGCAGTTAGGAACACCAACCCTCCCTGCAGTTGAAAAAACTAATTTTACAGGTGGTCATCTAAATCCACAGTTCCAAACCTCAATTTTAACCAACTATGGATCATGTAGTATTGTAGTAGATGTGTGTTGTTTTATTGTTGTTCAGTCACTAAGTCATGTCTGAATCTTTGTGACCCCAGTAGACTGTAGCCCACCAGACTCCTCTGTCCATGGGATTTCCCAGGCAAGAATGCTGGAGAAGAATACATGGAGAAGATCCTTCTCCATGGGATCTTCCTGACCCAGGGACTGAACCCATGTCTCCTGCATTGACAAGCAGATTCTTTACACAGAGCCAGTAAGGAAGCACTAGTTTAAAAGAAGAAAAAATCACATGTAAGTGGACACATGCAGTTCAAACTTGTATTTTTCAAGGACCCAGTGTATAAAAATCCCAACTAAATCTCAACTAAAAGACTGTTGAATTTAATCAATGAATTCAGTGACGTTGCAGGATATAAAATCAATACACGGAAATCAATTGCACTTCTAAACACTAACGACAAAACATCTGGAAAAGAAGTAAAGAGAACTATCCCACTCACGATAGCATCAAAAACAATAAAATTGTTAAGAATAGATTTATCCAAGAACATGAAAATTTTGTACAATACTGCAAGACTTCATTGAAAGAAATCAAAGAAGACATAAAAGGAAAAACATCCTGTGTTCATAGATTGGAAGTTAATATTGTTAAAAATTCTGTGCTACTCACTTTGACTTTTCACTTTCATGCATTGGAGAAGGAAATGGCAACCCACTGCAGTGTTCTTGCCTGGAGAATCCCAGGGATGGGGGAGCCTGGTGGGCTGCCATCTATGGGGTCTCACAGAGTCGGACATGACTGAAGTGACTTAGCAGCAGCAGCAAAGCCATCTATAGATTAAATGTAATTCCCATCAAAATTCCATTTAAATTGAAATTTCTATTCCACAGAAATAGAAAAAAAATCTCTAAATATTATATAGAACTACAGAAGACCCCAAATAGCCAAAGCAATCATAAGAGAGAAAAACATAATTGGAGGCATCACACTTCCTGACCACTAGCTATACCACAAAGCTAAGGTAATTAAAGCAGTATGGTACTGGCATAAAAATACACATATATGAAACAGGATAGAGAGCCTAATACTAAACTTTTGCATATATAGTCAACTAATATTTAATTAGAGAGCCAAGAACATCAAATGGGGAAAGGATTATCTTGTCAACAAATGATGTTGGGAAAACTGGATTACCACATACAGAAGAATTAAATTGGACCACGACCTTACACACTTCACAAAATTAAATTCAGATGGGTCAAATAATGAAATATTAAAACTTAATACCATAAAATTCATACAAGAAAACCTAGGGAGGAAGTTGCTCCTCAGCATTGCTCCTGGCAAGGATTTTTTTTGGATATGACACCAAAAGCACAAACAACAACAAAAAAAACTCAGCAAATGGGACTACACCAGATTTAAAAGTTTCTGCACTGAAAGAGAAGCAATCAACAAAATTAAAAGGCAGCCTGTGAAATGGGAGAAAATGTTTGCAAACCATGTATCAGATAGGGGTTAATATCTAAAACGGAGAAGGAAATGACAACCCACTTCAGTACTCTTGCCTGGAGAATCCCATAGAGGGAGGAGCCTGGTAGGCTACAGCCCATGGGGTAGCAAAGTGTTGGACACGACTGAGCAACTTCACTTTCTTTCACTTTCAATATCTAAAATAACATAAACAGTTCATATAACTCAATAACAAAAAAGAAATCCAACTTAAAAGTGGGCAGAGAATCTGATTAGACATTTTTCCATAGAGGGCGTACAGATGGCCAGCAGGTACATGAAAAAGTGGTAATCGTCACTAATCAGGAAAATACAAATCAAATCCACAATGACATATTATCTCACACCTATAAGAATGGCTTATATCAAAAAGACAAGAGACAACAAGTGTGTTCAAGGATGTAGAGAAAGGGAACCCTGTACACTGTTGCTGGGATTATAAACGGATTCAGCCTCTATGGATACCAATATGAAGTTCCTCAACAAAGTAAAAATAGAACTATCATATGATTCAGCAACCCCACTTCTGGGCATATATCCAAAGGAAAACAGGTTATTGGAGAGATATATATGCACTACCATGCTTACTGGAGCATTATTCACAATATCTAAGATATGGAAACAACTTAAGTGGTCATCAGTGAATAAATGTATAAAGGAAATATAGTATATTATATACAATGGAGTACTATTCAGTCACGAGTAAAGAGGAAATCTTGCCATTTGCAACAACAGACTCTGAAGATATTATGCTAAGTGAGATTAAGTCTGAGAAATGCAAATGCTAAAAATGCAAAAGATTTCTATGTGAAATCTTTAGAAAAACTAACTCAAAAAAAGAGCAAGTAGAATGGTGGTTACCAGAGGCTGGTTGGGAGTGAAGGATGAGAGAAATATTATTTAAGGATACATATTTGAAACCAGTAGATAAATCAGTCCTGGAGATCTAATACACAGTATAGTGATTATAGACAACAAAACTGTATTATAAAAAAGATCTTAATTGTTCCCAGCACAAGAAGAAATGATAACTATGTCAAATGACAGAGGTGTTAAGCTAATGATACAATGGCCCTCATATTGCAGTATGAATGTATCAGATCAATATGTTTCATGCCTTAAACTTACACAGTGCCCTGTTTCATTTATATCTCATTTTTTAATTAAGAGAAAAATTAATGTCAAAAGTACCTATTCTAATATATAATATTCAGTTCTTACCATTTAAGTCCTTACTTGGAATGTAATGCTCTTTTGTGGGTTACTGCTGTTATGGAAAAATAGCTTTAAATGTTGGAACCAACATCTATAACAACTCTAAAACTAAAAGTAGGGAAAGGTGGTAATCAGAAGAGTTGAGGAAAGGAAGGAAGGTACACTGTAGAAAAAAAAAAGAAAAGAAAAAAAATCTGTTTACATGTTAGAGTTTCACTAAAAGTACATCAGATGCCAGAGAATGTATAGTTAACCTTGAGAATCTTATTCATTTGTTTCCTTCTTGGGATTTTAACTAATTAAAAATTTATAAAAATTTACAAACAGTTAAATAGTACTTTCTGAGTTGCTACTTATTTATGAACTAAATTGACTCTTATCTTACAGAAAATCAAATGGTGTATAAAAACAGGTTGATGGATGGAGTAAAGAAATACAGAGGTGAGTGAGAAGACTGCTAAGAAAGAGAAACTAGATCTTCAAGCTTTTGCATTTACTTTTCTACAGTCTCTTTTATTTCTCACTGATTGGCTTGCTAATTGTATTAGTCCAGTTTTTTAATGAGCTGACATTCTTAGTTGTATACAATCTAAAGAAATAGCTACATTATTTTATCAGTGTGGAAAATTTTAAATTTTACTAAATGGTAATAATATGTGCATTGTCTCTGCTATAATTCGTTGGTCTTTTTTTTTTTTAATTTTACTTTATTTTACTTTACAATACTGTATTGGTTTTGCCATACATTAACATGAATCCGCCATGGGTGTACGTGAGTTCCCAATCCTGAACCCCCCTCCTACCTCCCTCCCCATACCACTGCTGGGCATACACACCGAGGAAACCAGAATTGAAAGAGACACGTGTACCCCAATTCGTTAGTCTTAATACTCACCTCTTCCTTCTAGGTAAATTCACCTTGTAAATTGCTGTAACAGTGTTTCCTGGAACACTGAAAAGGACTTTTCTATTTCTAATTCCTCAACTAATTCTTTTTAATCACTTCAAGAGTTTTAGGATGTCCTTATTTTTTGCTTCCATTTATGTTGATTGATTGATATGACCAGGCATTTTTTCCTCTTTAACATAATCACAAATTTCTTTTATCCCTTTTTTTCATAAGGAGGAAAGGTTAATATCAATAAAATAGATGATGCTCTTAAGAACATGGGATTCCTACTTGGTGAGGAAGACATTGAGGAGCTATGCAGTCACCTGCCAATTGATGGTAAGCACTTCAAGTACACAGTGCCCTGTAAAAATTTTTTTTTATTTCTCTGTAGAAATATCTGAAGTATACTTGTTAATTTCTTGGAAAAGGCCAGAAGCCTATAGAGAGCAAATCCTAAAAAAACAGAGGTATATTGTTTAAAAAAAAGTTTATTTATTTGGCTGTGCTGGGTCTTAGTTGTAGCAGGCAGGATCTTTAGTTGTGGCATGCAGGATCTAGTCTTGACCAGGAATGGAACCTTGGACCCCCTGCATTGGAAGCTCAGAGTCTCAGTCATTAGACCACCAGGAAGTCCCAGCAGTGCTGTTTTTAAAACAAGAAACTAATCATGTTGTTTCTCCTGCCTAAATTTCTCCAGGAAATGTCTTTCAACTATAAGATAAATAAGATCAACGGATCTAATGTAAAACATGGTAACTGTAGTTGATAACAGAGTGTTGCTTAATTGAAATTTGCTAAGAGAATTAAGTGTTCTCACCAAAAACATATAGATAGATACTTAATAGATGGATAGATTATATAGTGAGAGAGATTAACTAACAAGATGGGGGCAACTTTTCATAATGTATATATATAAAATAATCACAGTGTACAGTTTTAATATCTTACAGTTTGATCAGCTATAAAGCTGAAATAGAAAACAAGACAAACTAAGAAAGAATATTTTTTCTCTCCCAGTCTAGTGAGTGAGGAATACAAAAAGTAAGAAGTGAAGAAATGGAATAATTGTGTTCGTCATAGTTAGAGTCTTCCCCCCCTCCCCCCCCGCCAAGCTTATGCTTATATAGGGCTTCCCAGCTGGCACTAGTAGTAAAGAACTCACCTGCCAATGCAGGAGACATAAGAGACATGGGTTCAATCCCTGGGTTGGAAAGATGTCATGGCAACTCACTCCGGTATTCTTACCAGGAAATTGTCACGAAGGAACCTTGTGGGCTACAGTCCATAGGAATGCAAAGAGTCAAATAAAACATCTAACTAGAAGGGGAAAAAACTCTTGGCAATTGGAAAATTCTTACATTTTACTCCACAGTTTAAGAATTTTATATAATTGGGACCTGTATTAGTCTGCTCAGGCTGCCATAGCAAAATACCATAGTCTGTGTGACTTAACAGAAATTTATTTTCTCTAAGTTCGGATGCAGGGAAATCCAAGATCACCGTGTCATTTTATTTGGTCTCTGGTGAAGATTTTCTTCCTAGCTTGCAGACAGCTGCTTTCTCACTGTGTCTTCACATGGCTGAGTGGAGAGAGAGAAAAAAAAAATCTTCCTCTTATAAGGCCACAGTCCTATTGGATTAGGGCTCCACCCTTACAACCTCATTTAATCTTAATTACCTCCTAAAGACTTTATTTCCAAATGCAGTCACACTGGGGAACAAGGCTGCAACATATGAAATTAAGGGGACATGATTTAGGTCATAGCAGGATTATATCTAAATTTTGTTTTATTTTGTAGTTGAGAGAAAAGTTAAACTGGATAGACTTCTAGATGAAGTACAAGAACTTCTAGGTGAGTGAGAAGAAATAATAAGGAATAATTTTTAAAATCTCAATACTTAACAAAAGAAGTTATTTTTAAAGTATTTTCTGTTAGCCTGTCCATGACATATTAATCCTGCTATTACATCTGTTTTAATTGGTAATGTATACATAACTGAAAAGACAGCTTTATAAGGTAAATGTTATTCATTATTATAATTATTTTCCCTGGTGGCTCAGACGGTAAAGTGCCTGTCTAAAACGCAGGAGACCCGGGTTCGATCCCTGGGGTCAGGAAGATCCCCTGGAGAAGGGAATGGCAATCCACTCCAGTACTCTTGCCTGGATAATCCCATGGACGGAGGAGCCTGGTAGGCTACAGTCCATGGTGTCACAAAGAGTCGGACACGACTTCGCTTTCGCTTTCTCTTACTTCTTATTTTAAAGGCTACAGTATAATGCCTCAATAATAAACCTTTTATGCTTTGGTATTTCTCAATAATATTATTATTTTCCTGCTGTTCTAAAAGCAAAATGGCAAGGCCAATTACACACGTGGGTAATATGACTACTGAGAAGAAGCTCATAATTCAGGCAAAAATAAAACAATAGAGCAAATATTACATGCTGGCAGAATTATTTCCATCAGAAAATTTAATGAGCTGTTACAGAAATACTGATTTTCTGTGTGCTGTGTTTGTTACTTGTTCCCAACATTGAAGAACTCCATTTTACCAGAAAGAAACTATTTCTGAATCCCCCTTCTAATTCTAAGTAATTAAACAATGCTTAATCTTTCTATTGCTTTTTATCCTATATTTGTGGATGGTGCTACACAAACAGTTGATATTAGTAGTAGTAGTGGTAGTAGTAATGGTATTATTTGTATTTTTATTACTATTATTATTATTTAAAGTTTGATCTTTTATCGTTGTTTTATTTTTTAAGGGGAGGTGCTTGACCATAACGATTTGGGAAATCTTCTGAAAGACATAGGGTTAAGAGACCAACTGAAGGAGAATTCTGTGTTGAGGAGAAGTTTGCTACCCGATGGTGAGCATTTAATTTACCAATGAAGTATTCATCCATTCAGTGAAAGTGAATTGGTTGCCATTAGGTACTAGACATTATAATAGGCTCTGAGTCACAGAGCCTGGAATCTTCTGTCACTTCCCACTCTGGGCCCTGGGATTAGGGTAGCAGCTGGAGGGAGGAAATCCAAAAACGAGAAGAAATATGTATATGTATACTTGATTCACTTCGCTGCACAATAGAAACTAACACAACATGGTAAAGCAGATATACGCCAATAAAAATTAATTTTTAAAAAAGATGAGAAAAATTGTTTAACTTAGAGCAGAAGAATATTGTCTCCAAAAAAAGTGGTAGTCTAGGGACTGGTAGAATATCTAACATTATTTGAACATACTGAGAGGAGATTTTTCAGTTCTGTTTGAGAGTTAGAGATTAATTAACTACATAGACACATTGGAAACTAAGCAAAATAAGACATTGTTACTAATGAACTTATTTGCAGGGTAGAAATAGAGACACAGTAGTGGAGAACAGATTTGTGGACTGGAGGGGGGCGGGGATGGGAAGGTGGGACAATTGAAAGAGTAGCATTGACATATTTACACCACCCTGTGTGAAGTAGCTAGCTGGTGGGAAGCTGCTGTGTAATAGCTCAGGGAGCTCAGCCCAGTGTTCTGTGATGACCTAGATGGGTGGAATGAGGGGTGGGAGGGAGGCCCAAGAGGGAAAGGATATATGTATATACCTATAGCTGATTCACTTTGTTGTACAGCAGACACTAACACAACACTGTAAATTAATTTTATGCCAATAAAAAAACTGAAAAAAAAGTCAATCGTTAACTGCAAGAAAGACAAAAATTTCAATATGAAAGGAAATGTATTAATAGTTATAACCTATTATGGAATGGGAAGTATCCTTTATGTGGCTTAGTTATAATATTTATATAGTCATAATAATGAGCAGTTAATCTCAATTACCAACCTCCCCCCCAAAAGTGTGATATAATCATAATGGAAAAACAAGAAAGGGCACAAGTATGGGGGGAAGAGACAAAAAATCTCACATTTTACAGAAGAAAGACCATTGGGTAATATCAAAGGCTAGTGACTGATTCTCTTGTGAAAGTCTAAAAGCAAGAAACTGACTCAGCAGAAAAACAAATGTCATATATTAATGCAGCTTCCCTGGTGGCTCAGAGGTTAAAGCGTCTGCCTCCGATGCGGGAGACCCGGGTTCGATCCCTGGGTTGGGAAGATCCCCTGGAGAAGGAAATGGTAACCCACTCCAGTATTCTTGCCTGGAGAATCCCGTGGACAGAGAAGCCTAGTAGGCTACGGTCCACGGGGTCGCAAAGAGTCGGACACGACTGAGCGACTTCACCTTCACAGGATCTAGAAAGATGGTACTGATGAACCTATTTGCAAGGCCACAGTGGAGACTCAGACATAGAAATCAGACTTGTGGACACAGTGGGGGTGGGAAGGAGAAGCTGGGACAAATGGAGAGGCACTACCATATGTAAAAATAGATCACCAGTGGGAATTTGCTGTATGAATCAGGGGGCTCTAACCAGTGCTCTCTGACGACCTAGAGGGGTGGGATGGGGTGAGAGGTGGGAGGGAGGTTCAAGGAGCAGGGAATGTATGTATACCTATGGCTGATTCATGCTGATATATGGTAGAAACCAACACAGTATTGCAAAGCAATTATCCTTCAATTAAAAATAAATTAATTTAAAAAAATAAGAAGAAGCAGACTCAGGTCATCAGTACTGACAGACCAAAGAGAGAAAGGCTTGTTTGAAGTTCCTTGTACTTTCAAGATTTGGGTTTTTCTTTTTTTTACTTTCGAGGTTTTGTGAGGTAAGGACACAAAGTTTTTTTCATGGACTGAGTGAAAGATGTACACTCTTATCTTCTTGAGGTATGTCTAATGTTTAGTAATTCTTTTGTTATTAAATTTTACCTTTATTATATTCTGGTCAGAAAATACATTATATGTGATACTGATCCCTTGGGAATTTTTCTAGGATACCTTTATTACTGAAAACAGTCTGTTTTCTTTAGTATTCTATGTGTTCTTCCAAAAAAAATACATTCTGTTAGTAAGTGTGCTTAAACATTAATTGTATTGTTCAAATCTTCAATATGCATTTTATTTTTGTTGGCTTGGTATGTGTTTCTAAATAGGGATGTAAAAAATCTCCAACTATAATTATACTATTTCTCCTTGCAGTTGTCAGTTGTTGCTTTATATATTAATAGTTGCAGGCCTCATTGTTAGGTGTGTACATATTTATGGTGAAAATTATTTTGTTCTATTGATCCTTTTATAGATAAATAGCATCATTCTTTATCCTTTGAGGTATTTTTCCATAATTCCTATTTAGGTAAGAGGATTGCTACCCCAGCTTTGTCTTGGTTCATATCCATGCTGTTGTTATCAACTTTTCTATGTCTTTTTACTCTGTGTCTCTTATAGACAACATATTATTTGATTTTGTTTTTCAGCATACTCTGACAGTTTATATTTTGTAATTGTTGAGTTGAACTCATTTATGATTATTATAATTGCTGTAACATAGGACATAATTCTGCTATCATATTTCATAGTTTGCAGTATTTTTGTTACTTTTTTCAACCTTTATAATTTCCATTATATTCCTTGAATTTTCTTCTGAAAGTTGAAGTGGTTGTCTTTATTGAGACATATTCATGGCCATTTACTCTAATGATTCCTTAAACTTGTCAAAGTATCTTCCCCCAGTTCAGACAAAGATTTTAGCACACATTCATGACCGATTTGTCAACTTAACTTGCTTCCTATCCCAATCATATTGATATTTATCCAGGATGTGTAACAGTCAGTTATTATGGATAATATTCTTTCTCCTTTTCCTCTGTACCTAGCTGCATTTAGTCGCTTAGTCATGTCTGACTCTTTACAACCCCATGGACTGTAGCCCGCTAGGCTCTCCTGTCCATGAGGATTCTCCAGGTAAGAATACTGGAGTGGATTGCCATTTCCTCCTCCAGGGGAATCGTCCCAACCCAGGGATCAAACCCAGGTCTCTGGCATTGCAGGCAGACTCTTTACCACCTGAGCCACCAGGGAAGCAATCTGTACCTAGACTTTTTGTAAATCTGCAACAGACTTAACCAAAATATCTGAAGGTTTTTTTCTTACCATACCTCTTGTATTCTCTCCTACATTTGCTTTACTTATTGAGAACTTACTTTAAAAACTATTTTCAATATGAGTCTCTGTAGGATTAATACTAAACATTGAATACTTGAGAATATTTTTCATTATGCCCTTACACTTAAGTAACATTTTGTGTGTAAGTTCAAAGTTCTTTTAATATTTCAAGTAATAAATGCTCCATTGCCTTTCAGCATCTAGAATTACTATTGAGAAATCTGATTTTTCTTCTTTTATAGATGAATTACTTTTCTCTTTGAAGGACTTTAGAATTTTACCTTTTTATTCAATATTTTTAAAGTCACTGTTATGTGTTCTTCTGGCAATCTTGATTCCAGCTTGTGCTTCTTCCAGCCCAGCGTTTCTCATGATGTACTCTTCATAGAAGTGAAATAAGCAGGGTGACAATATACAGCCTTGATGTACTCCTTTTCCTATTTGGAACCAGTCTTTTGTTCCATGTCCAGCTGTAACTGTTGCTTCCTGACCTGCATATAGGTTTCTCAAGAGGCAAGTCAGGTGGTCTGGTATTCCCATCTCTTTCAGAATTTTCCACAGTTTATTGTGAACCAGACTGTCAAAAGCTTTGGCATAGTCAATAAAGCAGAAATAGATGTTTTTCTGGAACTCTCTTGCTTTTTCCATTTTCCACCGGATGTTGGCAATTTGATTTCTGGTTCCTCTCCTTTTTCTAAAACCAGCTTGAACATCAGGAAGTTTATGAATCATGTATTGCTGAAGCCTGGCTTGGAGAATTTTAAGCATTGCTTTACTAGTGTGTGGGCTTCCCCGGTGGCTCAGAGGTTAAAGCATCTGCCTGGAATGCGGGAGATCCCGGTTCGATCCCTGGGTCAGGAAGATCCCCTGGAGAAAGAAATGGCAACCCACTCCAGTACTCTTGCCTGGAGAATCCCATGGAGGGAGGAGCCTGGTAGGCTACCAGTCCATGGGGTCGCAAAGAGTCGGACACGACTGAGTGACTTCACTTCACTTCACTTCACTTTACTAGTGTGTGAGATGAGTGCAATTGTGCGGTGGTTTGAGCATTCTTTGGCATTGCCTTTCTTTGGGATTGGAATGAAAACTGACCTTTTCCAGTCCTGTGGCCACTGCTGAGGTTTCCAAATTTGCTAACATATTGAGTTTGGCACTTTCACAGCATCGTCTTTCAGGATTTGAAATAGCTCCACTGGAATTCCATCACCTCCACTAGCTTTGTTCATAGTGATGCTTCCTAAGGCCCAGTTGACTTCACATTCCAGGGTGTCTGGCTCTAGGTGAGCAATCACACCATCATGATTATCTGGGTCATGAAGAGCTTTTTTGTACAGTTCTTCTGTGTATTCTAGCTACCTCTTCTTAATATCTTCTGCTTCTGTTAGGTCCATACCATTTCTGTCCTTTATTGAGCCCATCTTTGCATGAAATATTCCCTTGGTATCTCTAATTTTCTTGAAGAGATCTCTAGTCTTTCCCATTCTATTGTTTTCCTCTATTTCTTTGCATTGATCGCTGAGGAAGGCTTTCTTATCTCTCCTTGCTATTCTTTGGAACTCTGCATTCAGATGCTTATATCTTTCCTTTTCCCCTTTGTTTTTCACTTCCCTTCTTTTCACAGCTATTTGTAAGGCCTCCTCAGACAGCCATTTTGCCTTTTTGCATTTTTTTTCCATGGGGATGGTCTTGATTCCTATCTCCTGTACAGTGTCACGAACCTCCATCCATAGTTCATCAGGCACTCTGTCTATCAGATCTAGTCTCTTAAATCTATTTCTCACTTCCACTGTATAGTCAGAAGAGATTTGATTTTGGTCATATCTGAATGGTCTAGTGATTTTCTCCACTTTCTTCAATTTCTGTCTGAATTTGGCAATAAGCAGTTCATGATCTGAGCCACAGTCAGCTCCCGGACCAACCTAGACAGCATATTCAAAAGCAGAGACATTACTTTGCCAACAAAGGTCCGTCTAGTCAAGGCTATAGTTTTTCCAGTGGTCATGTATGGATGTGAGAGTTGGACTATAAAGAAAGCTGAGCACCAAAGAATTGATGGTTTTGAACTGTGGTGTTGGAGAAGACTCTTGAGAGTGCCTTGGACTGCAAGGAGATCCAACCAGTCCATCCTAAAGGAGATCAGTCCTGGATGTTCATTGGAAGGACTGATGTTGAAGCTGAAACTCCAGTGATTTGGCCACCTGATGCTAGAGCTGACTCATTGGAAAAGACCTTGATGCTGGGAAAGATTGAGGGCAGGAGGAGAAGAGGATGACAGAGGGTGAGATGGTTGGATGGCATCACCGAATCAATGGACATGGGTTTGGGTGGACTCCGGGAGTTGGTGATGGACAGAGAGGCCTGGCGTGCTGTGGTTCATGGAGTCCCAAAGAGTCGAACATGACTGAGTGACTGAACTGAACTGAACTGATTATGTATTCAGGTTGGGACTTTCTTTATCTCCTGTATTTTAACCTGTATGAGCCCTTCTAATATAAGGTCTTTAATCTCCTGGTCCTGGAAATTTCAATTCATTACTTCTTCAAATAATTTCTCTTTGCTATATTTTTTTTTCTCTTCTTTCGGAATGACCATTACCCAAAGATTAGCACTCTTACTTCTATACTCATATCTTGTAACTTTCCATTTTCTACCTTTTTATCCTTCCTTGCTACCTTCTGAGGGTTCCTCAATCTGGTTGGACAGCCCACTAATTAGTTTTTCAGCTCTTTTCATTGTACTCTATCTCATCTATTATATTTCTGTATTTAAATGTTTTATACCTAATCTTTCATAACTAGTATTTCCATTGATTCTTTTTATACTTTATTATTCTTATTATTTCATCTAATATCTTCTTTCCTTAAGTATATATGCCACACTTACTTTAAATTCCTGGTCCTTTTATTCCAATAATTCTGATTCAAATGGTATATGTTATCCAATTTGTTTTCTTTTGAAGTAGTTGTACATCTCAGAAGGCTACTTACTTTAGTCCCATAAGTTCTTTCTCTCTTGGAGTATCATTACGTGTTTGGAAATGCACCTTCAGTAAGGGTCTTAGGTTAGGCTACAGTCTATATCAGCCTCTGTTGTGTTTAAAGAGAAGGGAATGGATGAACCCCAGGGCAGAGAGACCCAGACATTGTTGATCATATTCCCAAGCTTACACTTTTAAGCAGCACCTCTGGTCAGAGTTTCACCTTTAAACTCAGAAAGAAACAAAATTGGAAGAAAGTCTATCTAGATTGCAATCCATCAGCCCTCAAGGTTGAGAAGAAAAGAGGATGATTAAATATCTGAAGGCAGATTGTCCATCTTCACCTGTGTACATTAGATCCTCTCTCCTAAAGTCTATAAGTCTATGTACTATGTACTGCCCTGATAGTACCATCTAGATCCCTCACCTGCAGTCTAGGCTTTTCCTGCTGCTTTCTGTGGTGAAAGGAGTAGACAATGATAACTTAAGAATCATAATAAAGACAAGGACAGACATTTTTAATGTTTCACCCATTGGTCCTTTAACTGTTACCTCTAGTAGGCCTTCCAATGTAGGCTGTAAAACCACACACACACACACACACACCAGTACAGTTTTCCATTTTCCAAGAGATTTTGCTGTGACTTTTCATTTAGTTCCTAAAATCCAGTTTTCACTCTTATTTCAGTTTTTTCCAGGGCTGATTTCTGGAGGGGGTGTCAGATATCCATACTAGTTTCCCATCTAAAATAGAAATCAATCTTTGAATTTCTGTAAAATATGAAGCCTGTGATGATAACAGATGACATTTCACAAAGGGATTTCTTTGCAGAAGAGTTTATTCTCATTGGCTTATCAATGAAAATATCTAAAACAATATCCATTTGATGTCACATGAAAATATGGAGAAATGTTCAATACTACCATTCAAAGACAACCTGTCATCATCAGTTGTTTTAGCTCAGGAATCAGCTACTATTCATTCATTCAGGAGTCTCACAATATCTGATGCTATCCTTGGGAACATTAATATGCTTGAGCTTAAGCAGAGGAATAGAAAAGGAAAAATCAGATGAAAAAAGAGAGCGAGAGATGAGAAAGTTGTGGCAAAGTACCACTAATAATTGTTTCACTTGTCAAAAAAAAAAGTGAATCGATTTACTATCTTAAAAGTTTTTCCCCATTTGTCTCTTAGTTGGCATATAAATAGAAAAAATGAGTAAAATTATAAGAATGTTCTTTTTTAAATTGCCAGGATTTTTAAATTATTTCAGCTGATTTCATCAATTACTGTATTGTTGCTTATGTTCCAGCTGCTGGAAAGCTGTACAAACGTAAGCTCCTAGATGGCATAAAGTCTCTCAAAGGTGAGCGAAAACGCAGATGAAGTTGGGACTCCTCACGTTTTGCACTTGATTTTTTTAAAAATCACATTTATTTTTGGTGGTGACAAATTTGTCAGTCTAACATGTTCGTTTATTAAATGTTTTTGTCTCATTGTTTACTGCTTTAAACATAACTAGCTTTGAAGAAATTATTTTTGTTTCTATCATTGCATTCCAAGTTCTGTTTTCTGAATATAACTATAGAGGCAGTTTCTTACCAGAATTCACCAGATTTGCCTAATTTTTAAATTTCTTTCTTATAAATGTTACATAAGAACTATAATCAAATCCTATGGACAAAAATGAGGCATAAGTTCTGTTCTTGATTCTTAAATAACTTTATTGTTCCTTTGATTTTTTTACTCTCTAATTAATGCATGGATATGTTTAGCACTTTTCACTTTGTCATCATTGTTTGTTTTTCTCATTCCCATTTTATTTTTACCTAAGGAGTGGATCTTAATGTTAATAAGCTGGACTCCTTCATGGAAAATATGGGCTTTAAGATTGAAGAAGAAGAACATAAAGACCTGCTAAACAACTTGCCCGTGGATGGTGAGCTGCTCCCGGTGAAATTTTTTATTCATATATGAGAATTGCTGAGAGTATATTTAAAGTTGTGCAGATATACTAAAAAACAAGAGATAAGGGCCCAGTCCTCAAGAATGCATCAATCTGTGCAGTGGACCTTATTGAGTGCCTAATATACATAAGCTATTAAAAATATAAAAATGAAGGGTGCTATACATAAGCTATTAGAAATATAAAAGTGACAGTGTCCTCTAAAACTTCACAGTCTAGTAAAAAGGCTTGCATGTTAACAAGTCCTCATAATGGCTATGTGGTTGTGTTATAATAATAAAAATGTTTTCATTAAGATTCTAAAGGAGGGAAAAGCTAAGTTTGCCATGAAAAAGATCAGAGAAATCTGTATCAAGTGTGTAGAAATTCTTCATTAAAAAAATTCCTGAGGAAAGCAGTGCATGAAAAAGCATAAAACCATGCAAAATCACATGGTTAGGGAACTAACAAGAATTTCTCTATGGCTAGGATATGGGGTCACACAGAGTTGGACATGACTGAAGCGATTTAGCAGCAGCAGCAGCAGGATGTACACTTCATGTCATAAAGTTGCAGAAAACAAGCTGAAGAGGAAGGCTTGCAAGACTAGAACCTTAAACCAGGCGTTAGAGTTTTAGCCTTCTTTCTGTTGAGTTATTTTGGTAATTTGTGCCTTTTCTAGGAATTTGCCCATTTAATTTAAATTGTCTAATTTGTTGACATGAAGTTATTCATAGTATTTCTTTATAATCCTGTTAGTTTCTGTAAAGTTAGTGTTGGTCTCCTGATTTTGATCTGTCTTCTCTCTTTTTATTTGGTTAGTCTAACTAAGAATTTGACAATTTTGTTGTTCTTTCCAAAGAGCCAACATCAATTTTCCCTACTGATTTTTTGCTTTCCATTTTATTGATTTTACTTCTAATCTCTATTATTTCCTTCTTTCAGTTTACATTGGATTTAGTTTGCTCTTTGTTTTCTAGATTCTTAAAATGGAATTTTAGATTATTAATTTCAGATTTTTCTTTTTTCTAACATAATTGTTTTCAACTGTAATCTCAATTATGTTAGAAAAAAGAAAAATCTGAAATTAATAATCCAAAAATTTTGAGACAGTTTCATTTTCATTCAACTAGAAATACTTTCTAATTTCCCATTTATCTTAAAATGTGTTTTTAATTTCTAAATATTTGTGTATTTCTTAAATTTCCTTCTACTATTGATTTTGAATTAATTCCACTGTCGTCAGAGAACATACTTCCTGTGATCTCAGAACTGAATGAGACTTTTTTATGACCTAGCATAATGGTGTATCCTGGAGGATGTTTTATGATTGATAATATTGTTTGTCTTCTTTATTCTACTGTTTTTCTATTTAGGTTTTCTAGCCATTATCAAAAATTTGATATTGAACTCTCCAAGTATTGTACTTTACTTGTCTGTTTCTCCCTTCAATTTTAGCCTTCATCCTATAGGCAGTAGTGTATCTAGAATATTTCACTTTTGGAAGTCAATGCTGATGGCAACATAGAGGGTGCTATTGGAAAGAAAGACTCAAATTTAAAACGTATTGCTATGTTCCAACAAGAGATGATAAGGGCCTGGGCAAGTGAAGTGAACTTAGTGATGGATTAGTCATCATGGACTGATTTGGGAAACATTTTAGAATTAAAATGGATAGGGCTTAAGTGACTGATTACAGGTGAGTTATGAAAAAGAAGAAAAGTTTTAGAGTCTTCCCTGGAGGTCCAGTGGCCAAGACTCTACACTTCTAATGCAGGGGCCATGGGTTCTATCCCTGGCCAACAACAAAGATCCCACATACCATGTGGCCAAAACTAATAAAGTTTAGCTTTAAAACATTTTTTTAGGAAGCAGACATCTCCTTGTGACTAAATCATAAATTGTATCATAGCCAATTTGAGAATTCAGGAAAGATTCAGGTTATAATATCAAAAGAATAGTTTCAGTTTTACACATTTTGAATTTGAGATAGCTATAGGACTTCGAAATAGAAATATGTATAAAGATGTTTGGAAATGAGTACTTTAATGATTTATCTTACTTGACTTTTCCCTAGGAAGTTAGCTGTCCACAGATTTAGCAAAGTTTAGCATTGTGCCAGAGCACTGTAAAGATTATTAGCAGACCAAAAGGAGAAGCAAAATAAATAAATAAATGGAGGGAATATTTGATAAGGAAAGTTTGAAAGAAAGCAAATAGACTAAGGAGAAAAGTAGTTTTAAGAAAAAGACAGGAAAAAAATTAGCTAGGATGAATTCTGAACTACCAGAAACAAGTTCAAAATGAAGAAATAATTCTGAAATAATTTTCCTTTATAACTATCACACCTAGCATATGTTAGAGTAATCCCTAATAGTGAGGCCCACAAGTATCCACTAGGAAAAGTTTGCAAGATAACAAATCCCTTTGAGAAAAACAGTAAAAACCTGGACTTTATCCCACTGGCTCTACTGATTATATGGAATTATGGAAAGAATTTTAAATTTGAAATAAGACACAGACTTAAATCTCAGCTCTGTCTGTGCAAGATTGTTC
The DNA here is from genome assembly GCA_006410635.1 of Cephalophus harveyi. Lineage (NCBI taxonomy): Eukaryota > Metazoa > Chordata > Mammalia > Artiodactyla > Bovidae > Cephalophus > Cephalophus harveyi. The sequence continues at coordinate 113,228 of SJYT01084941.1, read as the reverse complement.
AAATTAATCCCTCTGAGTCTTAGTTTCTTAAAAAAAGAAGAAGAATGTAATATTACTTTTCCTAAATGTTGTAAGTTTCTAGGATAGGGCCTAACACATAGTAGGCATTTAATAGTAGATTTTGTTACGGGTAATTATAATGACCCATATATATTCATGTCGACACAATGCTACTTAACTATGCCTTTGCTCTGGCCAGAGAAGTGGACATTTTCCAAAGGATAATTTTTTCTTTATTACTGGAAATATATAGTTTCCCAGTATTTTTGACCTGCCTATATTTTATTATCATATTTTCCAGATATTTTAAATATTACTAGAATGCCACAACAGTGATTTTGGTCATGGACATATCAGCCAACTCCTGGAGTACCAATTCTGAGGTCAATGAGTCCACGAAAAATAACATTAGAGACCTGTTTCAGGCTATTCGTGAGTCTTCTGTAGGACTAACTGAAATACATGAGAACAAACAGCTTTCTGTGAGACACTGATCATCCATCAGACTGTTCCTTCTAAATACCCCATTTTAAAGGAAAATACAAATAAAGATCTTTAAACTGCTTATTAAAGTTTAGTCAGGTTGATCGAAGCTCTTTTTTTTTAAATACTGAGTATGGATAGTGCCTGAATACAGCTAAGTGTCACCTGTGGATTGAGCAAAAAAAAATAAGTTGTTTGGGTTTGTTTTGGCCATGCAGGATCTTAGTTCCCCAATCAGGAATCAAACCCATGCAGTGGAAGCATGGAGTCTTAACCACTGGGCTGCCAGGAAAGTCCCTCAAAATAGGTATTTTCAATGCTCCAAGTCAGAATTTCCTACTTGAGCATTTGCCCCTTTTAAGATGCTTATCAACCTTATCATCAATTAAAAACAAAGAATTTTTCCAGATCTGAAAGTAGAGAGGGTGACTTTTTAAATGTCAGTCCACCATTCTACCATGTAGAGTTTATCTTAATAGAATAAAAGTGAAGTTGGAAGTGTAAGTATCCTCTTTATAATCAAGAAGTTTGTCTTTCCACACTTTCCATTTGGAATAAAAATAGAATAAAACTCTAAAGCAAACCATAACGTTTGCTGAATTTTGTGTTTTTCTTCAGCGTATAACTTATATCTGTCTTCCATTTCTCTTTTTTATTGTCTTTATGCATAAAATTCTGTCTTCTCTTATAGATGAGGGGAAAGTAGATGTGAGTGTCGTAATGGATGAAGGAAACTTTTTTACAGGTAGGTTAGATTTTTATAAACTCATTGTTAAACATCTACTATATTCCAAGTATGGATACATAAAAACCAACCTTCCAGGAGCTTATGTAGTTGGGGCAAGGAAAAAACTATAAATCAATGCAATAAAATGTTATAGGTGCTTTGTTTAAAACCTATACAAAGCAAAGGAAGAGGAGAATGGTCTCTTGAACCTGAGGAGGAGAAACTGGTGAATGCTTTAATAGTATGGGCAACAATGAGCTGATCCTTGAAAGGTGAGTCAGTTTTGCCAGACAGAGTGCGATGGGCAGAACTTGTGGCTGTTACCTTATGTGGCAAAAAACCATATATGTGGAAATGTGATTAAGGATGATCTGGAGATGGAGAAAATATCCTTGATTATCCAGCTGAGCCTAAATGTAATCACAAATATCCTTAGAAGAAGGAAGCAAAGTGAAATTTGATAACAGAAAAAGTAGAAGGCAATGCAGCAATGGAAGCCAGATGCTATATTGCTGACTTTAAAGATGGAAGAGGGATCATGAACCAAGGAAAGTAAGTGGCCTCTAGACATGGAAAATGTAAGGGAACGGATTCTCTCTCTAGAGCCTCCTGAAGGAACCAGCCTTGCTGATACCTTGATGTTACCCCAGTAGGACTGACTCAGACCTCTGACGCCCAGAACTGCACAAGAAACAAATCCATGTTGTTTTAGATCACCAAGATTTTGGTAATTTGTAATATGTAGCAACATCAGGAAACTAATATAGGAGACAAATTATGGAGGACTTTGGATACCAAATAAAGGAGCATGAATTTCATTCTGTGCTGAGTGGGGAGTCATTCCAGGGTTTTAAACAGGGGACTATGTGATTAGATTTGCAAATTAGAAAGATTACTCAAGCTGCAGTATAAATGATGGATGGAGATTTGTGTGCTAGAATAGAGTCAGGGAGACTAGTTATGAAGCAGATTGTAACTGTTCAGGCAAAAGACAATAAAGGGTAGAACTAAACTATGGTTTTTCCAGTGGTCATGTATGGATGTGAGAGTTGGACTGTGAAGAAAGCTGAGTGCTGAAGAATTGATGCTTTTGAACTGTGGTGTTGGAGAAGACTCTTGAGAGTCCCTTGGACTGCAAGGAGATCCAACCAGTCCATTCTGAAGGAGATCAGCCCTGGGATTTCTTTGGAGGGAATGATGCTGAAGCTGAAACTCCAGTACTTTGGCCACCTCATGTGAAGAGTTGACTCATTGGAAAAGACTCTGATGCTGGGAGGGATTGGGGGCAGGAGGAGAAGGGGACAACAGTGGATGAGATGGCTAGATGGCATCACCGACTCGATGGACGTGGATCTGAGTGAACTCCGGGAGATGGTGATGAACAGGGAGGCCTAGCGTGCTGCGATTCATGGGGTCGCAAAGAGTCGGACACGACTGAGCGAGTGAACTGAACTGAAACATTATTTATGAGACTTGAAAGAAAAGGGCATATGTAAGAGACGTTACAGATGTAGAATCTGTAGGATTTGGCTACTCATGAGCTATGGAAATAGAGCAAAAGGATGGAGTGAAGGCTGACTCCTTAGTTTCTGAGTTGGGTAGTTGGGTAGGTGATAATGACATTTACCAAAATAAAGACTTCAGCAAAACAGACTTAGGAACAAAGATATAGTCTTCATTTTGGTCATATTGAGTTTGGGGTTCCCGTGAGACATCTATGGGAAATCGAATGCTAGGCTGTTGAATATCTGGGTAAGGATCTGAAACCACCTCTTTTCTCTGAGTCAGTCAGACCTCAAGTCAGGAAGAGAATCTGTGTAAATGTGGAGTTAAATTCAGAGGAATTTACCTCAGAGCTTCAGTTTTCTCGATAAAGTGGAAAACAAAATCATCTACTGAAAAAAAAAAACAGGCATGGTAATGGGGTAGGGAACTTCAAAAAAAGTATTGCTGATTTTGGGCTTTTCAGGTGGCACTAGTGGTAAAGAACCCACCTGCTAGTGAAGGAGACATACGAGATGCAGGTTCTATCCCTGGGTTGGGAAGATCCCCTGGAGGATGACATGGCAACCCACTCCAGTATTCTTGCCTGGAGAATCCTATGGACAGAGGAGCCTGGCAGGCTACATTCCATAGGGTTGCAGAGTCAAACACAGCTGAAATGAGTTAGCATGCATGGACATTGCTGGTTTCAGTTTACTTTGGTAGGAAATAGGAACTAGAGAAATATATGAAAGCACTGCAGAGAAGTGCCAAGAGTCAAACAAGGTCAGTTATCATAAATAAGTAACTTTTCCCATGATTATGATATTCTTCAGGTAGACCAAGTTAGGGGTTTCTCAAGGCTGATGTGCCAAAAGAATGAAAGCATAAAGACATGAAAGGTGTGGTCAAGAGAGTGGTTAAGTGGCTGAGTATGGGCAGATAGGGAAGGAAATGAAAAAGGAAATTATGAACTTAGAGAAAAGTGAGGGGGTGGAATGAAGGGCTCTACATAGATTATAACATGTGTGGTAGGAGTAAGGAAGTAAATGAAGTGGGAAAATATGAAGTTCTGGCCAGGAGCAGGCATTTAGAATTTAAGATTTTAAAATACACTTCCAGGTGATAACAAAGTCAAGGGTATGTCCATGTCAGTTAACTAGTATAGAATTTATGAGATAAGTCTGAGGATAAGAAGGTCAGAGAATAAGTTGTTGAATGAGCCCTCCAAATAAAGACTGGAATTCACTGTAATGATGCCAGGAGTTTGAGTGCAGAAAAAGACTGTGAGTCCTGACACGACCAAGAAATCAATTAAGTGACAATAAAAAGAAAGTGTTTCATAAATCTCAAAAGAGGAAAGGTTTGAGCATAGTTGGAAAGCAGCAACTGGAATCCAAAAGAATGCCAAGCCCTAAGGCAATGGGATATAAAATAATGAGCAGTTTTCTCTAAATAAAAAATTAAAATAAATAATAATAATAGAAAAGTCTATTAGGAAAAGGTGAAATTAACTTAAGAAAGAAGGTAAGAGTCTGCAAAGAGATTGACGATATAGAGAAATTGAAATTTAATGACATATGAGTCCAAAAGGGCACTATATGAAGGATTGAAAAGAAAGCTAACAATGGGAAGAAAAATTAGAATGGTAAAACAGAATATAGAGAGGGTAGACATTTTTGAGATCCTTACCTTTTGAGAAAGGAAATGATACAAATAAAAGATATGGTTAGAATAATAACCTTGAGGGAGAAGGTGGTTCATGTCTGTCAAAAGTTTGATGAAGTTAGCAGACTGAGGAAACCAAAATTGAAAAGAACACATGTATCCCATTGTTCATTGCAACACTATTTATAATAGCTAGAACATGAAACCAACCTAGATGTCTATCGACAGATGAATGGATAAAGAAGTTGTGGTACACATGTGGAGTATTACTCAGTCATAAAAAAGGAATACATTTGAGTCAGTTCTAATGAGGTGGATGAACCTAGAGCTTGTTACACAGAGTGAAGTAAGTCAGAAAGAGAAAGATAAGTATCATATACTAACTCATATATACGGAATCTAGAAAGATGATACTGAAGAATTTATTTGCAAGGCAGCAATGGAGAAACAGACATAGAGAACAGACTTATGGACATGGGGAGAAGGGAGGAGAGAAGTATGGAGAGAGTAACATGGAAACTGTTATTACCATATATAAAATAGATAGTCATCAGGAATTTACTGTATGTCTCAGGATACTCAAGCGGGGGCTCTGTATCAACCTAGAGGGGTAGAATAGAGAGGGAGAAGGGAGGGAGGTTCAAGAGGGGATATATGTATACCTGTGGCTGATTCATGTTCAGGTTTGACAGAAAACAACAGAATTCTGTAAAGCAATTGTCCTTCAATTTAAAAAATAATAATAAATTTTTTTAAAAAGGAAGAAGGCCCTGGAGAAGAGCCTGGTATAGTTCCATGACACATGATCAAAAAGACTGCAAAACTGGGATTTTAATGCATGCACAACATTTTATTTTGATAGCACTTATTTCCTTATTGATATATTCTCTCAATCAACCTATTTACTGATGAATGTTTCCATCTACTGACTCGCAGCCTAACTTTGATCACCTTTGTTTAGCCAAAACACTCTAAGATCATGTCTTAGCAATAGTTTGCATTCTTGCCAGGTTTGCTTCATTGCTAAATTGACAAAGACAATATAAGGATTTTTTTTAATAATAAAGAATCATCGTTCTTCAAATTGTCAATCATTACCATGTTTTACTTTTTAAAGGTGAGAAAGTTGATACTAGTAACCTGGAAAATTTTCTGGAAAATATGGGGATAGAGCTCACAGAAGATAAAAGCATGGAGCTACTGAACAATCTTCCAGTTGATGGTGAGCATTAAAAATATCACAGTGGGGAAAAAAATCACAGTGACCGTCAAGGAAACTTGAGACTATGGACTTATATGACTCATACGTGCTATTTACGGAATCATGCCCTCCCCACCAAAATGATTTTACCAAGTTGAGAGCTGTTTCCGTTCCTGAGTTTTATTCTTTTAAGTGAAATAATAAAAATGTCTAGAATAAAGCATGCAAGTCTTTGTATTTCTAAAATTATGAATGTTTTATTCTACTTTAAAATATCTACACTGCTGTCTGAGCCTTGGATTTTTCCCTTTCTTGCAGCCAAAAGAAGAGTGTATATGAACAGGTTGATGAAAGAATTGAGGTCTCTTGAAGGTGAGTGAGAAGTATGATGAAAAGGCAATTAAAACTGAGGACATTGAGCTTTGTTCTTATTTTCAAAAACTCTATTTTACATATTCCAGATTATTAATCCTGCTGTCCCAGTTATTAATTCAGTATTTATTCTTTATATGCCTTAGGTACTGTACATTCACCAAAATTGTTTAACTACAGTAAACCCAAAAGCTTTGGTTCCCAAATAAAGTTGTATATCTGAGTAACTGGGGAAGAGGGAAAGATTTAGGTTCAGATTACTGGGCCTCTTTCAGTCATATTGATATTGACTTTCCAGAGATAGCACCTAGAAATGGGTGTTATTAAATGTATAGGATTATGATAGAGTAAATCCATGGACAGGATGGATGGATGGATAGTTCTCCATTAATTTAGCAAGTTTCAAATCCTACTGTACAGACATGTTTAGAAAGGTTAATTTTAGTCTTTGTCATGACTTATCAGATACTTCCTGGAAGGAAATGGTACTCTTGCCTGGAAAATTCCATGACTGGAGGAACCTGGTAGTCCATGGGGTTGCAAAGAGGTGGACACTACTGAGTGACTTCACTTTCTTTCTTTTTATCGCTACTTTTGGAGAAGGAAATGGCAACCCACTCCAGTGTTCTTGCCTGGAGAATCCCATGGGTGGAGGGGCCTGGTGGGCTGCAGTCTATGGGGTTGTGAAGTGTCAGACATAACTAAGCAACTAAAACACACCAACCTCCAACCCCTCAGTTTCTTCTCTTAAAAGTTTTCCAGATCCCAGATATCAAGGTTTAGGAATTTCTGACTGAGACACCAAGACCACATTTACTTCAGACATTTGTTCTTTGCTCTTTATTCTTTATAAGTATTGATGCCTCAGTATGAGCTAAACTAATCCACTCTTTACATCACTAGAAATATTTCTCATATCCATCCCTTTCTTTCCTAAGGGACAAAGGTATCTTCAGATAAAGTGGACATTTGCCTTAAAAACATGGGAATTGATCTCACAGAGGAAGAAATCCAGGAACTAAAGGACCACCTACCAGTTGATGGTGAGAGTTTTGATATCAATATACCCTTAGCAAAACTTTGGATATGAGGCCAGTGTCAGGGCTGGAATGACTGAAGATATGATGTATAATATATGAAAAGAAAAAAAAGGAGTGAGGCCTTCAGCACAGCTGAAGCCAAGTAACTATCACTCGGGAAAGATCACCAAGAAGGCTGCCCAATATAGATGACAAGTGTCACTCTCCATAGGAAATGCCAAGGTCTAACAAGAATATTCAAGTCTTTAATCATTGGGTTGTTGTGTTTTTTTTTTAATGTGGAGGATTTATTAAACTAGAGGTTTTGTAGATTTCAGAGAACTAATGTCAACACTTCAATCCTGAGTCCCTACTGTTAATCCAGCATTAAATAGCAGTGTGCAACACTTACATAGTCCTGACTTGTGCAAGGCACTGTTCTAAGCAGTTTACTATAACATTTCATCTTCCAAACTACTCTATAAGTTTCATTTTAATGCTTAATTTATATATCAGGAAACTAAGGCACAGAGAAAACAAGTAGCTTGCCTAGAGCCCGAGAGCTAGTGGTAGACAGGCAATTTGGCTCCAGAAACTGTCTTTCAACCACTCTGCTAATATTGCCACAAACTACAGAATTAATGATCTTAAGAAGATGTATATTGAAGTTACCAATTGGCATTAAAGTTGGCATGTGTTAGACTGTGGTGTTGGAGAAGACTCTTGAGAGTCCCTTGGACTGCAGAGAGATCCAACCAGTCTGTCCTAAAGGAGAATCAGTCCTTGGTGTTCATTGGAAGGACTGATGTTGAAGCTGAAACTCCAGTACTTTGGCCACCTGATGCAAAGAGCTGACTCAGTTGAAAAGACCCTGATGCTGGGAAAGATTGAGGGGAGGAGAAGGGGACGACAGAAGATGAGATAGTTGGATGGCATCACCGAATCAATGGACATGGGTTTGGGTGGACTCCGGGAGTTGGTGATGGACAGGGAGGCCTAGTGTGCTGTGGCTCATGGGGTCGCAGAGTTGGACACAACTGAGCGACTGAACAGAACTGAACGGAGACTTTTCTTATACTAGTAGAGCTGAGAAAAATTAATCAGGAAATTTTGAGGGGCACTTGCCCCTTTGAGGAAGTAGTAAAAATGGAAGATTGACCCAAGTCAAGGAATATGGGTTTTTCCAAATAAGTGGTACCTTCATTCTTTTTTCTTTTTTTAAATTGAATGGAATTTTAAAAAAATTCTATAGTGTTTAAAATTTCAAAAGTTTTGCATAAATGATTGTATATAATCTCACAATAACCCTTTTCCCCCCGTCTTTACTTCCCTTTCCCCAGTACCTTTCATTATTTCAGTTCATAAACTTTAATTGAATGCCTATGATGTGTCAGGCACTGTTCTAGGCTCTTGGGGACTTTGACTTAATAAGAAGCAGGCAGTTTTTCCAAAAATGATGTTTTCTAAACTCTTTCAGTTCAGTTGAGTCACTCAGTCGTGTCTGACTCTTTTCGACCCCATGGACTGCAGCCTGCCAGGTTTCCCAGTCCATCACCAACTCCCAGAGCTTGCTCAAACTCATGTCCATTAAGTCAATGATGTCATCCAACCATCTCATCCTCTATTGTCCCCTTCTCTTCCTGCCTTCAATCTTTCCTAGCATCAGAGAATCTTTAAACACTTTCAGAACTCTTTTAATCTACCAATGCAATAAATGTAGATATTTTTGGCTACCCTGTTTTCTTAATATCCTGAAACATGATAAAAGATACCACCACAGTGATTTAAAATGTAGGGTTATTAATCTCATTCTGGTGGACTGCCTTGTACATCTGTGGAAATCTGAGATAGAATGGTAAACAGTCTGGGGGGCCCAGCAAGTCTCAATGGAGTGAATTAGAGGCACACAAAGTAAAGGAAATGATGGCATCTCTCTTCTGTAGGAACAAACTTTAATCCCCAAAGATTCTTCTTTATTTTATTTAAAATAATTATAATAGTACTCATATTAATAATAAGAAAATACTATAAAGGATAACAATAAAAGATTATCATAATTTAAAATTCATTTTAAAAAGAACAAGCAAGGGTAAATTTCACATCTAAGAACCTGGAATATATACTATTTTTAAAGCTAATTCGTTCTATATAATATGCTTGCATTTTGCTAGAACTTTATTATTCAGGAAACATTTGTGGGGGCTTCCCTGGTAGCTCAGATAGTAAAGAATCTGCCTACAATGCAAGAGACTAGGGTTCAATCCCTGGGTCAGGAAGATCCTGGAAAAGGGAATGGCTACCTACCCCAGTATTTTGCCTGGAGAATTCCATGGACAGAGGATTCTGGGAAAGATCGAGGGCAAGAGAGGAAGTGGGCAACAGAGAATGAGATGGCTAAATGGCATCACCGACTCAATGGACATAAATTTCAGCAAACTCTGGGAGATAGTGAAGGACAGGGCAGCCTGGTGTGCTGCAGTCCATGGGGTCACAAAGAGTTGGACATGACTGAGTGCCTGAGCAACAACAAAGCATCTATGGAACATCACTTTTGAACAAACCATTAAACTGGTTTCTTACCCTTGGGAGAACTTAAAATCTGAGGAATATTAAAAATAATACAAGAATGCAAACACATTTAAGCAGTGATGAATTGGCACCCTTGACCAAGTCATGAGTGGAGAATGAGCTTGTCCACGGACAGCTTTAAGGTTACAAACTGACTCTTGCCTGTTAGTGTAATGGCATCTTTTTACTATTAAGGGCAAGAGGAGAAGGGGGCGACAGAGGATGAGATGGTTGGATGGCATCACCCACTCAATGGACATGAGGTTAAGCAAATTCTGGGAGACAGTGAAGGACAGGGAAGCCTGGCGTGCTTCAGTTTATGGGGTACCAAAGAGCCAGACACAATTTAGCAACTTGACAACAATAATCCTTTAATTACTACTGTAACATCCCAATTTAGTGTTTCTCAAACTTGCAGTTTTATAAACTCATTAAAATATATCTATTGATATCCAGTAGCTTCTGGTTTTATTTTGAGAAATACTAAAGAAACTAAGTTAACAGTCTATGAAAAAGTCTTTCCATTGAGAATGGGTACTGCAAAACAAAAATTTTGTCAATAAACAGAACAAATATAACTTGGAAGTTTAACCAAATACATCAACATGATGATGATTGTGTTAGCAAGCTAAGTGCACCAGACAGGCACACCAGCAGTCTGTCCGTTAAGGGTATCACTTGGTACCAAGGTGAGCAGAAGCCCAAAGGTAAAGTCAACACTGGTGAAATGGAGACGTAATTTTTAAACAAAATGTTTAAATTATCAGTAAGTTTCAAACTCCTATATGAGAAAGACTAACTAAAGAGTATCTCAAAGGAAAGGAAAGTACTTTAAACCTTGCTCATGCACTGTGCTGTGTGAATTTTTGATAGAGTAAAATGTAGGAACTGTTTTAATTACAATTATGATCTCTGACATGAAAAGCTAATAAACTTCTAGGGAAATGTTTTCAAATGGTTGAATTTGGGGATTTTGCTTCACAATTTAAGGATTTCATATCATTTTTCTAAGATTTTTTTAAATTTTTTTATCTTCAAGATAATGAGAAGATTGATTTAAATGTGTTGATGGATAAAGTTAAAAATATTACAGGTGAGTGAGATGTTACAATTATTATTTGGTCTTGAAGTTTTATATGGAACTGTATTTTTAATATAATAATGTTTCCTTTCTTTATTCATTCAACAACTATTTATTCAGCACTTACTACATGCCAGGCATTGTTTGAGGCATTTACAGTACATCCGTAAGCAGAACAAATATAACTTCCCCCACAGAGCTTACATTCTAGCAGAAGAAATAAGCAGTAAACAATAGATGTAATAAATAAGTACATTATATAGTATGTTTGAAAGTGGTAAATTCTATAGAGAAGAACGAAAAGTAGACTACACTAAAGGAGACTGGGAGAGCAAAGTATGTTGGGGAAAGGCGCAGTTATGGTCTTAAATAGAGAATCGGGTCTCCTTAAGATGGTGACATTTGAGCAAATACCTGAAGAAGGTATGAGTTTCAGCCATGCGGGGACTTCTGGAAAGAGTGTTGCAGGCAAAGGAAATGAGAACTAAGGCCCAAAGGTGGGAGCATATCTGGGCTTTTCAAGAAATAGCAAGAAGGCCAATGTAGCTGAAGTTGGGTAAGCAAGGAAAACAGTAACAGGAGACGAGAAGAGAGACGTGATGGGTACAAGATCAGCCATCCCCATGAAAGCCCTGCCAGGTCTTGGGTTTCTTCTGAGAGAAATGGAAAGCCTCTGAAGGATTTAGAGCTGAGGCATGATATAATCTGACCTAATCTTTCATCAGATCTTTCTGGATTCTGTGTGAACAGATGGTGGGGTGAAGCAGTGGAGGTGAGGGAAGTGGAGGAAAGAAACCAAGAATAGGAACAGGGAAACCATTTAAGAGGCTTTTAGAGTAATCCACATTAGAGATGATGGTTTTTAATACCAGGTTAGATAACAATGGGGTTTCCCTGGTGGCTCAGATGTTAAAGCGTCTGCCTGCAATACGTGAGACCGGGGTTCGATCCCTGGGTCAGGAAGATCCCCTGGAGAAGGAAATTGCAACCCACTCCAGTATTCTTGCCTGGAGAAGCCCATGGATGGAAGAGCCTGGTACTCTACAGTCCACGGGGTCTCAGAGTTGGACACGACTGAGAGACTTCACTTTCACTTTAGATAACAATAAGGTGATGAAAAATAGGAATTTTTCTGGAAGTCAGTGGTTAAGATTCTGGGCTTCAACTGCAGGAGACACGGATTTGACCCCTGGTCTTGAGTGGGGTGAGAACTAGATCCCCCACTTGCCTGAAGTCACTGCCAAAAAAAAAAAGTAATTGAATTTTGATGTATTTTAAAAGGAGCCACAATGATGGATATTAACTAGACTTATTGTGGTGATCATTTTGTAACACAACATACACAGAGAAATCCTTCAGAAAAAAAGATACTGGCAATTGAAAGTTGGACTAGTGTGCATTGAAATGGCAAAGGTTAAAGAGATTTGGTCAGTGCATCTATAGCATCTGCCATATCAGATTAGAGGGCAAATCAACAGTTAAATGCTGCTGATAAACCAAGTAAGATAAGGGCTGAGAATTGACCATTGTGTGTAGCCACATGGAGATCACTGGTAATATCAAAAAGAGAAATTAAAAAAGAGAGAGAGACGTTGTAGGTGGTGAGAGTGGAAAGAAGTCAAACTGAAGGATGTTTAAGAGAAATTGAGAGGATAAGATTTAGAAACAGTGTGAATAGGTAATTTCCTGATGGTCAGTGATTAGGACATCTTTCAGTTCAGTTCAGTTCAGTTCAGTCACTCAGTCACGTCCAACTCTTTGCAACCCCATGGACTGCAGCACTCCAGGCTTCCCTGTCCATCACCAACTCCTGGGGTTTACTCAAACTCATGTCCATCAAGTTGGTGATGCCATCCAACGATCTCATCTTCTGTCATCCCCTTCTCCTGCCTTCAATCTTTCCCAGCATCAGGGTCTTTTCAAACAAGTCAGTTCTTCTCATCAGGTGGCCAAAGTATTGGAGTTTCAGCTTCAGCATCAATCCTTCCAGGATATTCAGGACTGATTTCCTTTAGGATTGACAGGTTGGATCTCCTTGCAGTCCAAGGGACTCTCAAGAGTCTTCTCCAACACCACAGTTCAAAAGTATCAATTTTTCAGTGCTCAGCTTTCTTTATAGTTCCACTCTCATGTCCATATGTGACTACTGGAAAAACCATAGCTTTGACTAGATGGACTACTGCTGGCAGAGTGATGTCTCTGCTTTTTAATATGTTATCCAGGTTGGTCATAGCTTTTCTTCCAAGGAGCAAGCGTCTTTTAATTTCATAGCTGCTGTCACCATCTGCAGTGATTTTGGAGCCCAAGAAAATAAAATCTTTCACTTTTTCCATTATTTTCCCATCTATTTGCCATGAAATGATAGGACAAGATGCTATGATCTTAGTTTTCTGAATGTTGAGTTTTAAGCCAACATTTTCACTCTCCTCTTTTACCTTCATCAAGAGGCTCTTTAGTTCTTCAGTTTCTGCCATAAGGGCTTCTTTAATTAGAGAGATAAAATAAATTGTGATTAAATAGAGAAGAAGGAAGTGGTGGTTTGAAAGAGAAATGATGTGAAGCAGTCAACAGAAGAGTGGGAAAGTTAATGGACCAGCCGAGTATAGTGTGATTGCCCCACAGAAATAAGGACCTACTTGAGCTTCATGATCATCAATTTAAAGTGAAAACAGCATAGTTAACTTCAACTCTAGTGCGGCTGCATGACTGCAGACACAGAATAAGCAAATACTTCTTTTAACCAGGAATGGAGTTTTGCCAAGTGAATATATTGAAAGCAAGAGTAGAGCAATTTAAATGCAGCCTTCCACAGAATTTAAACATGCTTATCACTTTCTTTGCTCACCATTGTTTCTTACTTCTACTTTTTATGGGGTTGACTTTATTCTTCCTCAAGTAAATTGTTCTTAGTAGTTTCAACAAGAGTCAGTCTTTGTCTGAAAAATCTTTATTTTACATTCATGCTTGAATCATGGTTTGACTAAGTCTAGACTGTAGATGGTCATTTTACCTTAGAATACTGACATGTGCAGCTACTATGGACTTCCCAGTTGTGCTAGTGGTAAGGAACCTGCCTGCCAATGCAGGAGACATAAAAGACACAGGTTTGGTCCCTGGGTTGGGAAGATCCCCTGGGGGAGAGCATGGCCACCCACTCCAGTATTCTTGCCTGGAGAATTCCATGGACAGAGGAGCCTGGCAGGCTACAGTCCATAGGGTCACAAAGAGTCAGACATGGCTGAAGCAACTTTGCACACGTACATGCATTCAGCTACTATGTCTGAAAAAAGTGTAATGAAATTGGTTCCACAAGGCTGAAAACTAGACACTTGATGCACCTACTGCTTCAGGAACTACCTTCATCTGGCAGCCTTACAGACTCTCTAGCATCCCCTGTTCACAGAATTTAATATAGAGCAAGCTGGCAAAACAGAAATGTGATTTAGAGTCCCACACATAAGGGCTTCCCTGGTGGCTCAGATGGTAAAGAATCTGCCTGCAATGCAGAAGACCCAGGTTCAATCCCTGGGTCAGCAGATCTCCTGGAAAAGGGAATAGCAACCCACTTCAGTGTTCTTGCCTAGAGAATTCCATGGACAGAGGAGCCTGGCAGGCTACAGTCCATGGGGTCACAAAGAGTCATACATGACTGAGTGACTAACACACACACAAAGCAGAGTACAGAAGGGTAGGACCGGAGCACTGAGAATTAGTTCCTAAATCTCCTTTTGACTACTCAGCTACATACTCTTCTACATATATTTGAATTTAGCTTCCATATAAAACAACAAAAAACCTCTCTTAGTTTCCATCTAGTAAAATGCAGCTATCCTTCATACAAGTGAAAGTTATCTTCACTCTTTCCCCAGAATAAGAAGCAGCAAAGTTCCAACAGTCTATCTCTGGGAGACAGTCATAGTATCTCTGGGTCATGTTAATTACTTCCCAAATTTATTTACAGCCCCATTTGAACATTGTTACTTAGAGACTAAGCTGTAAAGTTAGCCTATAATAAAATTTGTATTTTAATTTAAAAGGGGAAAAAGAGACAGAAGAACATACATACATTGATAAATAGATAGGTAGACTTATATACACTGTTTTCTGGCCCTATTTTTTGCTATTAAAAAATCAACTATAAGTCTTCATTGCTTTTTGATAGTTAATCTCTTTTTCTCTTGTAACTCTTAAGATTATCTCTATCTTTGAAGTTCTTATTACCATGTGGCCAAATGTAGACTTTTTTACATTTTTCCTGCTTGGAACTTCTGATTCCTGAAACTGAACATTTATGCCTTTCATCAAGTCTGAAAGCCCTCAGTCCTTATGTTTCAGTATTACCTCACTCCTCTTTTCTCTTTTTTCACTTTTGAAAACTCCTATTATATATATTTTAGACCTTTTTATTTGGTTTTTCATATCTTTTTTCAGCTTGCAATGCATTAATATTTGTATAAATATAACTTTATTCAAGGTGGAAATTTTTATAAGTCAATTTTTGTTATCATTATTAAAACTAATTCTATAATTTAGGCAATAGAAGAAAAGAAAGATGAAGAAGAGGAAGGCCTAGAGGAGGGGACAGAGAAGGAGAGAAAAGATAAAATAATACCACTGTTATGTGACTGAATTGTTTATATTAGCCATCAAACAGTATCTAAGTTACTGAGATTATACAATTCCTATTTTACTTTTTATGCGTATTATTGTCTTATCATTATAAGAGGTTCTCTTTACTTAAGTTGAAAGAAAAATGTCTGAAGAGCTGAACAAGCCTTCATTGTACCTTACTCTTTCCCCTGCACCTGATAAGGATGTTTAATATGTACACGTTTCCTTTTCTAAAGGAGAGAAGATTCACACTGAGGACCTGAAAAATGTTCTTAAAAACATGGGAATAGAGATCACAAAAAAGGAACACAGAAAGCTTATTAAAACTCTGCCCGTTTCTGTGTTCTATATCATTGAAGTCTAAAAATGTATTCCTTCAAAAACATTTACTGAAGCTCTGTTTTGTACATAACACTGTACTAAACTCTGCTGGGCAGGTACCTTGACTGTGAGGAGCACATTTCCTCAAGTTCCTGCCCTCCTAAACAGAACTTCAGGGAAGGTTAGTTGTAGGATTTTGTATAAGAAATTCTAACATTTGAAACATTTTATGTCAATTAAAAATATTGTTTAAAGATTCGATCTTAGCATTTTTTTTGAAATTCTGTTCCTTTCATTTAGATTTTGGTTTAGGAAACTGGGACCTCTTTAGACAGAAGTCCCATATAGGACACACATGTTCTTTCATCTTTTGGGGAGAAATCTAAAATCTAAGCTGTAAGAAGAGAAAAGGGAAGGAGGATAGGAAAATGAAGAAAGAAAAATAAAGCCAAATTAGAGAGGAGAAATGGTAAAGAAAAAGCTATGTGTGTTTCAGCCAAGGAGGATGCCACTAGCGGTGGTCTTCTATTCTGTCCAATGGATAGATTCACTGCACTGAATTTTCTGGGTACTTTTTATTTCATTGAGAATAAACTTTGATAAATTTAGGTTTTCCCTTTCTGAAAGTAAATACTGATTCTTATGAATCATCAGAAACTCAATCATGCTTTTTGTTGTTGTTGTTTGTTTGTTTACAGCTGATAAAAAGGTGTTTAAGAAAGAATTACTGAGGGGTGTGAAGTCTTTCAAAGGTGAGTGGAAAAAAAGATGTGTATCCATTTGTGCCCAGTCATCACCATATCTTTGAAAAATTATTTGTAAACATCATTTTTAAGACTATATAATTGTGTTTTATTTACACACACACAATTTACTTGATTATTCTTTTCTCTTTTTAAAATTTAATTTTTTATTGAAGGTAATTGCTTTACAGAATTTTGTTGTTTTCTGTCAAACCTGAACATGAATCAGCCATAGTTATACATATATCCCCTCTCTCCTGGGGGATATATGTATACCTCCCATCTCCCTCCCCATCCCACCCCTCCAGGTTGGCCCAGAACCCCTGTTTGAGTTTCCTAAGCCATACAGCAAATTCCCATTGGAATTTTACATGTGGTAATGTAAGTTCCCATGTTGCTCTTTCCATACATTTCACCCTCTCTCGCTCTCTCGCAATGTCCATAAGTCTATTCTGTGTGTCTGTTTCTCCATTGCTGCCCTGTACATAAATTCTTCAGTACCATTTTTCTATATTCCATATATATGCATTAAAATATGATGTTTATCTTTCTCTTTCTCTTACTTCACTCTGATAGGTTCTAGGTTCATCTACCTCATCAGAACTTGACTCAAAGGTGTTCCTTTTTATGGCTGAGTAATATTCCATTGTGTATATGTACTGAATTTTTATTCTTTATCCATTCATTATCCATTCATCTTTATCCATTCATCTGTCAATGAACATCTAGGTTGCTTCCATGTTCTAGCTATTGTAATTAATGCTGCAATGAACAATGGAATATTTGTCTTTTTCAATTTTAGTTTCCTCGAGGTATATGCCTAGGAGTGGGATTGCCAGGTTGTATGGTGGTTTTATTCCTAGTTCTTTAAGGAATCTCCATACTGTCTACCATAGTGGCTGAATCAATTTACATTCCCACCAACAGTGCAAGAGCAATCCCTTTTCTCCACAAACTTTCCAGCATTTATTGTTTGTATACTTTTTCATGATAGGCATTCTGACCAGTGTAAGGTGATATCTCATTGTAGTTTTAATTTGCATTTCTCTAATAAGAGTGATGTTGAACATCTTTTCATGGGTTTGTTAGCCATCTGTATGTCTTCCTTGGAGAAATGTCTGTTGAGGTCTTTTTCCCACTTTTTGATTGGGTTGTTTGTTTTTCTGGTATTGAGTTGTATGAGCTGCTTGTATATTTTGGAAATTAATCCTTTGTCAGTTGTTTCATTTGCCATTATTTTCTCCCATTCTGAGGGTTGTCTTTTCACCTTGCTTATAGTAGCTTTTGCTGTGCAAAAGCTTTTAAGTTTAAACAGGTCGCACTTGTTTACTTTTGTTTTTATTTCCATTAATCTAGAAGGTGCATCATAGAGGATCTTGCTTTGATTTATGTCATTGAGTGTTCTGCCTATGTTTTCCTCTACGAGTTTTATAGTTTCTGGCATTTTGATTTTATCTTTGTGTGTGATGTTAGAAAGTGTTCTAATTTTCAGTTCAGTTCAGTTCAGTTCAGTCGCTCAGTCGTGTCCGACTCTTTGTGACCCCATGAATCGCAGCACGCCAGGCCTCCCTGTCTATTACCAACTCCCGGAGTTTACTCAGATCCATGTCCATTGAGTCAGTGATGCCATCCAGCCATCTCATCCTCTGTCGTCCCCTTCTCCTCCTGCCCCCAATCCCTCCCAGCATCAGAGTCTTTTCCAATGAGTCAACTCTTCGCATGAGGTGGCCAAAGTACTGGAGTTTCAGCTTTATAACCAGTCTGTTGTTCCATGTCCAGTTCTAACTGTTGCTTCCTGACCTGCATACAGATTTCTCAAGAGGCAGGTCAGGTGGTCTGGTATTCCCATCTCTTTCAGAATTTTCCACAGTTTATTGTGATCCACGCAGTCAAAGGCTTTGACATAGTCAATAAAGCAGAAATAGATGTTTGTCTGTTACTCTCTTGCTTTTTCGATGATCCAGCAGATGTTGGCAATTTGATCTCTGGTTCCTCTGCCTTTTCTAAAACCAGCTTGAACATCTGGAAGTTCACGGTTCACGTATTGCTGAAGCCTGGCTTGGAGAATTTTGAGCATTACTTTGCTAGCGTGTGAGATGAGTGCAATTGTGCAGTGTTTTGAGCATTCTTTGGCATTGCCTTTCTTTGGGATTGGAATGAAAACTGACCTTTTCCAGTCCTGTGGCCACTGCTGAGTTTTCCAAATGTGCTGGCATACTGAGTGCAGCACTTTCACAGCATCATCTTTCAGGATTTGAAAGAGCTCAACTGGAATTCCATCATCTCCACTAGCTTTGTTCGTAGTGATGCTTCCTAAGGCCCACTTCACTTTACATTCCAGGATGGGTTTATGCAGAATAGCACCGAAAGCTGTTGGCTTGCACACCAGGGCTGGTCGAGATCCCAGTTCGGGGAGCCAGCGCTCTGCGTGAGGCTCAGTGGGGGCGCGTCTCAGCTCTGCGGACCGTGCTCATCAGCTGGCGCTGTTTCTGCTGGTGTGCCTGGGACGCCCGGCACCAGCCTCCAGCCGGGAGCCTGGGCATGCTCACGGGGCAGGAGGGGCAGGAAGACTCCTCAAGGACTGGGCTTGGGGCGGGGATGAGAACAGTCTCCCTCACGTGCGGGCCACGGCCAACCAAGGGTCAGCCCAGGCGCCGGGAGGGGAAACAGCCCCAGCTCTGGTAGAAGGACAAGTATGGCACAAGCCGCCAGAAAGCACTGGGAACCCACGATGCCCCCGAGCCTCCACGCTCAGTGGGGCCGGAGAGAGGCGGGGAGGCCTGATTCGGAGAGACTTCAGTTTTTGATTTAAAGCCCTGGAGGAAGTTGGGAAGAGGTCGTTCTTCTGGGTGTTTTTGCCTGGAAAGCAAGAATAAAAGCTTGGGGCAGTGGAGTCAGTTTTCATTTTTTATATATAATTTTTTTTTAACTTATTTATGAAATCAACTGAATCCGGGGGTGACTTTCCTCTGTGTTTTGAAATAAGGCCTTAAAAGGCTGTGCCCTGGGTTTGCACGTGCTTGGCAGAACCTCTGTGCACAGCCCTGCAGACAACTGAGGGAGAATGTATTTATATTTCATGCCGTCACATTTGAGGGGAATTTGGGTGAGGAATTTTTAAACAGTGAAAAGGGACGGGGTGCAGAAAAGACCAGGAAGGACCCACGGCTGAGGCCGAGAAACACAAAGGGTGGTCGGGGTCCACTTTATCCTGCTCGGGCCAAGGAAGGGGCTGTCTGCTTCCTGTTCATCCCAGTGAAGCCAGAAGCCCTCCACAGCAGGCAGTGCTCCTTTATCTTTAAATAAAGCGACGTTCTTCTTTCCATTTGTTTTGCATTTAGTCTAAATGAATAAGATTTTTTAAAATGCATTTAGTGTGATGAAAGGTTGACTATTTCATGTGGGAAAAAAATTAGGAGCAGTTGGGAACCGGCTGGTATTCAGGCACGCAGGAGTTTATTAGGCTTTTAATGACCCCTTGGTAAAGAGCACGGCCCCTCCGGATGGCAGAGCAGAACACCAAAACCCAGAGACGCCCAGAGGGCCAGGAGCCGCGCCAGTGTGTGCTACCGGCCAGCACTGCTCCGCCAGGACCCCAGACCTGGGATGCCGGCTCCAAGCGCACCGAGGACGTGTGGCCAGAGCGTCCCCGCGGCATGTGTTTGCCTTCTCCGCTCGGTTCTCTGAGGCCGTTGTCATAAAATCCCATCTGGGTTTCCCTGGTGGCTGAGCAGTAAAGAATCCGCCTGCAAATGCAGGAGACAGGGGTTCCGTCCCTGGAAAGGGAAGACGCCCTGGAGAGGAAGTGGCCGCCCACTCCAGTGCTCTTGCCTGGAGGATCCCACGGACAGAGGAGCCTGGCGGGCTAGAGGCCGTGGGGTTGCAGAGAGCTGGACACAGCTGAGCATGCACACACATGCACACACACACGCACAGAGTGGGCCAGTGTACAGCGCTGCCCGGAGTCAGAGGGCCCACGCCCAGGGAGCCGCCCAGCCCTCTGAGCCTCTCCTCGCCCCACCTAACCGTTCACCTCCATCCCGGCACCGCAAGGCGTAACCTCCTTCCTGAGCCACAGCACAGCCTGGACAGGACCCTGACCCCACGGCTTGACCCCCAGACCAGCCTGTGCCCCGAGCCCCCCGCTCTCCTCCAGCCAACAGCAGCCCAGACCAGCTTGTCCCCCGAGTCCCCCGCTCTCCTCCAGTCAACAGCAGCCCAGACCAGCCTGTGCCCTGAGCCCCATACTCTCCTCCAGCCAACAGCAGCCCAGACCAGCCTGTCTCCCAAACCCCCCACTCTCCTCCAGCCAACAGCAGCCCAGACCAGCCTGTCCCCCAAACCCCCCGCTCTTCTCCAGCCAACAGCAGCCCAGACCAGCCTGTGCCCCGAGCCCCCCGCTCTCCTCCAGCCAACAGCAGCCCAGACCAGCCTGTTGGGGGGGGGGGGGGGGGGGGGGGGGGAGACGAAGGCGTCATGCTGTCTCTTATACACATCTCCTCCAGCCAACAGCAGCCCAGACCAGCCTGTCCCCCGAACCCCCCACTCTCCTCCAGCCAACAGTAGCCCAGACCAGCCTGTGCCCCAAGCCCCACGCTCTCCTCCAGCCAACAGCAGCCCAGACCAGCCTGTCCCCCGAACCCCCCACTCTCCTCCAGCCAACAGCAGCCCAGACCAGCCTGTGCCCCGAGCCCCACGCTCTCCTCCAGCCAACAGCAGCCCAGACCAGCCCTCCCCAACCAGCCTCTCCAGTGGCTCCACTCAGACCCTCTTCTTTGTTTCTCAGGCATGTCTTCCCACTAGACACGTTCCTCCGCTCAGGTGGGCCGCAGCACCCCGAGCCCCAGCTGGGGTCGAAGCCCGGAACCACTCCACTCCGCACCCGCTGCACCCCAGGGATGGTGCGGACAGACTCAGTCCCCCAGATCCTGGACACCCAGCTCCCATCTCCACTCGGCTGTAGGGAGGAACAGAGCGCACCCACCCTTCTTTACATCCCAAACTCTCCATCTGCCAAAGAACCACCGTTCCTGCCAAAGACCTGTCTTCCCAGAGACGATGCCAGGAGCAAGTGTGTCCACATGGCAGCTTGACATTTGGGGAAAAAGCAGCCACGCAAGCAGAAAGGATCGTCTTCATGTGTGGCGGGCTCGGGTTCTGCTTGTAGCGGAAACAATGAGAGCCCATTTTTCACCATGTGTGATCCCCTAGGAGCACCTGGCCCGGTTTAAGCCTCTCTCCTCCTGAACCCCCCGATGCAGGCGAGCCAGGCCACACCCTGCCTGCCACTCCCGCAGATCTCGGATGAGCTGAGAGGGTGGTCGAAAGCGCATGTGGCCACGCCCGGAGACCCTCATCCCAGCATCTACTCCAGCTCACTCTGATTTCTAAAGTCACCCATCTTCTCTGCAGCAAAGTCCGAGCTCAGCCTACGGCACCTTCTACTCACGCATCCTGGGGGCAAAAGACTTCAGGACGAGAGACCTTGGCTCACTCAAGAAGGAAGGGAGTGCAGAGCCAGAGTCCTGAGTTCCAGTCTCCAAGGACTAACACAGACTCACCCGAGCATCACCTGAGGGTCCCAAGGTCCGTGAGCGAGCACTTGAAACCGCTGCCCTTGCGGACAGCTGAGCAGACTGTCCCCAGAGAGGCCCTCACGCACCCGCCCCTCCTCTCGCTCCTGATGTGGATCTGATCAGAAAAAAGAGGGCCCTAAAGTCTCTGTTTTACAAGGACACATTTTTGTTCCTTGATTTGATTTGACTGAAGTCGCTCAGTCGTGTCCGACTCTTTGCGACCCCATGGACTGTAGCCTACCAGGCTCCTCTGTCCAAGGGATTTTCCAGGCAATAGTACTGGAGTGGATTGTCTTTTCCTTCTCCAGCAGATCTTCCCAATCCAGGGATTGAACCCGGATCTCCCGCATTGTAGACAGGCGCTTTACCGTCCTTGGGGGAGCAGACAAGTCACATGACAGCACCCCTTTCTGTTGGAGAAGCTCCCCTGTTCCTGCCCAGGACGAGGCACGCACACACGTGTGTGCATGTGTGTGTACATGTGTGCACACACGTGTGCCTGCATGTGTGCATCCATGTGTGCATGTCTGCATGTACATGTTTGTATATGTGTGCGCCTACACGTACACATGTGCATATGTGCATGTGCATGTGTGTGCATCCATGTGCATGTGTGTGTGGGGGTGTGGGTGTATATATATATATATATATGTTTGTGTATGTATATGTGGATGATGGTAAGATGGTGAAGGAGAGGGAAGATGGTGATGGACAGGGAAGCCTGGTGAGCCGAAGTCCACGGGGTCACAGAGAGTCAGACACGACTGAGTGACTAAACAACAACATATGTGGGTGTGTATATATACTTGTGTATATCTGTCTGTGTGTACCTCTGTGTGTGTATATGTACTTGTGTATATCTGTGTGTACCTCTGTGTCTATATACTTGTGTATATCTGTCTGCGTGTACCTCTGTGTGTGTCTATATACTTGTGTATATCTGTGTATACCTCTGTGTGTGTATATATACTTGTGTATATCTGTGTGTACCTCTGTGTCTGTATAGATGTTTGCATATGTATGGGTATACGTGTGTTTATGTACATGTGTACGTGTGTGTGCATATATATATATATATATAAATGATGGTTAATGTTATGTGTTATCTTGACCAGGCCACAGTGTTCAGATGCTTGGCCAAAGTCAGTCAGTCTGGAAGACTCTACGGAGTCATTTTTCAGATGTGACTAATATTTTAATGACCAGGCTTTGAGCAAAGCAGAACACCTTCCATAATGTGGGTGGGCCTCATCCAGTCAGCTGAGGGCTCTAAGAAAAACAGACGGAGATTCTCTGAAGAGGAGGGCATTCTGCCTCCAGAGGGCCTTTGGAGGCGAATTGTCATGCCAGCTCTTCCCTGGGTCTCCAGTGTGCCTGCCCCACACTCACGGGAGCCAACTCCGTAAACTGAATCTGTCTATCCTCCCAAAATTACTATACATATATATATATATATAATACATATAACTGTAGACAAACACGCATAACCCCCCACACACGTTCTATTTATTCCTCCAGAAAAACTGTAGAAAATTAGTCCCTGACTGACACATGAATTTACACACATGTTTAGTAAACGTGACTCTTATCTTCATCCTGACAGACTCCTGGCTTTCCTCACTTGAGGGCCACCTGGATAGATCTGTTCATCACTAAAGTCCTCCTTGTCCCGCACATTTCCAGCAGCTGCATAGAACTGCACAGAGACGCCAGCTGCTCCGCCAGAGGTCCGCTGATTTTCCAGATGGGCCAGCTTGGCTACCCTTCTCCAGTGTTTCTTATAAAATCCCTTCCAACGCGGCCCAGTGGGAACCAGCCCTCCCCTGGCCAGGTCCTGGGTGGGGCGGGGTATGCGGAGCCCAGGCCCTTCCGTGGGGACCCACGTTCCCGTCATGGAGATGCTGAAGGGGGCTCCCAGGTAAGCGTGGCCCCGGCCACAGTCTACACCTGTCCCTCCTCATGGATAATGTCATTAGCAGGAGTCCTACGCTGCACACACAGCATTTCCCACCATTTATCACAATGTTGATCTTTATTTTAAATATAAATCAGGCAATCATTTGTGTCTTTTATGTTCTTTGTATTTATTCAAGAATATTTAACTGTAGACAAAAGGTGACTTATTCATTATTCATCCTGAACAAGGCAAGTATGGCAATTTGAAAAGGCTGACATTTGAGCTTTTTGCCAACACTAGCAAAATTATATCCTTCCCATTGTAAATCAATGAAGTAGAATCATCGTGCACAAAGGAATTAAATTGCCTTGTCACTTTAATAAGGCCACCTTATACACAACCTTCCACCAGCGCCATTGTGCAGAGAGATGGCACCCCGTCCCCAGCCACCCAGGTCTCAGCTGGCTCTGCGATTACACGAGCATCCTCCAGGTCCCTCTCTTCCCGGGAGACGGTGTCAGGATGTCACGGGCACAGCTCGCTATCAGCGACGTGCACGCCTCTGAGCAAATTAGCACCCAGCTACAGCCGTGCAGCGGGCATTCTGTGAACTTGTCCCTCTCCTTGGATCCTCTGCTCTCATCTGCTTCCCACCCACTCCTTGCATCCACCCACACACACACACAGACACACACTTACACAATCACACACACACTCATGCCTTGAGAAATAACTCTACCAACTCATTCTTGTTTTCACTGAGAAAGGTCTAAATTCTCCGGGTAAGAGGCATTTCTGTAACAACTAATGCTGCTGCTGCTGCTGCTGCTGAGTCGCTCAGGCGTGTCCGACTCTGTGTGACCCCATAGACGGCAGCCCACCAGGCTCCCCCGTCCCTGGGATTCTCCAGGTAAGAACACTGGAGTGGGCTGCCATTTCCTTCTCCAATGCATGAAAGAGAAAAGTGAAAGTGAAGTCACTGAGTCGTGTCCAACTCTCAGCGACCCCATGGACTGCAGCCCACCAGGCTCCTCTGTCCCTGGGATTTTCCAGGCGAGAGTACTGGAGTGGGGTGCCACTGACAACCCCCCAAATGTAAGCATCTTTGGTGGTGTTTTTCAGTCGCTAAGTCATGTCTGACTCTGCGACCTCGTGGACGGCAGCACGCCAGGGTGCTCTGTCCTTCACCACCTCCTGGAGGTCACTCAAACTCACATCCACTGAGTCGGTGATGCTGTCCAACCATCTCATCCTCTGTCGTCCCCTTCTCCTCCTGCCTTCAATCTTTCCCAGCAACGGGGTCTTCTCAGATGAGTCAGTTCTTTGTATCAGGTGGCCAAAGTATTGGAGTTTCAGCTTCAACATCAATCCTTCCGATGAACACCCAGGACTGATCTCCTTTAGGATGGACTGGCTGGATCTCCTTGCAGTCCAAGGGACTCTCAGGAGTCTTCTCCAACACCACAGTTCGAAAGCATCAGTTCTTCGGCGCTCAGCCTTTGTGGACAGTCGAAAAAGCGGAAGGAAGGGCGAGCGAGGTAAACGTATAAAGCACAGGAGCAGCTGGACAGCGGCAGGGAAGGCAGGTCCGGGAGGCTCAGGGGATGAGAACACCCTCTCTCCCTGCTCCCAGCGCCGAAGTCATCCCTACAGAGCAGAGGTGGTGCTCCCTGGTGGAACAGGAAAGGCGTTGATGGCAGACTCGAGGCGTCCGCGCGTTTCTGGAGGATGGAAAGCAAATTCACAGAGGCCACTGACAGAGAATACAGCAGTGGTGAAGCCTGGCTGCCGTCGGGGTGGAGAAAGCAACAACACTTGGCTGCAGCCCCCCAAGGACCCCCGAAAGGCTCGGGAGCGGGAGACACCCGAGTCTCCCGAGGGGGCACGTGGAGTGTGGAGGGCAGGCCCCTTCCCCAACTTCCACGGGCAGGAAGCGGCCCCAGCCCACTGCGGCCGGCTCTCGGGAGGCGGGATCAGTAGACGCTGCGATGCGGGACCAGAGGCACGGCCGGGTGTGCAGTGAGACGCCGCCCTAACAGCCGGCGCAGCCGGGTGAGCACACGGGGGACCCAGCGACCTTCCCGACGGGCCCTGGGCCCCAGGACCAGGTCTCATCCGGCAGGCGCGCTGTCCGGGGAAAACCAACACGCCAGTTGCTACTCAGGGGTCTCCACCAACTGCGTTCCAGCCCCCAGGCCTCATCCCAGAAACCCTGTCCAGGCCTATATCCGGTGTCAGAGTCTGCAGGCCCTTGGGGAAAGTCCCTGACGCAAAACCCAGAGGCAGGAAGGTGGGAAGAGAGGAAAGAAAGAACTAACTCAGAGGAAACAGAAATAATAAAGGGAGCAGGGGAAGCTTCTTTAAAGTACAGTTAACATCAAGGAGATAAGAGACGTTGGTTTTATGCACAAGAATATCATGCCATAAAAGACACATTGTTCAGAAAATGCAGAGAATACTAAACTTTTTTCCCTGTTCAATTGAAGGAATAGAAATAGAGAAAATCATTTGGATAATGAAAAATACAGAGATGAAAGTTCAGAGAGAAAAACTTCAAAGATTGATTCAGGAATTTTAATACCTATTTCCAATTAGAATTTTTTTTTAATAAAAGAGTAGATAATGGTGATGAGATTGCCCCCAACCCCAAGAACTGGGGCTGAGCCCTCTTGGGATGTGGTTTCCACCTCCCAGGACAGAAGGAGGCTGAGCCTGGAGCCAGGCCTGCCCCCTGATGTCCTAAATGGGGGCCTGGGGCACCCACCTGCCCCTCTGGGCCTCGAGGGTCGCACCCCAGGGCTGGGGTCAAGGTCAGCGCCACACCTTGCAGGTAAGGAAAGGAGAGTTCTTCTGGAGGACACAGGACAGTTGTCGCCAAAAGGAAGAATTTCACTCTGGCTGGGGATAGGGCAGGGGTGAAGTCACACCTCCTGGGCGAGCGAGCTTGTCTGAGGACAAACCGAGGGGCAGCTCGCCCAGGAGGTCAGAGGACGAGGAGTCAGACAGCGAAAGCTAATAGAAGAGTAGGGGGTGATCGAGCCGGGGGGACGAAGGCGTCATAAGTGTCCACATAGGGGGTGCTCGAGTGGGGGGGAGACGAAGGCGTCATGAAAGTGTCCACATAGGGGGTGCTCGAGCCGGGGGGAGACGAAGGCATCATGAAAGTGTCCACATAGGGGGTGCTCGAGTGGGGGGGGAGACGAAGGCGTCATGAAAGTGTCCACATAGGGGGTGCTCGAGTTGGGGGGAGACGAAGGCGTCATGAAAGTGTCCACATAGGGGGTGATTGAGTTGGGGGGGGGGAGACAAAGGCGTCATGAAAGTGTCCACATAGAGGCCGACCATCGGGGCAAAGACACAAGTTACGGGAGGAAAAGAGGAAAGAAGGGAAGCAAGCAAGCAAGTTAAAAATAAATGAACTGAGCACGCCGTAACAATACGCACAGTAATGCGACGCTGCATCACAGGCCACGCCTGACTCAAACAGAACACTGAAAACTAAAGAGTTCCAAATGGTTCACATGCAAAATCAAAGCCCGCATGCGCCCAGGAGACGCATCCAGGGCACCGTGCCTCCTTCTGCCAACAGGGCAAGCAGTTTCGGCGCAGGCATAGGCGAGGAGAGCTGTGGAGGGCCAGCGCAGGGCCCAGCGCAGAAACGGCGTTAGGACAGGCGGACAGGACGCCCGGGTGCTCAAAGCGGCCGCTCAGGATGCCGGGCCCGCTGCAGACACCCTCGCGACGCACAGGAGCCACCTGCGATGCAGGAGCGCCGAGGCGCAGAGAAGGCGACCGCTGAGCTCCGGAAGGCCGCGCCTCTCGGTCCAAGAAAGGTCAAAGGGCACAGCATCAGGAAGCAGACAGAGACCCTGGTGACGGAGCAAGCTTCAGCTCTGGACACAGGCCACGCTCCCTCTTAAACCCTCACGAAACCACCACAGAGACGCACCACATTTAGACACAGCACATGTTTAATAATGAAATTAAAACATAAATCTCCATTAGGAAAGCCAAAAAGCTACAATACAGAATCCAAGTGCTGTACCAAAAAGCCCTTTTTTCTTTTTCTTGGGGGAAAAAAAAAAAACTCTATAATAAAAAACAATCATTAGCTAAAAAATACAAATAAAAATTGTAGAATTACTAAAAATTGGGGGCAATAAAAGTGCTGCATACCAGAATGTATGGGATACAGTTAGAACAGTGATCAGGAAAAATGGGTAACTTCAAAAAATTACACCAACAGAATAAAAGAATAAAAATAAAGGAGTTAAGTTCCCAACTCAAAACCTGGAAAGACAGCTATAAAATAAGCCAAGAAAAAGCAAAAGGAAAAAATAATAAAGCTAAAATAAATGTGGCAGAATAGAAACCAAATTCGTATTTACTTAACATTTGCTTAGTAATTTCTGAACATACTATTAATAGAATATAGTAGAAAATTAAGCAGAAGTATTAAATCAAAGTGTCATTTCTCTTAGAAGAGGGGAACACATACTTCTCTAATTTGCCTAAACAAGAAAATAAAGAAAAAAAGAAAGGGAGAAATAACAAAGAAAAATATCAGCATAAAAAACTAAGAACTATTTTGTACAACTCCATGCAAATTGATTTAAAAATATAGATGAAACAAATAACATCCTGTTTTTTGTTGTTTTTTTTTTTTAATTTTTACTTTATTTTTCTTTACAATACCGTATTGGTTTTGCCATACATTGACATGAATCCACCATGGGTGTAACATCCTGGTTTAGTCACTAAGTCATGTGACTCTTTGTGACCGATAGATTGTAGCCCGCCAGGCTCTTCTGTCCACAAGATTCTCCAGGCAAGAATACTGGAATGGGTTGCCATTTCCTTCTCCAAAATAATATCCTAGGAAAACACAATTTTCTAAAATTGACCCAAATAAAGATAGAAAGCTTAAACAGACCTACTCCCAGAGACAAAATACAGAAAGTTATCTAAGAGAACTGTTCCTTTAAAAAGAAAAAAATCTCAAAGGTTTATTGGGAACCTATTATATAAATACAAAAGACTCTCAGCATTATTTAAATTGTTGCTGCTGCTGCTGCTGCTGCTAAGTCGCATCAGTCGTGTCTGACTCTGTGCGACCCCATAGACGGCAGCTCAACAGGCTCCTCTGTCCCTGGGATTCTCCAGGCAAGAACACTGGAGTGGGCTGCCATTTCCTTCTCCAAAGCATGAAAGTGAAAAGTGAAAGTGAAGTCCCTCAGTCATGTTTGACTCTTAGCAACCCCATGGACTACAGACTACCAGGCTCCTCCATCCATGGGATTCTTGAGGCAAGAGTACTGGAGTGGGTTGCCATTATTGTTGCAGAATATAAAAAGACAGAAACCTTCAAATTCTTTTTTGAAGCAACTATAATATTGATCTCTAAACCAATATTTGATTTAGGTCATACCTGAATGGTCTAGTGGTTTTCCCTACTTTCTTCAATTTAAGTCTGAATTTGGCAATAAGGAGTTCATGATCTGAGCCACAGTCAGCTCCCAGTCTTGTTTTTCCTGACTGTATAGAGCTTCTCCATCTTTGGATGCAGAGAATATAATCAATCTGATTTCAGTGTTGACCATCTAGTGATGTCCATGCATAGAGTCTTCTCTTGTGTTGTTGGAAGAGGCTGTTTGCTATGACCAGTGCGTTCTCTTGGCAAAATCCTATTAGCCTTTGCCCTGCTTCATTCTGTATTCCAAAGCCAAATTTGCCTGTTACTCCAGGTGTTTCTTGACTTTCTACTTTTGCATTCCAGTCCCCTATAATGAAAAGGACATCTTTTTTGGGTGTTAGTTCTAGAAGGTCTTGTAGGTCTTCATAGAACCGTTCAACTTCAGCTTCTTCAGAGTTACTGGTCAGGGCATAGACTTGGATTACTGTGATATTGAATGGTTTGCCTTGGAAACGAACAGAGATCTTTCTGTCATTTTTGAGATTGCATCCAAGTACTGCATTTTGGACTCTTCTGTTGACCATGATGGCTACTCCATTTCTTCTAAGGGATTCCTGCCCACAGTAGTAGATATAATGGTCATCTGAGTTAAATTCACCCATTCCAGTCCATCTTAGTTTGCTGATTCCTAGAATGTCGACGTTCACTCTTGCCATCTCCTGTTTGACCACTTCCAATTTGCCTTGAGTCATGGACCTGACATTCCAGGTTCCTATGCAATATTGCTCTTTACAGTATCGGACCTTGCTTCTATCACCAGTCACATCCACAGCTGGGTATTGTTTTTGCTTTGGATTGTTACTCCAGGTGTTTCTTGACTTCCTACTTTAGCATTCCAGTCCCCTATAATGAAAAGGACATCTTTTGGGGTGTTAGTTCTAAAAGGTCTTGTAGGTCTTCATAGAGCTGTTCAACTTCAGCTTCTTCAGTATTACTGGTTGGGGCATAGACTTAGATTACTGTGATATTGAATGGTTTGCCTTGGAAACGAACAGAGATCATTCTGTCGTTTTTGAGATTGCATCCAAGCACTGCATTTCAGACTCTTTTGTTGACCATGATGGCTACTCCATCTCTTCTGAGGGATTCCTGCCCGCAGTAGTAGATATAATGTCATCTGAGTTAAATTCACCCATTCCAGTCCATTTTAGTTCACTGATTCCTAGAATGTCGACGTTCACTCTTGCCATCTCTTGTTTGACCGCTTCCAATTTGCCTTGATTCATGGACCTGACATTCCAGATTCCTATGCAATATTGCTCTTTATAGCATTGGACCTTGCTTCTATCACCAGTCACATCCACAGCTGGGTATTGTTTTTGCTTTGGCTCCATCCCTTCATTCTTTCTGGAGTTATTTCTCCACTGATCTCCAGTAGCATGTTGGGCACCTACTGACCTGGGGAGTTCCTCTTTCAGTATCCTATCATTTTGCCTTTTCATACTGTTCCTGGGGTTCTCAAGGCAAGCTCTAGTAATTTTCTGATACTATCTTTAGGGTTTTCTACGTACAGTATCGTGTCATTTACAAATGATGAGAGCTTTACTTCTTTTCCAATCTGGATTCCTTTTATTTCTTTTTCTTCTCTGATTGCTATAGCTAGGACTTCCAGAACTATGTTGAATAACAGTGGTGAAAGTGGGCACACCTGTCTTGTTCCTGATCTTAGGTGGAATGCTTTCAGTTTTTAACCATTGAGAATAATGTTTGTTCTAGGTTTATCATATATGGCCTTTACTATATTGAGGTAGGTTCTTCCTATGCCCATTCTTGGAAGAGCTTTGATTATTAATGAGTGCTGAATTTCATCACAGTCTTTTTCTGCATCTATTGAGATGATCATATGGTTTTTATCTTTCAATTTGTTAATATGGTGTGTCACATTGATTGATTTGCATATATTGAAGAATCCTTGCATCCCTGGAATGAACCCAACTTGATCATGGTGTATGAGCTTTTTGATGTATTGCTGAATTCTGTTTGTTAAAATTTTGTTGAGGATTTTTGCATCTATGTTCATCAATGATAATGGCCTATAATTTTCTTTTTTTGTGTTGTCTTTGTCTGGTTTTGGTATCAGGGTGATGGTGGCCTCATAGAATGACTTTTGAAGTGTTCCTTCCTCTGCAATTTTTTGAAAGAGTTTTAGAAGGATAGGCATTAGCTCTTCTCTAAATGTTTGATAGAATTCTACTGTGAAGCCGTCTGGTCCTGGGCTTTTGTGTTTTGGGAGATTTTTTGATCCCAGCTTCAATTTCAGTGCTTGTAATTGGGTTGTTCATAATTTCTATTTCTTCCCGGTTCAGTCTTGGAAGATTGAACTTTTCTAAGAATCTGTCCATTTTTCCAGGTTATCCATTTTATTGCCATATAGTTGTTCATAATAGTCTCTTATAATCCTTGGTATTTCTGCATTGTCTGTTGTAACTTCTCCTTTCTCATTTCTAATTTTGTTGATTTGATTCTTCTCTCTTTTTTCCTTGATGAGTCTAAA
Source organism: Cephalophus harveyi (assembly GCA_006410635.1). Taxonomy (NCBI): domain Eukaryota; kingdom Metazoa; phylum Chordata; class Mammalia; order Artiodactyla; family Bovidae; genus Cephalophus; species Cephalophus harveyi. The sequence goes on along the minus strand of SJYT01084941.1, from coordinate 81,512 downwards.
GGCTTGTCAATTTTGTTTATCTTCTCAAAGAACCAGCTTTTAGTTTTATTAATCTTTACTAGTGTTTCTTTCATTTCTTTTTCATTTATTTCTACTTGGATCATTATGATTTCTTTCCTTCTACTAATTTTGGAGGTTTTTTCTTCTTCTTCTTCCAGTTGTTTTAGGTGTAAAGTTAGGTTGTCTATTAGATGTTTTTCTTGTTTCTTGAGATAGGATTGTATTGCTGTAAACTTCCCTCTTAGAACTGCTTTTGCTGCATCCTGTAGGTTTTGAGTTGTCATGTTTTCATTGTCATTTGTTTCTAGAATTTTTTTTTTTCCTTTTGATTTCTTTAGTAACCTGTTGGCTATTTGGAAATGTGTTGTTTAATCTCCATGTGTTTCTGTTTCTTATAGTTTTTTTCTTGTAATTGATATCTAGTCTCTTAGTGCTGTAGTCAGAGAAGATTCTTGATATGATTTCAGTTTTCTTAAATTTACTGAGGTTTGATTTGTGACCCAAGATGTGGTCTATCTGGAGAATGTTTCATGTGCACTTGAGAAGAAGGTGTATCCTGCATCTGGATGGAATGTCTTGAAGATAAAAATGAGATCCATCTCATCTAATGTATCATTTAAGACTTGTGTTTCCTTATTAATTTTCTGTTTTGATGATCTGTCCATTGGTATGAGTGGGAGGTTAAAGTCTCCTACTATTATTGTGTTACTGTCAATTTCTCCTTTTATGTCTGTTAGTGTTTGTCTTATGTATTGAGGTGTTCCTCTGTTGGGTGTGTAGATATTTATAGTTGTTATGTCTTCCTCCTGGATTGATCCCTTGATCATTATGTAGTGTCCTTCCTTATCTCTTGTAATCTTCTTTACTTTAAGGCCTATTTTTTCTGATATGAGGATTGCTACTCCAGCTTTCTTTTGCATGGAATATATTTTTTTTTCCATCCTCTCATATTCAGTCTATATGTGTCTTTAGATCTGAAGTGGGTTTTCTGTAGACAGCATAGATATGGGTCTTGTTTCTATATCCATTCAGCCAGCCTGTGTCTTTTGGTTGGAGCATTTAATCTATTTACATTTAAGGTAATTATTGATATATATGTTCCTATTGCCATTTTCTTAATTGTTTGTGGTTGATTTTGCAGATCTTTTTTCTTGTATTTCTTGACTATGTAAGTCCCTTTAACATTTGCTGTAAAGCTGGTTTGATTTTTCTTTTCTTATTGAACATTTAGTTAGTCTGTAGTGCTTTGCTGTTATACATATGTGATCTTTATACATAAATATTTATTCAACTTTAAAATCATTTTTAGATAGAGTTTTCCAACTAGAATTACTAGGTCAAAGGATCTTAACTCTTTGATATATATAAATGAATAAGAGTACCCGTTACTGTTATGTGTTGGCCACTATATATTGTTTCACATTTTTTGAGCCTTGCTAATTTGACAGATGAAAACTGGAGTATTTTTTTTTTTATTGGTGAAGTTGAAAATGGTTTATATCATTATATTTTTCAGTCTTTTAATTATTTGTCTGGCATCTTATCCATTATCCTATGGCATCTTTGCATTTTTTCTATTAATTTCAATGACTTCTTTATAAGGACATTAGCACATTGTCATGTCTATAGAAAATATTTTTCCATTTGGTTGTTTGCATCTTTATTTTATTATGTTGTATTTTTAACAACAGTTTTATTAAAATATCATTTATACACCTTGTAATTCAGCCATTTAAAATGTACAATTCAGTGTTTTTAGTATAGTAACAGAGTTGTGCAACCATCACTACAATCAGTTTAGAACATTTTCATCACCAAAAGGAAACTGCACTAATTAGCAGTCACTCCTCATTCCCTATAACCCTTGCAGACCTAGGCAGCCACCAAACTACTTTCTGTCCACTATGTTGTACTTCAGTATACAGACATTTTTCATTTTTATGTGTTTATATCAGTCATTCCTTCTGTGATTTCTTCTTGTCATTTTGTATTTAGAAAGTCTGCCTCATTAACTCATTTTTCTGTAGTATAAATTACATTAAGAAGCCAATTTATTGTTACTGTAGGAAGTTTCAGATCTTACTTTTGGACCAGAATGACATGATTTGGTTGTTGTCTAATTTACCAGAGTTGCCAAACTCTTTCTTTACATTTTTCTCCCCAATATAAACTTCTCCCAATTAGTTCTGGGATCATATTTTGTTTCTTATTCCACACAACTTGCTGTAAAGCTCTTTTGTGCTTTTATTTCTAGGTAAGTGTTGACAGTCTGAATTTTTCATTTCATGACATTCTTATCTATTTTGTCTTGTTTTTATTAAGGAGGCAAGGTTACTGTCAGTGACCTAAGTAATGTTCTACAAAACACTGGATACAAACTTGAAGCAAAGGAAATCCAGGACTTGCAGACCCACCTACCAATTACTGGTGAGCCTTTAGGATGCTTTTATCTTGTAGTTGATGACTCAGCTCACTCTGAAAGCAGTGAGGAAAGACATGTTCAGAAGAGAAAACTGAAAGCAGAGATACGATGTAGAGACTGTTGCTGAAGTCCACATGACAGAGCCTTATAAAAATACAGATAATAAAGGTCTTATTTAGAGAGCCACACTGGTAATATTTTGGGAAGACTGATGTGATGTGGTAGGTGAAAGGGAGGTAGAGAATAAAACTGTAAATCAAGGACTGTGGATCATGGGTTTGCCTCAGAACAAAAAATGGGGTGGAGGGAAACAGAACAGAGAGAAAAATCCTTTTTAGGACATAATTGAAGTAATTACAGGAAAGTTAGATACAAGGTATCTGCCAATTGAGTAAGATAAGGAAGAAAGATAAAGGAAAGGTAAGAAGAAAGAATTAGGAAAAGATAATATAAAGATACATACATAAGAATATAGACTGACCTTTTTTTTTAAATAGCATAACTGGGATGGAATCAGGGCTAAGATGAAAGGACTCAGACTGTAGAAAAGGAGGGAAGTAGTCTCTTCTTTCTTCCTTGGAGAATCTTGCCTGGCATGGGGGCTGGTTTCAAGTTTCCTTTATAATAGCATGGAACCCCAAGGACTAGAAAGATCTTTTACTAGAGCAAGACTTCATTGTTCAAGGATGAAGGTCATAAGTTTTAAATACATTTCTTTCTTTATTTAATTCATTCAGCAAATATTTATTGAGTACCAACAATATGCCAGCATTGTGTTGTATCGCTTTATTTACTTGGCAACTGTTTATACTATTTCTGTGCAATGTATTTATTATTAATAGATACATTAACCCCTTACTAGATATATATTTCAGATATCTTCTCCCATTCAGTAGGTTGCCTTCTCATTTTGTTGGTGGTTTCTTTTTATATACAAAAGCATTTCCATTTCAGTTCAGTTCAGTCACTCAGTCATGTCCTACTCCTTGCGACCCCATGAATCACAGCACACGAGGCTTCCCTGTCCATCTCCAACTCCCAAAGTTCTCGCAAACTCATTGCATCAAGTCAGTGATACCATCCAGCCATGTCATCTTCTGGCATCCGCTTCTCCTCCTGCCCCCAATCCCTCCCAGCATCAGGGGCTTTCCAATGAGTCAACTCTTCGCGTGAGGTGGCCAAAGTATTGGAGCTTCAGCTTCAACATCAGTCCTTCCAATGAACACCCAGGACTGGTCTCCTTTAGGATGGACTGGTTGGATCTCCTTGCAGTCCAAAGGACCCACAAGAGTCTTCTCCAGCACCACAGTTCAAAAGCATCAATTCTTTGGCGCTCAGCTTTCTTCACAGTCCAATTCTCGCATCCATACATGACCACTAGAAAAACCATAGCCTTGACTAAACGGACCTTTGTTGGCAAAGTAATGTCTCTGCTTTTCAATATGCTATCTAGGTTGGTCATAACTTTCCTTCCAAGAAGTAAGAGTCTTTTAATTTCATGGCTGCAGTCACCATCTGCAGTGATTTTGGAGCCCCAAAAAATGAAGTCTGACACTGTTTCCACTGTTTCCCCATCTATTTGCCATGAAGTGATGAGACCAGATGCCATGATCTTAGTTTTCTGAATGTTGACATTTAAGCCAACTTTTTCGCTCTCCTCTTTCACTTTCATCAAGAGGCTCTTAGTTCTTCTTCACTTTCTGCCATAAGGGTGGTGTCATCTGCATGTCTGAGGTTATTGATATCTCTCCCAGCAGTCTTGATTCCAGCTTGTGCTTCTTCCAGCCCAGAGTTTCTCATGATGTACTCTTCATAGAAGTGAAATAAGCAGGGTGACAATATACAGCCTTGACATACTTTCCCCATTTGGAACTAGTCTGTTGTTCCATGTCCAGTTCTAACTGTTGCTTCCTGACCTGCATGTAGGTTTCTCAAGAGGCAGATCAGGTGGTCTGGTATTCCCATCTCTTTCAGAATTTTCCACAGTTTATTGTGATCCACACAGTCAAAGGCTTTGGCATAGTAAGTAAAGCAGAAATAGATGCTATTCTGGAACTCTCTTGCTTTTTCCATGATCCAGCAGATGTTGGCAATTTGATCTCTGATTCCTCTGCCTTTTCTAAAGCCAGCTTGAACATCAGGGAGTTCACGGTTCACGTATTGCTGAAGCCTGGCTTGGAGAATTTTGAGCATTACTTTACTAGCACATGAGATGAGTGCAATTGTGTTAGTTTGAGCATTCTTTGGCATTGCCTTTCTTTGGGATTGGAATGAAAACTGACCTTTTCCAGTCCTGTGGCCACTGCTTCAGTTCAGTTCAGTTCAGTCTCTCAGTCGTGTCCGACTCTTTGCAACCCCATGAATCGCAGCACGCCAGGCCTCCCTGTCCATCACCAACTCCTGGAGTTCACTCAGATCCACGTCCATCGAGTCAGTGATGCCATCCAGCCATCTCATCCTCGGTCATCCCCTTCTCCTCCTGCCCCCAACCCCTCCCAGCATCAGAGTCTTTTCCAATGAGTCAACTCTTCTCATGAGGTGGCCAAAGTACTGGAGTTTCAGCTTTAGCATCATTCCTTCCAAAGAAATCCCAGGGCTGATCTCCTTCAGAATGGACTGGTTGGTTCTCCTTGCAGTCCAAGGGACTCTCAAGAGTCTTCTCTAACACCACAGTTCAAAAGCATCAATTCTTCAGCACTCAGCCTTCTTCACAGTCCAACTCTCACATCCATACATGACCAGCATCATCTTTCAGGATTTGAAATAACTCCACTGGAATTCCATCACCTCCACTAGCTTTGTTCATAGGATGCTTCCTAAGTCCTACTTGACTTCATATTCCAGGATGTCTGGCTCTAGGTGAATGATCACATTATCATGATTATCTGGGTCATGAAGATCTTTTTTGTTTAGCATTTTTTTTTTGTTAAAGCATTTTAGTTTAATGTATTTCTATTTGAATATTTTTGCTTTTATTTCCCTCACCTAAGGAGACACATCCAAAAAATATATATATTTCTAAGTCCAATGTTTAAGAGCTTACTGTCTATGTTTTTTTCTAGGAGTTTTATGGTTTCAGGCCTTACATTTAAGTCTTCAATCCATTTTGAGTTTATCTTGGTATGTGGATTAAGAAAATGGTTCAGATTTCCCAAACTACTTATTGAAGAGATTTGTGTATTTAATTTTTCAATTATCTTTGTTAAAGATACCTAGATAGCATTTTCAAAAGCAGAGACATTACTTTGCCGACTAAGGTCTGTCTAGTCAAGGCTATGGTTTTTCCTGTGGTCATGTATGGATGTGAGAGTTGGACTGTGAAGAAGGCTGATCGCCTAAGAATTGATGCTTTTGAAGTGTGGTGTTGGAGAAGACTCTTGAGAGTCCCTTGGACTGCAAGGAGATCCAACCAGTCCATTCTGAAGGAGATCAACCCTGGGATTTCTTTGGAAGGAATGATGCTAAAGCTGAAACTCCAGTACTTTGGCCACCTCATGCGAAGAGTTGACTCATTGGAAAAGACTCTGATGCTGGGAGGGATTGGGGGCAGGAGAAGAAGGGGACGACCGAGGATGAGATGGCTGGATGGCATCACTGACTCAATGGATGTGAGTCTGGGTGAACTCCGAGAGATGGTGATGAACAGGGAGGCCTGGCGTGCTGCGATTCATGGGGTCGCAAAGAGTCGGACACGACTGAGCGACTGAACTGAACTGAACTGAACTGAACTGAAAGATACCTTATTATCTTTGTTATTGTTGTTGTTTAGTCTCTAAGTCCTGTCCAGTGCTTTTGTGACCGCATGGACTGTAGCCCACCAGGCTCCTCTGTCCATGGGATTTCCCAAGCAAGAATACTGGAGTGGGTTGCCATTGCCTTCTCCAGGGGATCTTCCAATCCAGAGATCAAACCTGTGTCTCTTGAATTGGCAGGTGGATTCTTTACCACTGAGCCACTTGGTACACATTCCTGAATCTAAATTCTGAATTTCTTACAGAAGATGAAAAGGTTGACTTGGATGTGTTGATGGATGCTGCAAACACTTTTACAGGTGAGTAATAATTTGTATCAGATGTTATAAAATTGAGATCTTGATGTTTTATGGAGAATTACTTACTTACAGCAGTAGTCTACTCTGTCCAGTCATTAGTGAGTTCACTCTGCTCTTTTATCTATTTATTGATAATTTTGACTTATTCACAATAGTTTAGATTATTAGAGATTTAGAGAAAGTGTCGCCCCTTCCATAAGGAATATTAACTTGTCCAGTGTTTTGGCCAGTAATGTGCTCTCATTTCTCTAGTGTTTAAAAAAATCAAAATATAGGTGAACACAATGAACCTTAATGTGAAGTTTTTGCATCAGGAAATGTGATCTCTTTGAACAGTCAGTTCCATAATTCAGGTTAAGAAGCAATAACAGAGATATTATTTGCCTGTAGGAAGAAAAGTTATGACCAACCTAGATAGTATATTTAAAAGCAGAGACATTACTTTGCCGACTAAGGTCCGTCTAGTCAAGGCTATGGTTTTTACTGTGGTCATGTATGGATGTGAGAGTTAGACTGTGAAGAAGGCTGAGCGCCGAAGAATTGATGCTTTTGAACTGTGGTGTTGGAGAAGACTCTTGAGAGTCCCTTGGACTGCAAGGAGATCCAACCAGTCCATTCTGAAGGAGATCAACCCTGGGATTTCTTTGGAAGGAATGATGCTAAAGCTGAAACTCCAGTACTTTGGCCACCTCATGCGAAGAGTTGACTCATTGGAAAAGACTCTGATGCTGGGAGGGATTGGGGGCAGGAGGAGAAGGGGACGACTGAGGATGAGATGGCTGGATGGCATCACTGACTCGATGGAAGTGGATCTGAGTGAACTCCGGGAGATGGTGATGAACAGGGAGGCCTGGCGTGCTGCTATTCATGGGGTCGCAAAGAGTCGTACATGACTGAGCGACTAAACTGAACTGACTAAACTGAGACTTTACTTACCATCATGAGTCATTGTACCTCTGTGTTACTCTATGCCACATTGACCCATACACAGGATAGAAATGTTATCTATCTTCTTATTTGAATTTAAAAAGTCTTTCAAGTAATGGATTTCACAATAACTCTGTGTAAGTGAAGTCAGCTCATGTATTTAAACTTCATCCTGCAGTTAAAAGTAAGGTTGTACTGGATTATCTTTTTATAATTTAGAATAATTAAATCTCTTAATATTATCACCTGAAACAATTCCCCATCTATTCAAAGGAGACAGGGTGGAAGCCAGCGACTTTAAAACTGGGCTGGAAAACATGGGACTCGAACTCACTGAAAAAGAACAGTTTCTGCTGTCAAAAACTCTGCCAGTCTCTCGTGAGTAGTTAACATCCCATCATGGTGCTCAGGGAAATGTGATATTGTGGGCTTTGGGGTGATAATTGTCCAGTGCCCTGAGAAACCCCCTAAGAAAAATGCAGATGAGACATTAGAAACTTTGTTACTGTCACTTGTGCTTTCATTTGGAAGTGAGAGACTTCTCTCTTTTCTATTCATCCAGTGGTTAATTTTTTTTTAATTTTAATAGCCACACAGCTAAATCGTTAGGTAGTCCTCTGAAAATGCACCCCACAGCCTAAGTTCCTCCCCCAGTAGCTCTCCCACAGTCCAGCAACTAAATTGTAAACATGTAAGAGCCAGGAACATTTTGGACCATGTGCTTATATTGTCAGTACCCATTCTGATTAGTCAATGTCCCAGTGTGTCAGTTCCTCAAAAGTTTCACCTCCTGGGCACCTGCGTAGACTCACCCACAGAGACCCTAGAGGCCAGCCTGTGCTTCAGCCGTACCTCCTGCCTAATTCCAGAGACCTCAACATATAGACATTCTTCCCCTGCCCCATAGTTCCCATCCCTCATTGTTCCCCAAGCAAGAGAGAGCCTCAGTTCAGTTCAGTCACGCAGTCATGTCTGACTCTTTGTGACCCCATGGACTGCAGCACGCCAGACTTCCCTGTCTATCACTAACTCCCAGAGCTTACTCAAACTTATGTCCATCGAGTTGGTGATGCCATCAAACTATCATTCTCTGTCGTCCCCTTCTCCTCCTGCTTCAGGGTTTTTTCTAATAAGTCAGTTCTTCACATCACGTGGCCTAAGTATTGGAGCTTCAGCTTCAGCATCAGTCCTTCCAATGAATATTCAGGACTGATTTCCTTTAGGATGGACTGGTTGGATCTCCTAGCAGTCCAAGGGACTCTGGAGAGTCTTCTCCAACACCACAGCTCAAAAGCATCAATTCTTAGGCGCTCAGCTTTCTTTATGTTCCAGTGCTCACATCCATACATGACTACTGGGAAAAAACATACCTTTGACTAGAAGGACATTTGTGGCAAAGTAATGTCTCTGCTTTTTAATATGCTATCTAGGTTTGTCATAGCTTTCCTTCCAAGAAGTAAGCGTCTTTTAATTTCATGGCTACAATCAACATCTGCAGTGATTTGGAGCCCAAGAAAATAAAGTCTGTCCCTGTGAGAGAGCCTACACATCACTAAGGAAGTTAGTGACTCTGGTGGCAGAATTGGCACCCTGGCCAGCAAGTGCGCAATGCCTCCTGTGAATCCTCCCCACATACACGTGAGGCTATGACTACTCACTGTGTCTAGCATCCCCCCGCCCAACTGCTCTCACAGGGCCAGTTGTGAGAAATGCAACATTCTTAGGATATTGGCTCCAAGAAAGCAGGATAGAGATGCAGAAAGAAGCAGATGGACTGTAATGGAGATGACTGCCTGCATATGCCAGGTGCTGAGGGTTCTGTCCACTCTGCAGACACTCCTGCCACAGAATGGAGGCCTCTCCCCAGAGGCAGACAACACCGGTGGGGATGAGTTAGGCTTGTAGGTGTTCCTTGTTCTCTGTCTCTGTTGAATTTCACCTCCATTTATGAAAATATTTTGTTTAGAGAACAATTTGTTTTTCATTTCTGTATTATGTTACTGCTTGGGTTGCTACCTGTCTTTAATGTCATCCCTTTTTAGGATCTATCATTAGATCTAAACATATATTTGTAGGAATACGTCCTGGGCCTAGAGCATAGGCAAGGAAAAAAGAAAAAAGCAGAGGAGTCAAAGTGCCATTAAAGAAGAGAAGAATGAGAAGAAAGAATCCTGTGTGTGTGTGTCTGTGTGTGTGTAGCCTGCATCAACCACTGCTGTGTGTTCCACATAAAGGATAGATTGAGAACAGTCCTTACCTTTTGTTATAATTTGAAAGTGAAATAGAATAATTTTCTAGGTGAATTGTGTAAAATGTCTTATAAAATAATAAGTTTGTCCTTTTTCTTTTGACTTGAGTTTTACCATATCTTTCAGGAGATGGAAAGATATTTAAGAAAAGATTACTGAATAGTGTGAAACCTCTCAAAGGTAAGAATCATGAGAATAGCATCTAAAATTTACTGTGTTTTGCATCTGCTTTTAAAAATGTCTGATTAGAATTTTGCTCTTTCAATGTTCCACTGATGTACTGATGCTGAATTTAGGCCTGGTAACCTACTATTCTTCTTTGGGTATAAGTACATTTGAAGAACTCATTGTTAGTAACATGTAGCAAGTTTGAAATTTTTATTTCATTAGGCTGGTTATCTTTATCACAGTTCATATGTTTATCTAATTCTTCTTTTTCACCCATGATTACTTCAATTAAAAGCTACAGCACAGTGTTAAAAGAGCATTTTCTCTTCTTGACTCCAATATTAACTCTCTGGAGTGTTTCACCCTCCACTTAGGGTGAAACTCAAAGATAGAATCCACTTAAAGACATAATCTTCCACTTCTTGGACTTGCTTGTATTTCTTATGTACATCCTCTTCTTTCCTAAGGGAAAAAAATCAGTGTCAATAAACTGGACACTCTAATGAAGAACATGGGAATTCAGCCTGAGAAAGAGGACTATGAAGATTTTCTGACCCATCTGCCGGTTGATGGTAAGTGTTTCAGATACCACTGTACCTACAGGGAACCTTAGGGTTTCTACATAAGAGCTTCTGAAAGTAAACCTCTTTTTTCATCTCTTTTGAAAACTTATGAAATATTTCAAACATATATAAAAATGGAGACCATATAACAAATACAGCCTTAAGTTAACAGATGTTATCATTTTGTACGCACCTTCCTTCCCTCATTCTCTCCCTCCCATGTATACCTTTTCTTAAGTAAGATAAAGTTTCATTAATGACCCAATAAGACCAATTAACCTTGATAAAAGTGTCAAAAAGACAAAGTTAGGATAATTCATTAGGAAGAAATTGCTAAGGGATGAGCCCCAGTCTAAGATCCCCTTTTTAGAGTCTAACAAAGCCAGTGGCCTTGAATTTAAAAAAAAAAAAAAAAGCTAATAAAAAGCAAGTTTCTGTAAGAAAGCTAGATAGCACATTTTTCAGCAGAGTCAGTACATGCCAATCAAAGTGAACAAATTGCTCTTCTTCCTTCAGTGTTCTGTTCTCAGCTAGGGCTTGGCAGGTATAGCTAAGGTAGGCTGCTGCTACCAGTAAACATCTTCTATGTTACCCTTACCTATATCTGGCCTTAACATAGGAAACAGTTTTAGCCTAACTTCTGGCCTTAAGAGAGGAAACAGTTTTAGCCTATTTTGTAGTTTAAAACTTCACTCTCCTGGGTTTAATAATGCTGGTAATCATGGTCCCTACATATTAGCTAGGAGTCCTCAAAATGATTCCTACCAGAAAAGATATTATTACCAATAAGCTATTTTTAGGATCCTTCATTCAATAACACAGTCGGAATTTTTTTCTAATCCAAAAGTGTGACTATTTTTGCACCACTGAAATTCATTTGTCTAGCTAGCACAAACTATATGCAAAACCCTGAATGATAGACAAATTATACCTGGTAGCATAAAGGAAATTAAGGCATGGTCCCTGCTCTCATATAGTTTACAGTCCTGAAGGTGGGTGGTGGGGAACATAAGCAAAATTTAGAGTGGGAAGATAGCATACTGTTAAGCTTTAAGAGTCAGATGCTTATGTAAATAAATGACTTCAGGGTTTCAGATTCTATCTTGACCATTGAAATATGTTCCAGTTATTGGGTCTGAAGAAAGGGAGAGGCCTCTTTTAATAGTATAGATTTAGATTTATACTATTTATATAAATAGATTTAATAGTAATCCCTCTATTAGGAAGGGATTGCTATTAAACTTGCTTCTGTATATTAAAGATTATTTGATACTATACAGAAAGTGATATTAATTAAATGAATGCTCATGCTAACATTTTAATCTTTCCTGTTTCTTGGGTATTTTGAGTTAAAAGAGTTACTAAAGAAAATCATGAAAAATAGATGAATTCCAATACTTTACAACTTACAACTTAAATGTTTTATAACATTTTTCTCTAAGTTTCTCTGTGCCTGAATTGTCTTTTCTGACAGAGAATCAAATGGTTGATTTGGATGTGGCAATGGATGATGCAAAAGCTTTCACTGGTGAGTAAGCAGTTAGGGGGAAAGGGAATTCATTATTAAATAAGACCTTAATGCTTTATTTTTCAAAAAAGATGCTTTTAAACAGTCATTTTTTCTTTGGGCTATTATTGACATGCTAAATTGACAAAATACCGATGCTGGGAAAGATTGAAGGCAGGAAGAGAAGAGGACAACAGAGGATGAGATGGTTGGATGGCATCACCAACTCGATGGACATGAATTTGAGCAGGCTCCAGGAGTTGGTGATGGACAGGGAAACCTGGCATGCTGAGTCCATGGGGTCACAAAGAGTTGGACATGACTGAGCAAATGAGCTGAAATTGACTCCCTACAAATTTAATGTTAAGTGTTTCTTTTATAATCTGATGTGGAATTTTCCCTGAATAGAGCTATATTATGTGATGTTTTTATCAATAGTGTTTTCCACTTCACCATTATTTAAACAACCAAAAACCCAGGTCTCCTGCATTGCAGGCAGATTCTTTACCAGCTGAGCCACCCAGGAAGCCCAAAATACAGGTCAACACTGTCCAATAGTTACTGTGCCTAAAGACACAATAGTTCAGGAAATTTAATGGCTTTTGATTTATATCTGGAATTATAAAAACTTTTCTTTTGCTTGATTTAAAAGTATGAATTCTATTTCTGACTCAATCCACCCACCCACATGTCCTTTGAATCTACATAGTTTAACAAATTTCATAGTCAGTTTGCTCGTCTAATTAAAGATGATGCCGCAATGGCTCCCCACTCCAGTACTCTTGCCTGTAAAATCCCATGGACGGAGGAGCCTGGTAGGCTGCAGTCCATGGGGTCGCTAAGAGTCGGACATGACTGAGCGACTTCACTTTGACTTTTCACTTTCATGCACTGGAGAAGGAAATGGCAACCCACTCCAGTATTCTTGCCTAGAGAATCCCAGGGATGGGGGAGCCTGGTGGGTTGCTGTCTGTGGGGTCGCACAGAGTCGGACACGACTGAAGCGACTTAGCAGCAGCAGCAGCAGCAGCAGCCACATAGATAATCTGTTTCATAGTTTGAAATCTTTAGTCCATTCCTAAAATTGCTGTTGTTGTTGTTCAGTCGCTAAGTTGTGTCTGACTCTTTGCAACCCCATAGACTGCAGCATGCCAGCCTCCTCTGTTCTCCACTACCTCTCACAGTTAGCTCAAATTCATGCTGGTAATGCTATTTCTCTGCTGGCCCATTCCTTTTGTTTTCCACATTTCCCAGCATAAGAGTCTTTTCCTAAAATTGTTACATGTTAACAATTCCCATCTTTCCAAAGGAGAGAAGGTTAATGTCAGCGATCTGGACAATGTGATGAGGAGAATGGGGCTAGCACTCACTACTGAGGAACAGAAGGAGCTGCTGAAAACTCTGCCAGTTCATGGTGAGGATTTAGTTCAGCCTGGGAGACTTAGAGTCATGGGCTTGTGTGTGAAAACTGGTGAAATTATATATGTGTCCAATAAAACCTAAATTGTAAATGCAATCCTCACACGAGAAGAAATCTTGTTCCTAACATTTTAATACAGAAAATTGACATCTTTGTTGTTCAGTTGCTCAGTCGTGTCTGACTCTTTGCAACCCCATGAACCACAGTATGCCAGGCCTCCCTGTCCATCACCAACTCCCAGAGTTCACTCAAACTCATGTCCGTTGAGTCGGTGATGCCATCCAACCATCATCCTCTGTCCTCCCCTTCCCCTCCTGCCCTCCATCTTTCCCAGCATCAGGGTCTTTTCCAATGAGTCAGTTCTTTGCATTAGGTGACCAAAGTATTGGAGTTTCAGCTTCAACATCAGTCCTTCCAGTGAACACCCAGGACTGATCTCCTTTAGGATGGACTAGTTGGATCTCCTTGCAGTCCAAGGGACTCTCAAGAGTCTTCTCCAACACCACAGTTCAAAAGCATCAGTTCTTTGGTGCTCAGCTTTCTTTATGGTCCAACTCTCACATCCATACACGACTACTGGAAAAACCATAGCCTTGACTAGATGGACCTTTGTTGACAAAGTTATGTCTCTGTTTTTTAAATATGCTGTCTAGGTTGGCCATAACTTTCCTTCCAAGGAGTAAGTGTCTTTTAATTTCATAGCTACAATCACCATCTGCAGTGCTTTTGGAGCCCAAAAAAATAAAGTCAGCCACTGTTACCCCATCTAGTTCCCATGAATAGGTGGATTTATATCAATGAAAGCTTCCTTCAGCTTTGGTTTCATTCTTACTTGAGGATAAAACAGAATAACTTCTAAACAAATGAGAAAGGAGTTTTTTTTTTTTCTCCTGAAATTGTGGATGTTATATTGTCTCTGTGCTGTCTTTGTTAATCTTTCCATCGTTTAACCTATATTCTTAATTATGTCTTATATTACAGCTGATGGAAAAGTATTTAAGAATAGATTGCTAAAAAGTGTAAAGGCTCTCAAAGGTGAGTGAAAAGTATGATGAAAGGACAAGTAAAAATAAAATCCTTAGCATTTTCTTTTAAATATTCCAAGTTTACTTCCTGCCAATTTATTGATCTATTGTTATGACTCATAACATATCATTCTTCTTTGGGTGCACTGCCCTTTAAGATACAAGTTAAAGTATCTTACTGTAAGAAGTTTCTAACACTGTTTTCTGGATAGAACCACATAAGTTGGTGGTTATTTCAATCAAAAATCATTAGACTGACCTGAAAGTAAAAGTGTAAGTCACTCAGTCACGTCTGACTCTTTTGACCCCCTGAACTGTAGCCCACCAGGCTCCTCCAGATCTTCCAGTCAAGCATACTGGAGTGCATAGCCATTCCCTTCTCCATGGGATCTTCCCAACCCAGGGACTGAACCCAGGTCTCCTGGATAGCAGGCATATTCTTTACCATCTGAGGTACCAGGGAAGCCCCAGACTTACCTATTCCTCTCTAAATGACCTCGCATGGAAAATGAAACAGAGTCCCCTGGACAGATATTAAGGAAGATATCCTCTTTCCACTTTCTATACTAATTCAATGTAAACGATTATATTTTTAATTAGAAAAAATATTAAACACAAATTTATAAGAAAATTAATTCTACCATTTAAAAAAAATTGATGTAAAGAAGTGAAAGCCAATCACAGGGATGCAATGCGCAACACAGTGACCGTGGTGAAGATACCTTAGTTTACATTAAAAGTTGCAAGAAAGGGAGTCTTAAAAGTTCTTACCACAAGGGGGAAAAGTGTGTGACTATGTGTGGCAATAGAGGTGAACTAGATTTATTGTGGCGATCATTTTGCAATATATACAAATATTGAATAATTACATTGTATACCTGAAGTTAATATGTTATATGCCAATTATATCTCATTTTTTAAAGTGAAAGTCTCCCACTTCCCACTGATCTAATCCCTTTCCATAAAGATAAACACTGTTTACTGATTAGCTTTGTCTCAA
Organism: Cephalophus harveyi; assembly: GCA_006410635.1. Taxonomy (NCBI): domain Eukaryota; kingdom Metazoa; phylum Chordata; class Mammalia; order Artiodactyla; family Bovidae; genus Cephalophus; species Cephalophus harveyi. The sequence goes on along the minus strand of SJYT01084941.1, from coordinate 66,180 downwards.
TGACTACCTTTCTGAATTTTTTCTTACTTTCAAATCTAAATCTTATAGACAAATCTAAATCTTGGGAGACATATATGTTAATAGTTTCTTTGTGCCCTTGTGCTTTATTGTCCAATGAGGTTTCTGATGCATGATCATGATTGGCATTTTTCACTCTTAAGTGTCAATACTCTTGTTTTTATTCCGTGCCCTTCTTTCCAAAGCACCAAGGGTCAAAATAAAAAAACTGGAATCATTTGTGGAAAACGTGGGAGTTAAGCTCAAAGATGAGGAACTTGAGGAACTAATGACCCAACTGTCAGCTGATGGTGAGTGTCAGACACCTTTATGTTCTTCAGAGAAGAATTGAGCCCTTGTATTAGAGCTGTTGTAAGTAGCCTTTTTAGTACAATAATGAAGTAAGTGTAAATAGAAAAACTTAATCTTGACTCATGAAGAACTATCATCTCCAAAAACACTTTTGAAAAAATGCATTGGGAATGTTGCTTGCAGGACTCAGCCATGCCTGGGAATACCACCCACTTAATGAGCTAAAGAAAAATAAAATTTTAAATTTCATTCATAAGGGAACATGATAATAAAGGAACATTTAAGAAAGGCAAAAGTCAGATGATGAACTAGGAGAAAATGGTAAAGTCCCTAAGGCATAAAAAGCCCTCATATATTGATTAAAACATACTGACAGTAGAAAAATAGGCAAATATTCATAAAAGAGGAAATCTAAAAGTCTAATAACATATGAAAAGATATTTAACCTCACCAGTAATCATGAAAATACAAAATAAAGCAAAGCATGGAAATATTTTCAGTTCTCAGGCAAAAATTAATAAGACTGAGAACATTTAGTTCTGGTGAGAGTAAGGGGAAAGGGACTTACTGATAAATTTGGGTGTAAGTTGCCATTGCTCTTGGAAAAATCATTTGGCAGTACTTTGGGGGGGAAAAAAATCCCTTTTCCCTGGTGAATCTAGCCTACCTGCTTGATCTGTAATATATGGTATTTCTTTTTGCTGAGGTCTGGTCTGGTCCCTATTCTGGTTGGGGCATAGACTTGGATTACTGTGATATTGAATGGTTTGCCTTGGAAACCAACAGAGGTCATTCTGTCCTTTTTGAGATTGCATCCAAGTACTGCATTTCAGACTCTTTTGTTGACCATAATGGCTACTCCATTTCTTCTAAGGGATTCCTGCCCACAGTAGTAGATATAATGGTCATCTGAGTTAAATTCACCCATTCCAGTCCATTTTAGTTCACTGATTCCTAGAATGTCAATGTTCACTCTTCTCATCTCCTGTTTGACCACTTCCAATTTGCCTTGATTCATGGACCTAACATTCCAGGTTCCTATGCAATATTGCTCTCTTTACAGCATCGAACCTTGCTTCTGTCACCAGTCACATCCACAACTGGCTGTTGTTTTTGCTTTGTCTCCATCCCTTCATTCTTTCTGGAGTAATTTCTCCACTGATCTCTAGTAGCATTTTGGGAACCTAGTGACCTGGCGAGTTCATCTTTCAGTGTCCTATCTTTTTGCCTTTTCATACTGTTCATGGGGTTCTCAAGGCGAGAATACTGAAGTAGTTTGCCATTCCCTTCTCCAGTGGACCACATTCTGTCAGACCTCTCCACCATGACCCATCCATCTTGGGTGGCCCCATACGACATGGCTTAGTTTCATTGAGTTAGACAAGGTTGTGGTCCATGTGATTAGATTGGCTAGTTGTCTGTGATTATAGTTTCAGTCTGTCTACCCTCTGATCCCCTCTCTTCACTGCCTACCATCTTACTTGGGTTTCACTTACCTTGGACGTGGGGTCTCTCTTCACGGCTGCTCCAGTAAAGCACAGCCGCCACTCCTTATTGTGGATCACAATAAACTGTAGAAAATTCTGTAAGAGATGGGAATATCACACCACTTGACCTGCCTCTTGAGAAACCTGTATTCAGGTCAGAAAGCAACAGTTAGAACTGGACATGGAACAACAGACTGGCTCTAAATAGGAAAAGGAGTACGTCAAGGCTGTATATTGTCACCCTGCTTTTTTAACTTATATGCAGAGTACATCAAGAGAAACGCTGGGCTGGAAGAAGCATAAGCTGGAATCAAGATTGCCGGGAAAAATATCAATAACCTCAGATATGCAGATGACACCACCCTTATGGCAGAAAGTGAAGAAGAACTAAGAGCCTCTTGATGAAAGTGAAAGTGGAGAGTGAAAAAGTTGATTTAAAACTCAGCATTCAGAAAACTAAGATCATGGCATCTGATCCCATCACTTCATGGGAAGTAGATGGGGAAACAGTGGAAACAGTGTCAGACCTCATTTTTGGGGGCTCCAAAATCACTGCAGATGGTGATTGCAGCCATGAAATTAAAATATGCTTGCTCCTGGGAAGAAAAGCTATGACCAATCTAGACAGCATATTCAAAAGCAGAGACATTACTTTGCCACCAAAGGTCTGTCTAGTCAAAGCTATGGTTTTTCCAGTAGTCATGTATGGATGTGAGAGTTGGACTATAAAGAAAGCTGAGCACCAAAGAATTGATGCTTTTGAACTGTAGTATTGGAGAAGACTCTTGAGAGTCCCTTGGACAGCAAGGAGATCCAACCAGTCCATTCCAAAGGAAATCAGTCCTGGATATTCATTGGAAGGACTGAGGCTGAAGCTGAAACTCCAATACTTTGGCCCCCTGATGCGAAGAACTGACTCATTGGAAAAGACCCTGATGCTGGGAAAGATTGAAGGTTGGAGAAGGGAATGACAGAGGATGAGATGGTTGGATGGCATCACCGACTCAATGGACATGAGTTTGAGTAAACTCTGGAGATGGTGAAGGACAGGGAGACCTGGAATGCTGCAGTCCATGGGGTCGCAAAGTGTTGGACACAACTAAGCGACTGAACTGAACAAGTTCTAATACCAGGTCTAATAATTATTGTCATTTTAAAGTAGTGAAGAGTATAAGTAACTTTTAATATATTTGTATTGACTGTCATGTGATATGAAAATGGTAGTGATTTTTTATTATTAATAGTAACAAAGTCACAAGTTCTTCTACTACTACTATGGTTTGTAGACTACATGAATAATTATAGAAAATGCTAAATTTAAGTTAGTGATTAATGAATATAAAGATGTATTTTACAGGGAGTCCTTCAGCTTGAATGGAAAAAAATCTATATATACAGGATCCGGGCTTCCCAGGTGGCTTAGAGGTTAAAGCATCTGCCTGCAATGCGGGAGACCCGGGTTCTATCCCTGGGTCAGGAAGATCCCCTGGAGAAGGAAATGGCAACCCACTCCAGTATTCTTGCCTGGAGAATCCCATGGACAGAGGAGCCTGGTGGGCTACAGTCCACGGGGTCGCAAAGAGTCGGACACGACTGAGCGACTTCACTTTCACTTTCACTTTTCACTTTCATACAGGATCCACGGACCCCCGATTAAGACTCTTGTTATGGGATTTCCCTTAGTCCAGTAGGTTAGATTCTATGCTTTCATTGCAGGGGACACAGGTTAGACCTCTGTCAGGGAGCTAAGATCCCACATGCCATAGGGTGCAGCCAAAAAGAACCAAAAAAACAAAATTATAAAAAAGAACTCCTGATATAGATCACCCATCCAACATCCTGACCTGCTGTTCCTTGACCTGTTTAACGTCAATCATCTTTTCCTTTGATGACCTGAATCTTGTCCTTGCCTAATACATCATCACCCTGAAAATATTTATTTTATATATCCACTGTCTACCCATTATCCTTCATTTACTATGCAAGCTGTTCTACCATAACACAATGTAGGAATGCCGGAGAAATCTCCCATTCTGTGAAAGTACACTGAAGTAACTGAGCTTATGGGGGATACGGGGGAAGTCCATTCAAAATTTATGCCAATTTGTAAGCAGAGCACTAGCAAAAGCAGCAGTTGATACTGTGTGAAGAAGTTTGAAAAGACCAGGCAAATAGCTCAGAGCAGCTGGAAGCCATTCAAACATACACACATACACACAACCCAAAAAAAAGAGTTGGAAAGCTGACATGCAGCTCTGAAATAATGTAGATGGAAGTAGAATTCTGAGTCAGTGAACCTGATTCCCCCTCATACATCATCAGTTCAGTTCAGTTCAGTCGCTCAGTCGTGTCCGACTCTTTGCGACCCCATGAATCGCAGCACGCCAGGTGGAAAATTCTGAAAGGGATGGGAATACCAGACCACCTGACCTGCCTCTTGAGAAATCTGTATGCAGATCAGGAAACAACAGTTAGAACTGGACATGGAACAACAGACTGCTTCCAAATAGGAGAAGCAGTCCATCAAGGCTGAATATTGTCACCCTGCTTATTTAACTTATATGCAGAGTACATCATGAGAAACGCTGGGCTGGAAGAAACACAAGCTGGAATCAAGATTTCCTGGAGAAAGATCAATAACCTCAGATATGCAGATGATACCACTCTTATGAAGGAAAGTGAAAAGGAACTAAAAAGCTTCTTGATGAAAGTGAAAGAGGAGAGTGAAAAAATTGGCTTAAAGCTCAACATTCAGAAAACTAAGATCATGGCATCTGGTCCCATCACTTCATGGGAAATAGATGGGAAAACAGTGGAAACAGTGTCAGACTTTATTTTGGGGGGCTCCAAAATCACTGCAGATTATGATTGCAACCATGAAATTAAAAGACGCTTACTCCTTGGAAGGAAAGTTCTGACCAACCTAGATAGCATATTGAAAAGCAGAGACATTACTTTGCCAACAAAGGTCCATCTAGTCAAGGCTATGGTTTTTCCAGTAGTCATGTATGGATGTGAGAGTTGGACTGTGAAGAAAACTGAGTGCCCAAGAATTGATGCTTTTGAACTGTGGTGTTGGAGAAGACTCTTGAGAGTCCCTTGGATTGCAAGGAGATCCAACCAGTCCATTCTAAAGGAGATCAGTCCTGGCTGTTCTTTGGAAAGAATGATGCTAAAGCTGAAACTCCAGTACTTTGGCCACCTCATGCGAAGAGTTGACTCACTGGGAAAGACTCTGATGCTGGGAGGGATTGGGGCCAGGAGGAGAAGGGGATGACAGAGGATGAGATGGCTGGATGTCATCACCGACTCGATGGACATGAGTTTGAGTGAACTCTGGGTGTTGGTGATGGACAGGGAGGCCTGGAGTGCTGCGATTCATGGGGTCGCAGAGTAGGACACGACTGAGCAACTGAACTGTGCTGGGTATTTGTTGCTGTGAGAGCTTTTCTCTAGTTCTTACAAGAGGGTTGGCTATTCTCTAGTTTCAATGTTCTGGCTTCTCATTGTGGTGGTTTCTCTTGTTGCTGAGCATAGGCTCTAGGGTGAGAAGGCTTCAATAGTCATGACATGTAGGTGCCAATAGTTGCAGCTCCTGGTCTCCAAAGTTGTGCCACATGGGCTTAGTTGCTCTGCAGTACGTGAGGTCTTCCCTGATCAGGGATCAAACCCCTGTCTCCTACAACGGCAAGTGTATTCTTCAGCACTGAGCCACAAGGGAAGCCCAAGTTTATTTTTTTAACCAGTCTATCTGGAGGACAGCCAAGACGTAAGATAAGTAGTTCAATGGAATTATAAGTAAGATGACAAGTTTTTGACGTTGGTATATTTATCCTCCCACTTTCATGCAGTTTGCCTTCAGCTTTCATTATTTCTGGCTCTGACCTCCTAAATCCCAGGGACCCACCTGAGCATGAATGAGCCCCTTCAGAAATCTGGCACGTGTTCTATAATTCTCTACCAATTTTTTGGTAGTGAGTGGGCCTGGAGTGGGGTGAGTTCGGCTTTTTGATTTTCCCATTCCTTGTTCCAGATTTCATTCTTAGAGAATTCAAGTCTTGTCCTGATCTCCTACTTGTGAGAACTCTGGGCAAGGAGGTTGAGACCCATTGGTCTACTTTTCTAGTCGTTCTTTGAAAACCTCCAAGCAAAACATTACAAAATATTTTAAACCGTGAAAACAGCACAGTAAGCAGTAAAATAAATAGCCATGCAACCACCTTCCAGGATTAATGCAAACCTTTTGCCTTATTGGCTTCAGACACCTTTAAAAAATTGTGTTGGAAGGCAGACATCATTACAGATCATGCTAGATGCTCAGAAGAAAACTGCCCGGACAGAAGCTGGGAGCTACGAGCTTTCAGAGCAAGCAGGGTCTCAGTGCAATTTCGGAAAACATACATGTAATTAGAGTATGTGGATATATGAACCTGCCTTTTCAACTATAAATTGTAGGAAATCTAAATATAGATGAAGTGAATCAGAATAGAAAAACAAATACCAGACATTAATGCATATATATGGAATCTGGAAAAATACTACCAATGAACCTTGTGCAAGGCAAGAATACAGCCACAGATGTAGAGAAGGGACTTGTGGATGCAGCAGGGGAAGGAGAGGGTGGAACAAATTGAAAGAGTAGCATGGAAACATTGTGTGTGAGTGTGTGTGTGTGTGGTAGTTGCTTAGTCATGTCTGACTCTTTGTGACCCCACAGACTGTAGCCTGCCAGGCTCTGCTGTCCATGGAATTATACAGGCAAGAATACTGGAGTGAATAAAAATTGGGCCAAAGAACTAAACAGACATTTCTCCAAAGAAGACATACAGATGGCTAACAAACACATGAAGAGATGCTCAACATCACTCATTATCAGAGAAATGCAAATCAAAACCACAATGAGGTACCATCTCATGCCAGTCAGAATGGCTGCTATCAAAAAGTCTACAAACAATAAATGCTGGAGAGGGTGCGGAGAAAAGGGAAACCTCTTATACTGTTGGTGGGAATGCAAACTAGTACAGCCACTATGGAGAACAGTGTGGAGATTCCTTAAAAAACTGCAAATAGAACTGCCTTATGACCCAGCAATCCCACTGCTGGGCATACACACCAGAATTGAAAGAGACACATGTACCCCAATGTTCATCACAGCACTGTTTGCAATAGCTAGGACATGGAAGCAACCTAGGTGTCCATCAGCAGACAAATGGATAAGAAAGCTGTGGTACATATACACAATGGAATATTACTCAGCTATTTAAAAAAAAACATATTTGAAGCAGTTCTAATGAGGTGGATGAAACTGTAGTCTGTTATACAGAGTGAAGTAAGTCAGAAAGAAAAACACCAATACAGTATATTAAAGCATATATATGGAATTTATAAAGATGGTAATGATGACCCTGTATGTGAGAGAGCAAAAGAGACACAGATGTTTAGAATAGACTTTTGAACTCTGTGGGATGATTTGAGAGAATAGCACTGAAACGTATATATCACCACATGTGAAATAGATCGCCAGTCCAGGTTCAGTGCATGACGTAGGGTGTTCAAGGTCAATGCACTGGGGTGACCCTGAGGGATGGGATGGGGAGGGAGGTGGGAGGGGTTTCAGGATGGAGGACACATGTACACCCATGGCTGACTCGTGTCAATGTATGGCAAAAACCAATATTGTGAAGTAATTAGCCTCCAATTAAAATAAATAAATTAAAAAAAAAGAATACTGGAGTGGGTTGCCATTTCCTCCTCCAGGGGATCTTCCCGACCCAGGGATTGAACCCAGGTCTCCCCCATTGCAGGCAGATTCTTTACTATCTGAGCCACCAGGGAAGTCCTGAAACATTCATTGAATTGAATTGAATTGAATTGAATTGAATTGAATTGAAGTCGTTTAGTCCTGTACGACTCTTTGCGACCCCATGGACTGTAGCCTACCAGGCTCCTCCCTCCATGGGATTCTCCAGGCAAGAGTACTGGAGTGGGCTGCCATTTACTATATGTAAAATAGGTAGCCAGAAGGACGCTGCTGTATAACACAGGGAGCTCAGCTCAGTGCTATGTGATGACTTAGAGGGATGGGATGGGGGTTTGTGTCTCGGAGATTCAAGAGAGAGGGGATATATGTATATGTATGGCTGATTGGGGTTTCCCCAGTGGCTCAGCAGTAAAGAATCTTCCTTCAGTGCAGAAGACACAGGAGACACTGGCTTGATCCCTGGATTGTGAAGATTCCCTGGAGGAAGGCATGGCAACCCACTCCAGTATTCTTGCCTGGTGAATCCCATGGATAGAGGAGCCTGGCGGGCTACAGTCCATGAGGTCAGAAAGAGTCATACACTACTGAGGCAACTGAGCACACATCCATGGCTGATTCATTTTGCTGTACAGCAGAATCTAACACAACATTGTAAAGCAATTATTCTCCATTAAAAAAAATCATTAAAAATATAGGTCAAATATTTCTGATGAAAATCTAGCACCCAAATTGAGATGTGCTCTAACCACAAAACATACACCAGATTTTGAACTCTTTCTATGAAAAAATAATAAAAAATAGCTCACTAATAATTTTTATATTGGTTTCATGTTGAGACAACATTTTGTATATACTGGGTTAGATAAAATTATATTAAAATAGAAAAATTTAAAGATAAGTTATACACATACACAAGAAGTCCTCTTTCTTATTATTTTCCTCCTGCCCTTCCCAGAGAGTACTTGATGGGCATTCACCATGATTAGTTTAACACTGTTGTTACTTATGGATGTGTCTCCATAAATACTCTAGGAAACAGAATTAGACATACCCAAATACCCACTGATGTGAGAGTGTATGTTAAAATCAATGGCCCAGGGGTTAAAATCAATGGGCCAGGACTTCCCTAGTGGCCCAGTGGGTAAGACTCCACCCTTCCAATACATGGGGCTCAGGTTCGATTCCTGGTCAGGGAACTAAATCCCACATGCCTCATGCAAGTTTGCATGCTGCAGCTAAAAATATCCTCCATGCTGCAACTAAGGCCCAGTGCAGCCAAATAAAAATTTTAAATACTGTAAAAAAAAAAAAAGAAGGAAATATGAAACAATACTTCAATTTGAATTAGATCATGTTTTCTGGTAGGTTTGGTGGTGATGGTGGTATGGTTTAGTCGCTAAGTTGTGTCCAACTCTTGAAACCCCATGAACTGCAGTCCACCAGACTCCTCTGTCCATGGGATTTCCCAAGCAAGAATACTGAAGTGGGTTGCCATTTCCTTCTCCAGGGAAACTTATGGCAGGCAGTCTCCTGGATTGCAGGCATTCTTTACTGCTGAGCCACCAAGGAAGCCTTCTGGTAGGTTTAAGCCCTTCATTGTCACTCTTTGTACTTTTCCAGATGCTTGAAATCTGACATTATAAAACATCATAAAAGTAAACAATTGTTCATTTTAAGGGGTATTTATATATTTTCATAACTGTGACCATACTCTAGCTGTGTATAAATTGCTTTTCTCCTTTAATATTTTTTCAGGTTAGCTTTATACATGTAGAACTAACTTAAATGTTTTTATTTTGAACATTAAAAAGTTAATATATGAACATTCAAAAAATAAAGTAGGATGAAATAACATTAAAATAGTATTGCCATAACATGGCATATCATAGCCATGCCATAACTTATTTAAATGATTTCCTCCCTCTATTTCATTATACTAAGAGGATTCCCAGTGGGAATTTGTGCGCATCCTTCCTTTCTCAGCCTTGAGACATTATTCTTGGGATGTCCTCCTTCCTCTGTCTCTCCTTTTTCACTCTGTCTCACTCTCAAGTTCCCTTCTAGACATTAGGCCAAGGGAGAAAAGCAGGGTGAACACAAGAATCAAGATGTATTCAGCTTTTGTTATAAGAACTCAATTTCTTGAGAAATCAACCTATTTGTTTAGAGGAAGTTTCTCTAATACTTATTGGAAGCAGTTCAGCCAATAATTGAAAAAAGAATTAAAATATCATCATTTAGTAATTCATGGTGAGTTAGTGGATCCAGGCCAAAAGCGTTATAAGAAGACAAACAGACATGTGCTTCCTCATGAAAATATTTGAGGATGTTTGCCAAAAATAGAACCTAAATTTAATCAAGATTCTAGACTAGAGGTAGGCACATTTTTTTCAAGAGAGAGCCAAATAGTAAGTTTTAGGTTTTGTGGGCCATGTGGTCTTTGACATGAGTATTGTCAACTAAGATGTGACAAGGAAGCTGCCAAGGACAGTGAATAAACGAATGACTGTGTTCCAATAAACCTTCATTTACTGTTTCTCGATGGACGTGAGTTTGAGTGAACTCCGGGAGATGGTGATGGACAGGGAGGCCTGGCGTGCTGCGATTCATGGGGTCGCAAAGAGTTGGACAGGACTGAGCAACTGAACTGAACTGAAAATAAATAAAATGAGACTTCTTGGGTAGCTCAACAGGTAAAGAATCCGCCTGCAATGCAGGAGACCCTGGTTCCATTCCTGAGTCTGGAAGCTCCTCTGGAGAAGGGATAGGCTACCCACTTCAATATCCTTGGTCTTCACTGGTGGCTCAGCTGGTGAAGAATCCACCAGCAATGCAGGAGACCTGGGTTCAATCCCTGGGTTGAGAAGATCCCCCAGAAAAGGGAACAGCTACCCATTCCACTATTCTGGCCTGGAGAATTCCATGGACTATATAGTCCACAGGGTCACAAAGAGTTGGACACCACTGAGCGACTTACACTTTCAAACAGCAGGCAGAATTTCATCCACAGACTGTATTTTCCCAAACTGTATTCTAGAGTACAGTCTTTTAAAAAATATTTATTTGGCTGTGCTGGGTCTTTGTTGGGGCATGTGGGATCTTTGATTTTGTTGTGGCATGCAGGATCTTTTGTTCTTTAATGTAGCTTGTGAGCTCTTAGATGCAGCACACAGGATCTAGTTCCCTGACCAGGGGTCGAACCTGGGCCCCCTGTAGTGAGAGCACAGAGTGTTAGCCACTGGACCATCATGGAGGTCCCTAGAATGCAGCCCTAATTTTATACTGGAATGATTTGCTTAGAGGCATCTTAAGGGAGAAAACAACATTCCATAACTGTTCTTCCAAGTAAGTACCCCTACTTGACAAACAATAGATTGACTATAAAAACTTAGGACATTTTTGTGGAAATGTACAATGAGAAAAGGGGAGAGGAGGAAGCAGGAAAAAAGACCTGCAACTGATTTGGTTTCAAAACAGACACACGGGGCTTCCCTGATAGTCCAGTGTTTAAGAATCCATTTGCCAATACCGGGGACACAGGTTCGATCCCTGCTCCAGGAAGATCCCACATGCCTCGGAGCAACTAAGACTGTGTGCCACAACTAATGCCTGAGCACCCTAGAGCCTGTGCCCCACGATAAGAGAAGCCACTCAGTAAGAAGCCTGCACACCACAATGAAGAGTAGCCACAGCTTGACACAACTAGGGAAAGCGCTCGAGCAGCAGCAAGGTCCCACTGCAGCCACAAATAAATAAATCTTACAGGAAAAAACCCCACAGACACAAAATTAAGGAAGTTTCTCTGAAGTTTTGTTTTCTTATCTCCATCTTTCTATCAGCTCCACTGACAGCATGAAACCTGGAAACCTCTCCAATACCTCAGAATTCCTCCCTCTGGGACTGTCAGGGGATCCAGAATTGCAGCCCCTCCTTTTCTGCCTGTTCCTATCCATGTACTTGGTCACTGTGCTGGGTAACCTGCTCATCATCCTGGCCATCATCTGTGACCCCCACCTCCACACCCCCATGTACTACTTCCTCTCCAACCTGTCCTTTGTAGACATCTGTTTCACCTCCACAACCATACCTAAGATGCTGGTGAACATCCAGACCCAGAGCAAGTCCATCAGTTACACAGTTACAAATCTGCTTTGTCCAGATGTTTGCTGGACTGGAGAATGGAGTGTTGGTGGTGATGGCCTATGATCGATTTGTGGCCATCTGTCACCCACTGAGGTACAAGGCCATCATGAACCCCAAGCTCTGCGGGCTGCTGGCTTTGGTCTCTTTCTCTATTAGTGTTCTCAACACCCTGCTCCACACTCCGATGGCCCTGTGGCTGTCCTTTTGGACAGACCTGAAAATTCCCCACTTTTTCTGTGAACTAGCTCATATTCTCAAACTCGCCTGTTCAACATCTTCATCAATAACATACTTGGGTATTTAGTGGGATCAGCCTGTTGGATGTTATTCCTCTCTCTGGGAAAATTGTCTTTAATTGTCTCTTGTACTCAAATTGTCTCTTCTGTCCTGAAAATCCCATCAACTGGAGGAAAATATAAGGCATTTTTCTATCTGTGAGTCACAATTAATAGTTGTTTCCTTGTTTTATGAGACAGGCTTTGGGGTGCACCTTAGTTCTGCAGCTACTCTTTCCTCCAGAAAGAATGCAATAGTATCTGTGGTGTACACTATGGTCACTCCTATGATAAATCCCTTTGTCTGTAGCCTGAGAAACAAGGACATGATGGGGGCTTTGAAGAAATTCATCTCTAGAATATCATCTTTCCATTGATGTTCAGTTGCTTTATACTTATATTCCTAGAATATAGAGCTTCCCTGGTGGCTTAGATGGTACAGAATCTGCCTGCAGTGAAGGAGACCCAGGTTCAATCCCTGGGTCAGGAAGATTCCCTGGAGAAGAAAATGGCAACCCACTTCAGTATTCTTGCCTGGAGAATCCCATGGACAAAGGAGCCAAGTGGACTACAATCCATGGGGCTGTAAAGAGTTCCAGGGGTGCAAAGAGTTGGACACAACTGACTGACTTTCACTTCCTAGAATATAAAAGGGAAAGATAAATAATAAGAAGTCCAGAAAGTCTGACCAACTTCTTGAAATACTTAATACCAGAGATCAAATGGTTAAGGATGAGATTTTTTTCTTAATTAAAAAACTAGGGTTTCTCTTTTTTTAATTTCATTTTACTTTATTTTATTATTTTTTTAATTTTATTTTTACTTTATTTTACTTTACAATACCATATTGGTTTTGCCATACATTGACATGAATCCACCATGGGTGTATATTAGCTCCCAATCCTGAATCCCCCTCCCACCTCCCACCCCATATCATCTCTCTGAATCATCCCCGTGCAAAATATTTATTTGGCCGCTCTGGGTCTTAGTTGCAGCATGTGGGATCTAGTTCCTTGACCAGGGATAGAACTCAGGTCCCCTGCATTGGGAGTGCAAAGTCTTAGCCACTGGACCAGGAAAGTTCTCATTTTTATATTTTTTTGGGGTAAAAATTTTGGAATCAGACCACCTTAATCCTACTTCTACTAAACAATAGCTCTGTGACTTTTGACAGTTTACTTGAACTTTCTTAGCTCAGCTTCCTCATCTACAAAATTGGCATAATGATATTATCATATTTACTTTTGGAAGATTTTAATTACTTCAACTCTGTCAGTGAGAATGCCAGCCTTCATCAATAACAAGGTAAAAGTCTTGACTCCAACAGGGTCAAATGATAAAAACAATTATCATCTTTTCTAACAGTGACTTCAAAGGTCTGGTAGGTCTAGGCACAAAAGCACAGGACTCCATTTCATTCTTCTTGCCTTCCTCTTAAGACTGGTCCCCTGATGGTCACCAATGGCTATAGCTGGGCAAAGACATTTCAGACACAACATGTGTGCGTGCTCAGTTGCTTGGTCATGTCCATCTTTGTGACCCTGTGGACTGTAGCCCACCAGGCTCTTCTGTCCATGGGATTTCCCAGGCAAGAATACTGAAGTGGGTTGTCATTCCCTTCTCCAGGGGATCTTCCTGACCCAGGGATCAAACCCACATCTCCTGCATCCATTGCATCTCCTAAATTGCAGGCAGATTCTTTACTGCTGAGCCACCAGGGAAGCACTTTCAGATACAATCAGTTCAGTTCATTTCAGTTCAGTTGCTCAGTCATGTCCAGCTCTTTGCAACATCATGGACTGCAACACTCCAGGCCTCCCTGTCCATTACCAACTCCTGGAGTTTACTCAAACTCATGTCCATTGAGTCAGTGATGCCATCCAACCATCTCTTGCTCTGTCATCCCCTTCTCCTCCCACTTTCAATCTTTCCCAGCATCAGGGTCTTTTCAAATGAGTCAGCTCTTCACATCAGGTGGCCAAAGTATTGGTTTCAGCTTCAGCATCAGTTCTTCCAGTGAATATTCAGAATGATTTCCTTTAGGATGGACTGGTTGGATCTCCTTGCTGTCCAAGGCACTCTCGAGTCTTCTCCAACACCACAGTTCAAAAGCATCAATTCTTCGATGCTCAGCTTTCTTTATAGTTCAACTCTCACATCTGTATATGACTACTGGAAAAAACATAGCTTTGACTAGACAGACCCTTGTTGGCAAAGTAATGGCTCTGCTTTTTAATAAGCTGTCTAGTTTGATCATAACTTTTCTTCCAAGGAGCAAGCATCATTTAATTTCATAGCTGCAGTCACCATCTGCAGTGATTTTGGACCCCCCCAAAATTAAATCTGTCAGTGTTTCAACTGTTTCCCCATCTATTTGCCATGAAGTGATGGGGCCAGATGCCATGATCTTAGTTTTCTGAATATTGAGTTTTAAGCCTACCTTTTCACTCTCCTCTTTCACTTTCATCAAGAGCCTCTTTATTTCTTTGCTTTCTGCCATAAGGGCGGTGTCATCTGCGTATCTGAGTTTATTGATATTTTTCCCGGCAATCTTGATTCCAGCTTGTGCTTCCTCCTGCCTAGCATTTGTCATGATGTACTCTGCATATAAGTTAAATAAGCAGGGTGACAATACAGTCTTGACACACTCCTTACCCGATTTGGAACCAGTCTACTGTTTCATGTCCAGTTCTAACTGTTGCTTCTTGGCCTGCATACAGATTTAATATTGTCAGACACAGTAACTAGAAATAAAACTCTCTTCCTCTCCTTTGGTCTTTTTGCAGTGCAAAAAGAATCTTGTCCAGGAGATGCCCCAAAGACATTGTTTTTATTATCAGCCACTGTAATGGATTTCCCTGGTGGCTTAGTTGATAAAGAATCTGCCTACAATGCAGAAGATCTGGGTTCAGTCCCTGGGTTGGGAAGATCCCCTGGAGAAGGAAATGGCAACCCACTCCAGGATTCTTGCCTGAAGAATTCTGTGGACAGAAGAGCCTGATGGGCTCCAGTCCATAGCGTCACAGAGTCAGACATAACTGAGCAACTTTCACTTACTCACTGTCATTTTAACAAATATCACAAGTTTAGTATCTTAAAACAACATATATGTTTTCTTTTGCAGTCTTGGAAGTCAAAAGCCTGAAATCAGCTACACTGGGCAAAAGTCAAAGTGTTGGGCTCCTTCTGAAAGTTCTGAGAAAAGAATGAAATGCAGAATTTGCAGGTTTTTTGTTTTTGTTTTTTGTCATTCATCATGGCTTGCAGGATCTTAGTTCCTTGACCAGGGATTGAACCCTGGTTACAGCAGTGAGAATGCCAGGAATTCCCTAATCCCTGGAATGCCAGGGAATTTCTCAGAGTTATTATTTAATACATAAAGAATTTCTGTTCAGGGTGATGAAAATGATCAGGAAATGGATAATGTTAGTGGTCACACAACATTGTGGATGTTCTTAATGCCATGGAATTGTACATTTTAAATGGCTGAAATAATATTTTTTTTCTTTTCTAAAAGGAGAACCACTTTATTTTGAGTAGTAAACAAAATTCCATTTATAACATGACATGAGTTCTAACAGTTTCTTCACAGTCCAAAGAACAAAGCCCCTGACTTAATTAGAATTTACAGTTAACTTGAAATATTTTAAAATCTATCCAGGTCAATTTTGGAATTTTAATCTTCCCTGATACTATGAAATAGGGCAAAACTTGATTGACAGTCAAATTCCTACTTTTTTTCCATTTGCAACTTTTGAAATGATAAATTTTGTATTTATTCAAAGTGATTAAAATTTTGGAAGATAATATGCAAAGATATTTTTATGACCTTAGAGAAGTTAAACATTTGAAAGAATAGCACAATCCAAAAGGGAAAGATTGAGAAATTCAAGCACTTTAAAAATAAGCTGCAAAAACAAGTGATTCAAAAAATGAAAATTTATAATTGTTCTTTCAGTATAGTGAAGAAAAAAGCAGGGCAAGTAAACTTCCAGTGAGATATCTCCACATGTGACATTGCTCACCACATCAATATCAACGTGCTTTTATTACTCAGTACAGAAATAAAGAACTTTGGATATAGTCCAGCTCTCTTAAAAACCAATCCTTATCCTCTGCAACCACCATTCTACTTTCTGTCTTTACGAAGTTGCCTATTCTAGATACCTCACAACTTAAATCATATAATATTTGTCCTTTTTGGCTTGGTTTATTTCACATAGCATAAGGCTTTTAAGATTGTAATGCGTAATGCTGTAATGTGTCAGAATTTCATTCCTTCTTATATGGCTGGAATGAATGAATGAGTTTCACATCTACAATTATAAACCATAACCAGTTATAACTGATAGTATTGATTACATGGATATCTCATTAGTTATATCTAAAAAAAGAATACTGTTGTCCAATTAGAGAAGAATGGTGTGTCCACATTTGCACTGGATGTGAAATACATATGAGCAGAAACAGGTGGAACAGTGACTGGTGAATACCTGGCCTCATAGCATCAGGGACTCCACCACCCTAAATTCTTCCATTATATCTTCTTGGTCTTTAAGGATTTGCACTGGCCTGGCATCAGCATAATGATAAAATTGTTTGACTAATGAGGAGCTTTGGGTATTGGCCCACCAAGGGTACAGAGACTAAAAATTGTTGGTGACAGCCTCACTTAACAACACTTCCTCAATAATATCAGCACACATGTGCCTCCTCCTGGAAATGACCCTCCTCCCCGCCCTGCTCAGGAGCCTAGTGCTTCACTCAGTCCGTCTCCTCTTTTTAAAACCTCAGCTTCCATAACTCAACATCTAGGAGACGTATCATTGCATCTCGACAAGAGTCCGTCATTACCTAGTAAAGTCATTCAGGTAAACCTTCATTCCTGTTTGACAATCAAGAGAGGTGTTTTACCACAAGTTTAACCAGGGGAAATTGTGAGAAGAGGACATACATACAATTATTAGAACCAAGGCATCCATTTGCGTCTTGCCTGTCTTCTATTTTCTCGACATGTTCCTTTGTATCTTTCCTGTATTCTTCAAACAGCTCTTATTCTGTCAGTCTCCTACTGCCTCTCCATTCTCAAAGACTATTTGCCTTGTCAGCAGGAATGTGCTTATTTACAAACGTGGTGATTGTTTTCCATGTTTTCCACATTGCTGCCATTTCACTTCCTTTCTGTAGCGATTCAGGGAGGAGGCTTGGGCAGTTTGACCGTATCCTGTACTTCTGGATTTTTGACACAGCTTTGTATTATCTCTGCTGCCAGGCTGTGAGGTCTCTGGGGAAGGAGGTGATGATTCAGATAGACTCATTAGCCCTGATTACCTGCTTCTCCTAATAAAGTTACCAAATGTTATTATAAAAATAATCAGAACAACATAGTGTAATTTTATCTTTAAAGATAATTTATAATTTATTTATTTTTGGCTGTGCTGAGTCTTCATTGCTGAGAGGGCTTTTCTCTAGTTGCTGAGGACAGGGGCTATTCTCTGGTTGCAGTGTGCAGACTTCTCATTGCAGTGACTTCTCTTGTTGCAGAGCACAGGCAGTAGGGTGCGTGGGCTTCAGTAGCTGTTGTGCGTGAGCTCAGCCGTTGCAGCTCCCAAGGTCTAGAGCACAAGCTCAATAGTTGTAGTGCATGGGCTTAGTTGCCTCAGGGCATGTGGGATCTTCCTAAATCAGGGATCGAACCATGTCTCTTAAATTGGCAAATGGATTCTTTACCACTGAGACACCAAGGAAGCCTGATGGTGTAATTTTAAAAACGGCTATTCCTCAACTCTTCCCATAATTAACAAATGTTGACACACTGCTTTTAGTAATTTCAAGTCTTTGTTCAAAGTAACGAAATAATGTGTGTCCCTCTATTCCATTACTTCCTTTCTCAAACAGGTGTTTGCCTCTGGTGATACACCTGCAGCTGGACTAAGGGCCACATCTTTCCCATCAGATTTATCAACAATATGGAACCAAGAAACCAAACAGATGTTTCAGAATTCTTTCTCATGAGACTGACAGAGGACCCAGAATTGAGGATCACCTTCTTCATACTGTTCCTGTCCATGTACCTGGTCACTGTCCTGGGAAACCTGCTCATCATCCTGGCTGTCATCTCTGACTCCCACCTCCACACCCCCATGTACTACTTCCTCTCCCATCTGTCCTTTACAGACATCTGTTTAAGCACAACCATGATCCCAAAGATCCTAGTGAACATCCAAGCGCAGAGTCAGAGCATCACTTTTACAGGCTGCATCACCCAGATCTGCTTTGTTCTGACTTTTGTTTGTTGGGAAAATTTTCTCCTTTTAGTAATGGCCTATGACCGCTATGTGGCTATTTGTCACCCACTGAGATACACAGTCATCATGAACCTTCGCCTCTGTGTTCAGCTGATTCTACTCTCCTTGTTTATCAGCATTGCGGACGCCCTGCTCCACAGTCTGATGGTGTTACAACTGTCCTTCTGCACAGACCTGGAAATCCCCCTCTTCTTCTGTGAAGTTGTTCAGGTCATCAAACTTGCATGTTCTGACACCCTCATCAATAACATCCTGATATATTTTGTGGCTGGCTTATTTGCTGGTGTTCCTCTTTTTGGAATCATTTTCTCTTATATTCAAATTGTTTCCTCCATTTTGAAAATGTCATCATCAGGCAGAAAGTATAAAGCTTTTTCTACCTGTGGGTCTCACCTCTCAGTTGTTACCCTGTTCTATGGGACAGCTTTTGGGGTGTATATTAGTTCTGCAGTTACTAATTCTTCTAGGAAGACTGCAGTGGCTTCATTGATGTACACTGTGGTCACTCCTGTGATGAACCCCTTCATCTACAGCCTGAGGAACAGAGACGTGAAGGGAGCGTTGAGGAAACTCATTGGTAGGGTACCTTCTTTTCTGTGATGTGTCATTGGGTTTGGGATGGGTTCACTACAATGAATCGAAGTAAAAGGAATGCTAATGAGATAGAAAGCCTGCCTTTTTCACCACCAGGTACTTAAATGAATAGATAATATGACAGCTAAGTGCATTTTAACTTAGGGTTAATACCTGGCTTGCTTTTTTTCTGAGCACTGATTTTTTAAAATTTATTTTGTATTGCACTATAGCCTATTAACAATGTTGTGAGAGTTTACAGTGAAGGGATTCAGCCATACATATACATGTATCCATTCTCCCCCATACTTCCTTCCCATCCAGGCTGCCACTCAACATAAGGAGAGTTCCATGTGCTATACAGTAGGTCCTTGTTGGATACCCACTTTAAATATGGCAGAGTGTACATGTCCATCCCAAACTCCCTAACTATCCCTTCTCCCCATCCTTGCCTCAGCAACTGTTAAGTTTGTTCTCTAATTGTAGCACTGTGACTTTTGACAAATGATTTCTATTCTCTAAGATAAATTTCTCCAGTTAGACTGAGGACAGGGGCTATTCTCTGGTTGCAGTGTGCAGACTTCTCATTGCAGTGACTTCTCTTGTTGCAGAGCACAGGCACTGGGGTACGTGCGCTTCAGTAGTTGTTGTGCTTGAGTTCAGCCGTTGCAGCTCCCAAGGTCTAGAGCACAAGCTCAGTAGTTGTGGTGCATGGGCTTAGTTGCCTCGGGGCATGTGGGATCTTCCTAAATCAGGTATCGAACCATGTCTCTTAAATTGGTAAATGGATTCTTTACCACTGAGTCACCAGGGAAGCCTGATGGTGTAATTGTAAAAATGGCTATTCCTCAACTCTTTCCATAATTAACGAATGTTGACACACTGCTTTTAGTAATTTCAGGTCTTTATTCAAAGTAACGAAATAATGTGTGTCCCTCTATTCCATTACTTCCTTTCTCAAATTAATGTTTGCCTCTGGTGATTCACCTGCAGCTGGGCTAGGGGACACATCTTTCCCATCAGATTTATCAACAATATGGAACCAAGAAACCAAACAGATGTTTCAGAATTCTTTCTCATGAGACTGACAGAGGACCCAGAATTGAAGATCACCTTCTTCAAACTGTTCCTGTCCATGTACCTGGTCACTGTCTTGGGAAACCTGCTCATCATCCTGGCTGTCATCTCTGACTCCCACCTCCACACCCCCATGTACTACTTCCTCTCCCATCTGTCCTTTACAGACATCTGTTTAAGCACAACCATGATCCCAAAGATCCTAGTGAACATCCAAGCGCAGAGTCAGAGCATCACTTTTACAGGCTGCATCACCCAGATCTGCTTTGTTCTGACTTTTGTTTGTTGGGAAAATTTTCTCCTTTTAGTAATGGCCTATGACCACTATGTGGCTATTTGTCACCCACTGAGATACACAGTCATCATGAACCCTCGCCTCTGTGTTCAGCTGATTCTACTCTCCTTGTTCATCAGCATTGCGGACGCCCTGCTTCACAGTCTGATGGTGTTACGACTGTCCTTCTGCACAGACTTGGAAATCCCCCTCTTCTTCTGTGAAGTTGTTCAGGTCATCAAACTTGCATGTTCTGACACACTCATCAATAACATCCTGATATATTTTGTGGCTGGCTTATTTGCTGGTATTCCTCTTTTTGGAATCATTTTCTCTTATATTCAAATTGTTTCCTCCATTTTGAAAATGTCATCATCAGGCAGAAAGTATAAAGCTTTTTCTACCTGTGGGTCTCACCTCTCAGTTGTTACCTTGTTCTATGGGACAGCTTTTGGGGTGTATATTAGTTCTGCAGTTGCTAATTCTTCTAGGAAGACTGCAGTGGCTTCGTTGATGTACACTGTGGTCACTCCCATGATGAACCCCTTCATCTACAGCTTGAGGAACAGAGACATGAAGGGAGCTTTGAGAAAACTCATTGGTAGGGTACCTTCTCTTCTGTGATGTGTCATTGGGTTTGGGATGGGTTCACTACAATGAATCAAAGTAAAAGGAATGCTAATGACATAGAAAGCCTGCCTTTTTCACCACCAGGTTCTTAAATGAATAGATAATATGATAAGTAAGTGCATTTTAACTTAGAGTTAATACATGACTTGCTTTTTTTTTAGCACTGATTTTTTAAAATTTATTTTGTATTGCACTATAGCCTATTAACAATGTTGTGAGAGTTTACAGTGAAGGGACTCAGCCATACATATACATGTATCCATTCTCCCCCATACTTCCTTCCCATCCAGGCTGCCACTCAACATTAAGGAGAGTTCCATGTGCTATACAGTAGGTCCTTGTTGGTTACCCATTTTAAATATGGCAGAGTGTACATGTCCATCCCAAACTCCCTAACTATCCCTTCTCCCCATCCTTGCCTAGCAACCGTTAAGTTTGTTCTCTAATTGTAGCACTGTGACTTTTGACAAATGATTTCTATTCTCTAAGATAAATTTCTCCAGTTAGGGTACATGGAAGCTGAATCTGAGGCAGATATTCTTGGTATGGTCATTTCATGGGGATGTTAAGTTTGTTCTCTAATTGTAGCACTGTGACTTTTGACAAATGATTTCTATTCTCTAAGATAAATTTCTCCAGTTAGGGTACATGGAAGCTGAATCTGAGGCAGATATTCTTGGTATGGTCATTTCATGGGGAATGTTCTCAGCACAAAAAAAGTGGGGGAGAATATTAATTTATCTTTATTATAGAAAGTGGGAAAGGACTTAAATCTGTGGTCATGCAGAGATGTATCTTGCCTGATTCTATGGATAGCACCATATGAATTGAACCTTAGATGTAAGCTTACTGTGAGACATAGTGGCTGATCTTTTATACCCCGGTTCAGGAGTTCCTGAGACTGTACTGATATATTGGACATGTGTGATCCAATATTTACATCCAGAATATTCAGCTTCATCAGTTGTAAAAATTGCTATGGTTAGATTATCTCAGTAGTTTGAAATGACGGTGAGGTTTTTGAACTTGATCTGTGGGGAAGCCTTTCTTTAAATAAGGGAAACAAATACTGACTCTAACATGCCCAAACTATACAGATAGTTATCTCTCACGACAAAGATTTCACAGGCAGAAAATGTGCAGGAGCAGAAAAGTAGAGATTCATTCATTCCTCCATGAAGTGGCTTCATGCTAGGGCTGATTCCCCTCATGGGCCCAGATGCCTGCATCAGATGCAGGCATTATATCTAAACATGGTTCCCAGAGGAAAAAACTCAACTGTCCCCCGAGTCTGTTGTTGACCGAGGCTTTATTTATAATATATATTTACATGGCATCATCCATAGGATTGTGCATGCGTGCTAAGTTGCTTCAGTCATGTCCGACTCTTGGCAACCCTATGGTCTGTAGCCACCGGGCTCCTCTGTCCATGGGATTCTCCAGGGAAGGATACTGAAGTGAATTGGCATGCTCTCTGTGACGGGATCTTCCTGACCAGAGATCAAACTCAAATCTCCTATTCTCCTGCATTGCCGGCAGATTCTTTGCTGCTGAGCCACTGGGAAAACTCCCACAAGATATTATCTTCTATCTTATCACTGAGACTATGATCATAAGTCACCTCCTTAACTAATTCCTGATATGGGGAAAGTAAGTCCATTGTATGTATATAGTACATTTTGTTTATCTATTCATCCTTTGATGGACACTGCTTCTACCCCTTGGTTATTGTAAATCGTGCTACTATGAATAAAGGTATGTAAATATATCAGATGCTTTATTAAATTTGTTTTTAGAATTGTTATTATTATCATTATTTTTGGCTGCACTGCTTGGTTTGTAGGATATTTGTTCCCTGACCAGGGATCAAATCCAGGCCCCCCGCAGTAGAAGTTCAGAGTCCTAACCATTGGACCATCAGGGAATTCCCTAGAATTGTTATTTTTTTAACTACACTTTCCTGTCTCTCTTTGAAAATGCTATCTATACTCATGATTTAATCTTTCAAAAATTTAGTTTTAAAATGATCATATAGCCAAATGCCCTTTTTGTGTGTGGCTCTCTGTATTTTAAGACATACGTTGATTCTTACAACCACCTCCACAGTCAATATACAGAGCAGTTACATCATCTGCCAACAAACTGCCCTGGACTAGACTGTAGGCACATGGTCCTCTGTGTTTGTGAACCACTGTGAGCCACTGATCTGCTTTTTAGCCTTACTTTTTTGTGCTTTTTCATGATATCATATAAATGAAATCATACATCACCTCAACCTGTGCATGAATACTTTGAGTAGTTCTACTCAAAATAGCCCAAGACAAAATCAACTCACATGTACTTCCGTGGATATGCATAAGTAAACTGCAGTTAAACCATTATAATAGAAACAACAGTAAAGAAGAATGAATAACTGAGACAGGCAGCAACTTGAATGATTCTCAGTGGCATTATGCTGAGTGAAAGAAGCCCCATGCAAAAATCAAACGTTTATTCAAAAAATCTTATCCTGGAACAAATTGATGATCTGATTCTTGGTTTGGTAGGATAAATATTTTAGGATCATATTCTTCCTGATATTTAAAATTTGAATTGTAGATTCATTTTACTTGCTAGGTTTTTTCCTCCCTCTCCTTCCATTTTTGTATTCATACATTATCACCTAACAGATTCACAGTTGCCCTTGGCAATTACCAGTCCTCTAGCTTTGAATTCAGACTGATAACTAGTCCCTGATACTCAGAGATTTTGAGAACATCACCAAATTCAGCTACCAAACCACTGACTAACCTGATTCAGTTCTGCCTTGGGGGCTTCTTTTGAAACTTTCTGCTGTTCTAAGTCCAAAGTTGTGGTCCTAGAAAGAGTCCCCAACACTTGTGTTCACTCCCAATTCTCAGTAACGAACCTCCACGAATGTCTTTGGCTTTTTAAACTCTATATTTCTAAGTCTTTTGTATTTTCTATTATTTTATGTGTTCAAAGCAAATGAGATTAAGATAGTAAGGGATGACAATACAAGGCTATCCTGTCTCATTTTGGTTTTTAAATATCAAGAAACTTGTATGTTCATAAGTTCATACAGGAGCAGTAAACAGTGAAAGGAGTTAATTGACAAACAGATGAAAATCTTTTTTTTAATTTTTTATTTTGTATTGGGGTGCAGCACATTAACAATATTGTGATAGTTTCAAGTGAACAGTGAAGCAACTCAGCCATATGTATACATGCAAGCATTCTCCCTCAAACTCCCCTCCATCCAGGCTGCAGCATAACACTGAGCAGAGATCCCTGAGCTATACAATAGGTCCTTGGTGGTTATCCATTTTAAATATAGCATTAGACACACGAAACTCTTGAATTCCTTAAAGATGAAAATTATTTTAATTGATATTAATGTGGAGTATCATGCCAACCTGTTAGATAATGCTGCTGCTGCTGCTAAGTCACTTCAGTCATGTCTGACTCTGTGCGACCCCAGAAATGGCAGCCCACCAGGCTCCCCCGTCCCTGGGATTCTCCAGGCAAGAACACTGGAGTGGGTTGCCATTTCCTTCTCCAAGGCATGAAAGTGAAAAGTGAAAGTGAAGTCGCATACTCGTGTCTGACTCTTGGCGACCCCATGGACTGCAGCCTACCAGGCTCCTCCATCCATGGGATTTTCCAGGCAAGAGTACTGGATTGGGGTGCCATTGCCTTCTCCAGTTAGATAATGGATAAAATATAATTAAATGTACTGAGATTATCAGTCCTGGGTGTTCATTGGAAGGACTGATGCTGAGGCTAAAACTCCAATACTTTGGCCACCTCATGAGACGAGTTGACTCATTGGAAAAGACCCTGATGCTGGGAGGAATTGGGGACAGGAGGAGAGGGGCATGACAGAGGATGAGATGGATGGATGGCATAACCGACTCGATGGACATGAGTCTGCATGAACTCTGGGAGTTGGTGATGGACAGGGAGACCTGGTGTGCTGTAATTCATGGGGTCACAAAGAGACACGACTGAGCGACTGAACTGAACTGAACTGAGATTATGCTTGACCACTGTTGTCTTGGGATGACATTGTAACCCCTTACAGCTTTATGAGAAGTTAAGTGATGAACATGAGCCGGTACAGATGCAGAAAAGTCCACTTGGCCTCATGGGGTCAGAAAAGCAACTATCTTGAATTTCTCCCATGTACAGTTTTGATCTTAAGGATTTGCACTGTCCTGGGATCACAGTGACAGTGAATTGCCTGGTTAATGAGGAGCTTTGGAAATTGAATCTCCAGGGTTCAAGACTGTGATCTGCCTGTGACTACCTCAATCAACTATACCTTTTCTAGGAAAGTAGTAGCACACCTGAGATTCTTCCCATAAATGATCCCTCCTGCCCAGGAGCTAGTGACTCACTCAGACCCTCTGTTCTTCCTAGGGACATCAGAGATGTCAAGCATCTTTCTACTGTGATACCAACAAGGTAGCCTAAATTCCTTTAGTAAATATTTGGTGTTTTGGTACAGGTTCATACAGGGGAAGCTGTGAAAACAGTATATACATCAGATGATTAGAACCCAGTCTCTCTGCCTAACATATGACATCTTTACCTTTTTAAAATTATATTTTGTACCAGTATTTGTAAGCATATTTGATTTACTAATATGAAACTCTCTATATGACCTTGTACTTCTTTCTGATTAGAAATCTTCCTGTTCAGACACAGGGTGACTTTTAAAGAATTGTCCAACATTTCTTTGTGTATCTGTCATTGTAGAGGAGGGGAGAAAAGTTGATAAGCTTCATCTTATCTTTCCATTTTTGGTTCTTGACATATCTATGTATTATTTCTTTTCCCTGGTCCTGAGGTCACTGGGGATCCAGACAAAATTTTCAATGGCCTCCCTCATCTGTTTCTCTTTATAAAATTACTAATTTTTTTACTGATCTTAGTTGTAGCATATGGGATCTAGTTCCCTGACCAGGGATCAAACTCAGTCTCTCTACATTGGGAACACAGTGTCTTAGCTACTGGACCATCAGGGAAGTCCCCTAATGTTTCAAATGATCAGAACAGTACAGATAGTTTATAAAAGAACCATGTCTTTATCCTTTCTAGAGTTAACTGCTCATGTTCTGATATACCAACTTTGGGTATTTTTTTTTAAGAACAGAAAAATATGCATGCAAAAGGCATTACTTTTCCCTTTCTTCCATTAATCTCCTTCCCTTCCCAAGATGGTGTGGATCTTTGTGATACTCCTGATGCTCATCTAGGGACCACAGGTTTCCATGTCTTTTTTAACCACATCTTTTTCATCAGATCATCAAAAACATGGAATCCAGAAATCACACATGTTTCAGAGTTCCTTCTCACGAGACTGACAGAGGACCCAGAACTGAAGACCATTTTCTTCAGCCTGTACCTGTCCATGTACCTAGTCACTGTCCTGGGAAACCTGCTCATCATCCTGGCTGTCATTTCTGACCTCCACCTCCACACCCCCAAGTACTTCTTCCTCGTCAATCTGTCTTTTACTGATATCTGTTTAAGCACAACCATGATCCCAAAGATTCTAGTGAATGTCCAAGCCCAGAATCAGAGCATCACTTACACAGGCTGTCACACCCAGATCTGCTTTGCCCTGATTTTTGTTAGTTGTGAAAATTTTCTCCTTGGAGCAATGGCCTATGACCACTGTGTGGCCGTTTGTCACCCCCTGAGATACACTGTCATCATGAAGCCCCACCTCTGTGCTGGGCTGACTCTCATCTCATTATCCATCAGCATTGCAGACGCCCTGCTCCACAGTCTGATGGTGTTGCGACTGTCCTTCTGCACAGACTTGGAAATCTCCCTCTTCTTCTGTGAAGTTGTTCAGGTCATCAAGCTTGCCTGCTCTGATATTTTTATTAATAATATTGTCCTATATTTTGCAGTAAGCATATTAGGTGGCATTCCTCTTTCTGGAATCCTTTTCTCTTATACTCAAATCGTTTCTTCTATTTTGAGAATGCCATCATCAAGCAGAAAGTATAAAGCTTTTTCTACCTGTGGGTCTCATCTCTCAGTTGTTACCTTGTTCTATGGGACAGCTTTTGGGGTATATATTTGTTCTGCCATTTCTGAGTCCTCTGGGAAAACTGCAGTGACTTCATTGATGCACACTGTGGTCACTCCCATAATGAACCCCTTCGTCTATAGCCTGAGGAACAGGGACATGAAGGGAGCTTTGAGGAAACTCATTGGTAGTGTCCTTTCTTTACTGTGATGTGTCACTGAATTTGAGATAAGGCTGCTGGAATAAGGCCAAATTAGAGGATTACTGATGAGCTAGAATGCCTGACTCTTTCATCTCCAGGTTCTTAAATGAACACATAACATGATGGCCAGGTGCATTTTAATTTAGAGTTTAAACCCAACTAATTTTTTGTCTAGCTCTGTGATGTTTGACACAAAATATGAAATTAGAAAACGCTTACTCCTTGGAAGAAAAGTTATGTCCAACCTAGATAGCATTTTCAAAAGCAGAGACATTACAGGCCTGGCGTGCTGTGATTCATGGGGTCGCAAAGAGTCGGACACGACTGAGCGACTGAACTGAACTGAACTGAAGATAAGGTTTTTGGTTAGGGCCAAGAGAAGCTGAGTCTGAGGCAGAGGTTTGTGGTACAGTAATTTTGCTGGGGAATGTTCTCAGCATAAAGGATATCAGAGAAGGTGAAGGAAAGGATTTAAACAAGTTTGTGGTCATGCAAAGATAGATTCTGCCTGATTCCCTGGATAACACCATGTGAACTGAACTCTAGAATTAAGGCTATTGTAACACATGCTGGCTGATCTTTCACACCCCAGTTCAGGAGTTCCTGGGGTTGTTCACTGGTAAATGGGACATGCGTAAGCTGATATTTGCATCCACAGTATGCAGCTTCATCATCTGTAAAGTTGCCATGATTAGCTTATCTCAGTCATTTGAAAAGATTGTGAGCTATCTGAACTTAATTAGTGAGGAAGACTTTCTAATGGCGGGCTACAGTCCATAGGGTTGCACAGAGTCGGACATGACTGAAGTGACTTAGCACACAGCACATACATCCTTGCTCTAATATGTTCAAACAGTAAAGATAGTTATCCTCATTATAAGAATTTCAGAGACAGAAAATATGCAGGCACGAGACAGTAGAGATTCACTCATTCCTCCATGGAGAGGCTTCATGCTACGGCTGATTCCCCTCATGGATTCATACGGCTGCATCAGAAGGAGGCATGATACCTCGAGGTGATTCCCAGAAACCGAGACAACTGTCCTTCTCCGGGTCTGTTGTTAACTGAGGGTCTATTTTTAGTTGCTATTTCCATGGTGTCATATTACCTTCAGTTGGAAAAGTTGGTACTGAAGTTCTATAAATGAAATAATATGCCTACTGTATTCTCATTTTACTTTTTAAAATTGTGGTAAAATGTAAAACATAGGAATCGCAATTGTAATGTGTTTAAAGTGTGCCATTTTGTGTCATATTGACAGTCACACTGCTGTGCAGTCATCACCACATTCTGTTTCCACCTATTTCACTTTTTGGCTGTGCTGGGTCTTTGTTGCTGTGGGGCTTTCTCTAGTTGCAGTGAGTGGAGGCTGCTTTTCCTTGTGCTGCTCGTGATTCTCATTGCAGGGGCTTTTCTCTCTCTCTGTCTCTCTCCCCACCCCCCACCGGCATGTTATTTATTTATTTTTTTTAATTGAATGATAATTGCTCTACAGAATTTTGTTGCTTTCTCTCAAACATCAACAAGAATCAACCATAGGTACACCCATGTCCCCCGCTCCTGAACCTCCCATCCCACCCTTCTAAATTGTCACAGAGGCCTTGTTTATGTTCCCTGAGTCATACAGCCAATTCCCACTAGCTATCTGTATTACATATGGTGTTGTAAGTTTCCATGTTACTCTCTCCATACATCTCACCCTCTCCCTCCTCCCCACCCCCGTGTCCATGGGTCTGTTCTATATGTCTGTTTCTCCCCTGCTGACAGTGGCTTCTCTTGTTGCAGAGCACAGGCTCCAGGTATGTGGGCTTCAGTAGTTGTGGCATGCAGGGTTAGTTGTTCCATGGCATGTGGGATCTTCCCAGACCAGGAATGGAACCTGTGTCCCCTGCAGTGGTAGGCAGATTCCTAACCACTGCACAACCAAACAACTCCTGCACCTATTTTTCATCACCTTTGACTCTCCCCATGCCTCAGTCCCTGGCAATCTCTGTTCCCTTTTCTGTCTCTATAAATGTTTCTAATCTAGAAAATTCTTACAATATATGTCATACAATTCATACAATATATGTCCTTTTTTCTTTTTCAATTTTTGATTGTGAAAAACTAAAAATACAGCAAAAATTGAAAGAATGATACAATGAAAAACCATTTATGGACTGCTTACATTCAACAGTTACTAGTTCACAATATTTGCTTTATCAGTCTACATATACTAATTTTCTTCTTTCTTGTGGTGTTAAAATACACATTGTATAAAATTATACCATCCCAATTATTTTTAAGTTCACAATTAAAAGTGTTCAGTATAGGAAATTTTTCATCTTGTAAATCTGAAATTCAGTTTCCTTTAAACAGTAACTCTCCTTTACCTCATCTTCCTAGCCCCTGTAACCACTGGTTTACTTTCCTTTTCTATGAATTTCAGTATTTCAGATACTTCTTGCAAGTGAAATTTGTCTTTTTCTGACTGACTTGTTTCACTTAGTTTAATGTTCTCAAGCTCCATGCATGTTGTAGCATGTGGCAGGCTTTCCTCCCTTGCTAAGGATGAATAATATTCCATCATATGTATATAACACATTTTGTTTATCAATTCATCCTCTGGTGGACACTTGGGAAGCTCCCACCGCTTGGCTATTATATATAGTTCACTTAGGAATAAAGATGTATATATATATATATATCAGTTCAGTTCAGTTCAGTCGCTCAGTCGTGTCCGACTCTTTGCGACCCCATGAATCGCAGC
>SJYT01084941.1:0-30904 GCA_006410635.1 Cephalophus harveyi | reverse complement strand
TTAAATTGTGGATTCATTTTAATTGCTATGTTTTTTCCCTTCCTCCGTTTCTCGTGTTTTATTATGCAACAGTTTCACAGCTGCCCTTACCAAAAACTAGCCTTGAGTTCACTCTAATAACCAATTCCTGCTGCCCACTGATTTTGAGAGTATAAAAAAATCCAGCCACCATACCATCAGGTAGCTTGATTCGGTTTTGCCTTTGAGGCTTCTTTTGAAACTTTCTACTGTTTTAAGTCTAGACTTAAGGTCCCAGGCAGTGTCCAAGACTTCATGTTCACTCTAATTTTTCAATAACAAACCTCCACTGAGCCCTTGGCTTTTCACTTTTTATACCTCTATGTCTTTTATACTTTTCTATTATTTTATGTGTTTGAAGCAAAAGACACTAAGATGGTAAGGAGTGACTTTACAATGCCATCTTGTCTCCTGTTGGCTTTACTACATCATGACAGCTGTAGGTTAACAAAATTCATACAGTAGCAGTGAAAAATGGAGGGAAGAAATGGATAGGCACATGAAACCAAAACATTGATCTCCTTAAAGATGAAAAATATTTTAATTAATATTGATATGGAATACCATCTCCAATTATTAGGTAAAATCTAAATAAATATACTGAGATTAAATCTGCACACGTGTTTTGCCATGACATTGGAACCTCTTGCAATTCCATGAAAAAATTAAGAGATGGGCATGAGCCTGCACAGACACAGAAAAATGAATGGTGTCCGCTTGGCCTCATAGAGTTAGAAAATCGGCCATCTTGAATTTCTCTCATGTAGTCTTCACCTTAAGATTTTGCTCTGTCCTGGGATCACAGTGACAATGAATTGGCTGGTTAATGAGGAACTTTGGAAATTGAATCTCCAGGGTTCAAGACAGTAATATGCTTGTGACCACCTCAGTCAGCAGTCTCTCTCAGGAGGAAGAAGCGCAACTGAGGCCTCTCGTAAAGGATTCCTCCTGCCCAGGACATGCTGACTCACTCAGATCTTTGGTTCTTCCTAAGGACAGCTCTTCTCTATGGTACCTCAGAGGTGTCAAGCCTCTTTCTATTGTGATGCCAGCCAGGTGTCACAGGTGATATCCCTTTGTGAATGTCTGGAAACGAGGGCAAATATTTTGGTTCAGGTTTATCCAGGAAAGGCTGTGAAGACAGTACCTACATCAGATGGTTAGAAACCAGTCTCTGCCTAACTTATGTCATCATCACACTTTTTTTTTTTGCATTTTGTACCAATATTTGTAAACATCTGTTTTACTAATACCATATTATTTGCTGTGACCTTGAGCTTTTCTTCCTGAGTAGAAATCTGCTTGTTCCACAACGGGGTGACTTTTTTTCAGATTTTTTAAAACTGAAGTGTAATTTTATTTTTTTAATTAATTTTTATTGGCATATCATTGTTTTACCATGTTGTATTAGTTTCTGCTGTTCAGCAAAGCAAATCAGTTATAGATATACCCATCAAAAAGTGATCCCCTCTTTTTTATATTTCCTTTCCATTTAGGTTACCACAGAGCATTAAGTAGAGTTCTTTGTGCTATATAGTAGGTTCTTATTAGTTATCTATTTTATACATAATGGTGTATATATGTCAATCCTTATCTCCCAATTAATCCCATTCCCTTTTCCCCCTTGGTATCTATAGGTTTATTCCCTACATCAAATAAGGTAACTTTTTTATTTTTTTCTGACATCTCTGTGTTCTTGTGATGGTGTGGGTGGGCAGAAAGTTTGGTAAGTTCACCTTATCTTTCCTGTTTCTTGATATATCTTTATATTGTTTCTGATGCATGGTACTGAACTTGCTGGTTCCATAGAATCCTCACTGCCTCCTTAGCCTACTGTTTCTCTTTACAAAGTCACCAAATGTTTTTAATAATCAGAAGAGCACAGACAGTATAACTTAAAAATACAACCAAGTCTTAAAACTTTCTAGAATTGTTTGTGCTCTGAAATAGCCACATCATTTTTTAAAAAGGAACCCAGGGATAAAATTCATAAAGAAGGCATTCCTTTTGTATTCCCTCAGTTTGTCTTCTTCCATCCCCACGTGGCATTTGCCTCTTTCAATACCCTTGATTCTTCTTCAAGGACTACATATTTCATTGTCTCTTTACATCTTTTTAAAAGAATATTTATTTGGCTGCACCGGGTCTTAGGTGCAGCACTCAGAATCTTTTAGTTGTGGAATCTAGTTCCTGACAAGGGATTGAACCCAAGCCCCTTGCATTGGGAGTGTGGGGTCTTAGCCACTGGATCACTAGGGAAGTTTCCTGGTTATCACATCTTTTTAATCAGACTCATCAACAGCATGGAACCCAGAAACCACACAGATGTTTCAGAATTCCATCTTATGAGACTGACAGAGGACCCAGAATTGAAGACCATCTTCTTCAACCTGTTCCTGTCCATGTACCTGGTCACTGTCCTGGGAAACCTGCTCATCATCCTGGCTGTCATCTCTGACTCCCACCTCCACACCCCCATGTACTACTTCCTCTCCCATCTGTCCTTTACAGACATCAGTTTAAGCACAACCATGATCCCAAAGATCCTAGTGAACATCCAAGCACAGAGTCAGAGCATCACTTTTACAGGCTGCATCACCCAGATCTGCTTTGCCCTGACTTTTGTTTTGTGGGAAAATTTTCTCCTTTTAGAAATGGCCTATGACCGCTATGTGGCTATTTGTCACCCACTGAGATACACAGTCATCATGAACCCTCGCCTCTGTGTTCAGCTGATTCTACTCTCCTTGTTCATCAGCACTGCAGACACCCTGCTCCACAGTCTGATGGTGTTACGACTGTCCTTCTGCACAGACCTGGAAATCCCCCTCTTCTTCTGTGAAGTTGTTCAAGTCATCAAACTTGCATGTTCTGACACCCTCATCAATAACATCCTGATATATTTAGCAGCTGGTGTATTTGGTGGCATTCCTCTTTTTGGAATCATTTTCTCTTATATTCAAATTGTTTCTTCCATTCTGAGAATGCCATCATCAAGCAGAAAGTATAAAGCTTTTTCCACTTGTGGGTCTCACCTCTCAGTCGTGTCCTTGTTCTATGGGACAGCTTTTGGGGTGTATATTAGTTCTGCAGTTACTGAATCTTCTAGGAAGATTGCAGTGGCTTCCATGATGTACACTGTGGTCACTCCCATGATGAACCCCTTCATCTACAGCCTGAGGAACAAAGACATGAAGGGAGCCTTGAGGAAGCTCTTTGGAAGAATATCTTTGCTGTGATTGTATCACCTGATTTTGGCTGGATACTCTAGAATGAATCAAAATTAAAATAATACGAATGAACTACTCTGCCTGATACTTTCATCACCAAGCTATTTTTTAAAATTTTATTGAAGTATAGTTGATTTGCAATGTTGTGTTACCAAGTTCTTAAGTGAATAGATAACATGATGGCCAACTACATTTCAACTTAGAATTGAAACCCAACTTGTTGTTTTTCTAGCTGTGTGGTTTCTTTCTTTACTTTTTTTTTTCAATTCAATTATTTGGCTGGGCAATGTCTTAGCTGTGGCATGCGAGGTCTTTAGCTGCAACATGTGAACTCTTAGTTGTAGAATGTGGGATCCAGTTCCCTGACCAGGGATCAAACTTGGGTCCCTTGCCTTGGGAGCATGGAGTAACCCCTGGACCACCAGGGAAGTCTCTAGATCTGTGATGTTTGCCACAAATTACCTTTCTCTAAGGTTTTTTGTTATAGCAAACAGAAGCTGAATCTGAGGCAGATCTCAGTATGATAATTTTGGGTAGAATGTTCTCACCACAAGAGAAGTGGGAAAAGTTGGATAGGTCAAGGTTTAAAGAAGTCTGTGGTCATATAGAGGTAGAAACATGGATTGCACCATGTGAACTGCACCCCAGAGTTAAACCTGCTATGAGACATGGTGGCCAATCTTCCTTACCACAGTTCAGGAATTCTTAAGACTGGTCACTCACTGGTAAATCAGACATATGTGGGGCAACATTAACATCCACAACACTCAGCTCCATCATCTATAAAAAATTGTGGTTAAATTATCACCATGGTTTGAAATGATTGCATGATATTTGAAATTGGTTATTGAGGAATCCTTTCTAATAAGATAAAGATATCCTTCCTCTAATATGCTCAAACAATGAAGATAGTTATCCTCATTACAGGGATTTCAGAGGTACAAAACGTCTGGGAGTGGGAGAGCAGAGAATCATTCATTCCTCCGTGAAGTAGCTTCAACCCAGGACTGACTCCCCTCATGGACTCAGATGGCTGAATCAGATAAATGAATCCCAGAGGCCAGTACAATCAAGTGCCCTTCTCTAGGTCTGTTGTTAATTGAGGGTTTATTAACAATAGATGTTTCCATTGCATCATCCATAAGATATTACCTTCAATCCTATCACTGAGAATAGGATCATATGCCAATGACTTAATCCAGGTCCGGATAAAGAAGAAATGATTACTGTGAAAGCCTTATACTTATCATGTGTGTGTGCTCAGTCACTCAGTGGTGTCTCCTCTATCCATGGAATTTTCCAGGTAAGAACGCTGGTGCCAGTTGTCATCTCTTACTCCAGGCGATCTTCCCAAGCCAGGGATCGAACCTCGAGTCTCCTGTGTCTCCTGCATGGGCAGGCGGATTCTTTACTACTGAGCCACCTGAGCGCAATTATTGCTGCAAAGTCAATCTCCATAAGGATGATAAACTCTTAGACCAATGCCCTAGTAAAATTCAATAGTATTATCATGTTCCACAAACTTCCTCTAACCTTGAGTCTTATGATGTTATTGATCCCATGTATTTCTCCACTTGCTTTAACAATTTGATTTGTTTTCTTTTATTGTTATATTTATCAGCCTTTTTCTTCTGGTCTGAGTAATATAATAAAATACATAATAAAAATAAATAATTATTAGTCAGGCAAGGCAAATGTTGGTAATTTTCCTCTGGCATCTTATTTGCTTTGAAACCTTCTTTCTCATTGGCTTATTTACAAGAATGTACCTGAATTTTCACTTCTCTCCTTAATCATCTTATATTATTGTGTTTCTTACACATTTCTGGTGGAATCCACACAGAAACACTGTGAAATAAAATCAA
Organism: Cephalophus harveyi; assembly: GCA_006410635.1. Lineage (NCBI taxonomy): Eukaryota > Metazoa > Chordata > Mammalia > Artiodactyla > Bovidae > Cephalophus > Cephalophus harveyi. The sequence goes on along the minus strand of SJYT01084941.1, from coordinate 25,791 downwards.
TTGTATCATGAACGTCTTAGCAGTTGGGTGTACTCTTAGGCCTGTAATGGAAAACTTAATTTATTTTTCTTTTTTGGCTGTGCAGGGTCTTCACTGAGGTGTGCAGGCTGTTCATTGTGGTGTATGGGCTTTTCCCTAGTTGTGGTGCATGGGGGCTTCTCTAGTTGCAGTGGGCAGGTTTAGTTGCCCAACACATGTGGAATATGCTTTTCCAGCCAGGGATTGAATCTGAGTCCCCTGCATTGGGAGGTAGATTCTTAACCGTTGGACCACCAGGGAAATCCCTCATGGAAAACTTTTTAATGTGCCTTTGTGAAGAAAGCTGTTCTATGGAGAACTATTTTCATTTGACAGAGAAGTGCTGAGAGTAAGACAAGGAAAAAGGGAAGTGGACAAGATTAGCTGGATCCATTTCCCCAGAAGCACAAAAATGTATGGTCATCAGTCAGAATCACCTCTGTGGTGAGTTGGTGAAAACAGTGGAGCTGTCAAGGGAGAATCAAGGGTGTGGATGAAGATGTGAGAAGTGAGAGGTGAGCAGAGAGAGGTGGTTTTATTTTAAGCACCAAATCTAGGGAACAGCTCCATGGCTGGCACTCCTGTTCACTCTAGTGCAGAGGCTCCTCCATTGTTGCCATTAGAACAGCTGCAGAGATTAATTACCTGAGACCTTTGTTCATACTGAGGTATCCCTGACCTCCAGCAAGAACCACTGATTCTGAACTTCAGATGTGGGGGTATGTGCATGCCTGCTAAGTCACTTCAGTCATGTCCAACTCTTTGTGATCCTATGGACTGTAGCCCACCAGGCTCCTCTATCCATGGGATTCTCCAGGCAAGAATACTGGAGTGGCTTGCCATTCCCTTCTCCAGGGGATCTTCCCAACCCAGGGATTGAACCCGTATCTCCTGTGTCTTCTGCAGTGCAAGCAGACTCTTTACCAGCCACCAGGGAAGCCCCAGCGGGCATGAGGTGTTCTGCAAAAGTAGCAACAAAATAAAATGCATGTAACTGACCTGAAATTTAAATAAATAGTTTTTCTCATATTGTGCTTTGGCTATTTCCTTGTGCTTTGGGGTATGACAGTAACTGATTAATTTCTAATATTATGTTTGATTACTACAAAATAGATATCCTTTATGTTACTGATGGAAATTTTGTTTGCTTTTCTTGTTATATTTATCAGCTTTTTTTTCTGATCTGAGTAACATAATAAGATAAATAACTATTAGTTTTTGTAGCTAGGTTTCTGCCATTATGAGTAACTCTGAGGGTTTTTAAAAAAAATTATTTCTTGGTAGAATGAGAGAGGGGATCCATATCATCAACACTTTTCATTTATAGTAACAACTTACTTAGTGTAAAAATTATTTCAAGTGGCATACCTCTTATTAATACATGGTTGAGAGTCTTTTGATCTTCTTTTCTGTTAAATATCTAATTGTGATATATCTACTGAGTTGTCTATCCTTTTCTCACTCATTCATATGAGGTATTTACATAATCAAAACATTAGTGCTAGTCATACACACTGCAGATTTCTTCAAGTATATGACTTCTATTTGGATATCCTCTACAGTTTTGCTTCAGACTAATACAAGTGCTTCATTTTAATTATGTAGTTGTAGTTTGTCAATACTTTCCAAATTTCAAATCTTCTCTATTCTCTTCATTTATGAAACTCACATTTCTATGAACATCTTGATTAGACCTCAAGAGACTTAGATTACTAATCTGATAAAAAAGAAAATTGTTTGAATAGATTAGTACTATGTTCATTTTTTGCTTGGTTCATTTTTTGCTTTATATCTGATTTGTTTTTTGTTATTGTTTATATATCTTATTGTAATATAGTTGATTTACAATATTATGTTAGTTTCAGGTGTATGGCAGAGTGATTCAAGTTATACATATGCATTTATTCATTATTAGATTTTTTTTTCTCATGCAGGTTGCCACAGAATTTTGAGTAGACATCCCTGTGCTATACAGTAGGTCATTGTTGGTTGCCTATCTTATATATATTAATAGTGTGTGTATGTTCATCCCGATCTCCTGATTTGTCCTTCACCCCCATGTTTTCCCTTTGGTAACCATAAGTTTGTTTTCAATATTGAAAGTCTGTTGGTAAGACCATTGTAAGTCTATTTCTGTTTTGCAAATAAGTTAATTTGTATCTTTTAAAAATTATATTCTGTATATGAGTGATATCATGATATTTGTCTTTGACTTACTTCACTTAGTGTGATAATCTCTAGATCCATCCAAGTTGCTACAAATTGGATTATTTTATTATTTTTTATGGCTGACTAATAGTCCTTTGTATATATGTACCAAGTCTTCTTTTTAAAAACAAATGTTTGGAGTATAGTTGATTTTTAATGTTACATTAGTTTCAGAAAAGTGTATTCAGAAAAGTGTATCAATTATACATATACATATGTTCATCCTTTTTTAATGATTATTTTCCCATATACATATACATATGTTCCCATACATATACATATGTTCATCCTTTTTTAATGATTATTTTCCCATATAGACTGTTACAGATTATTGAGTAGAGATCCTTGGGTTATAAAGCAAGTTCTTGCTGGTTATCTATGAACCACATCTTCTTCATCCACTCCTCAGTCAATGCACATTGAGGTTGCTTCCATATAAATAGTGCTGCAGTGAACATTGTGGTGCATGTATCTTTCCAGATTACAGTTTCCTCCAGATATATGCCCAGCAGTGGGATTGCTGAATCATACAATAGTTCTATTTTTAGTTTTTTAAGGAACCTCTATATACAGTGTTTGTACCAATAGGCATTCCTACCAACAGTGTAAGAGGGTTCTCTTTTCTCCATACCCTATCCAGCAGCTATTGCTTGGAGATTTTTTTTTTTTTTTGATGATGACTTTTTTTGGCTAATAACTTTTTAAAATTTTTTAAATTTAATTTTTATTGGAGTACAGTTGCATTACAATGTTGTTAGTTTCTACTGTACATCAAAGTGAATCAGCTATATATATACATATATCCCTTCTTTTTTGACTTTCCTTTCCATTTAGATCACCACAGAGCACAAATAGAGTCCCCTGAGCTATACAGTAGGTTGTCATTAGGTATCTATTCTATACATAGTGTCAATAGTGTATATATGTCAATCCCATCCCCTTTCCTACCCCCATTGTGCCCATGTTTGTTCTCTACATCTGTGTCTCTATTTCTGTCTTGCAAATAAGATCATCTATACCATTTTTCTAGGTTCCACACATATGCATTAATATATAATACTTTTTTTTCTTTCTGACTTACTTCACTCTGTTTGATAGTCTGTAGGTCCATCCATATGTCTACAAATGACTCAATTTCATTTCTTTTTATGGTTGAGTAATATTGCAGTGTATCCATGTACCACATCTTCTCTAGTCACTCATCTGTCAATGGACACTTAGATGGCTTCCATGTTCTGGCTATTGTAAATAGTGCTGCAATGAACATTGGGATGCATATGTCTTTTTAAAATATTTTTTAAATTTATTTATATTTTTAATTGAGGGATAATTGCTTTACAGAATTTTGTTGTTTTCTGACAAACAGGTTTCACTGGGTATAAGCCCAGTAGTAGGATTTCAGGGTCTTATGGTAGTTTTATTTTTAGTTTTTTAAGGAACTTCCATACTGAACTTCATAGTGGCTGTATTAATCTACATTCCCACCACAGTGCATGTAGGTTTCCTTTTATCCACACCCTATCCAGCATTTCTTGTTTGTAGATTATTTGATGATGGCCATTGAGGTGATATTTCATTGTGGTTTTGATTTGCGTTTCCTTAATGATTAGTATTGTTAAGCATCTTTTCATGTGCTATTTGGCCATTTGCTCGTCTTCCTTGGAGAAAAGTCTATTTAGATCTTCTGCCCATATTTTGAGTGGATTTTTTTTTATATTGAGCTGCATGAAATGTTTGTGTATTTTAGAGGTTAATCTCTTGCCAATTGCTTTATTTGCAAATATTTTCTTCCATCCTGAGGGTTGCCTTTTTGTTTCATTTTGACACCTTTCTGTATTCTTTTTTGATGTCCAACTGAGAAATTTCTATCCTCATTTTTATCCATTTGTCATTTGTGAAACTTATAAACCCCCTTTTATTTTGTGACTTAATGTTTTACATACTATTGAGGTGAAGTCGCTCAGTTGTATCAGACTCTTTGCGACCCCGTGAACTGTAACCTACTAGGCTTCTCTGTCCATGGGATTCTCCAGGCAAGAATACTAGAGTGGATTGCCATTTCCTTCTCCAGGGGATCTTCCTGACCCAGGGATCGAACCCAGGTCTCCCACATTGGAGGCAGACACTTTAACCTCTGAGCCACCAGGGAAGATTATTATTAGATGGACAAAAATATAGTCTATTGAATGTTGCTACTAATAGAAATAGAAGCCTATGGTGGCTCAGTGGTAAAGAATCTGCCTGCAATGCAGGAGACACTGATTTGATCCCTGGGTCAGAAAGATCCCGTGAAGAAGGCAATGGCAACCCATTCCATTATTCTTGCCTGGAAAATCCCATGAACAGAGAAGCCTGATGGGCTACAGTGCATGGGGTCACAAAAGAGTCTGACGTGACTAAGAGACCAAACAACAGCAACAGAAATAAATGAACAGTTGCATGTCTCAGGAGTGTATAGAGCTCTCTATGTAAGGTCTGGTGGTCCAGGGAGGAAGGGAAATGGTGGATGTATGTGTTATAAAATGTCTTCAACTTTTCAAAACTTATGCAAGGGCAGAAGTGCAGCATGGAATTTGGCCCCACTCAGAGAGATACCACCTTTGTCCGAGCAACTAGCAGGTAATCATTCAATGCTGGAAATTTCCTTAGGGATAGGAGTGATGTTATTCATCCTGGTTATTCATAGTGGGTAATGTGGACAATACCTGATAGTTTATGCTAATGAGATCACCGTAGATGGAGTATAGCCATGCTAACCACTGAATGAATAGAGCTTTGGGCAAAATGACATCAACTCAACCTGGAAGCTGGAAATTGAGTTCAACCATACGGGCAACAATTTAACTAAGCGTGTTTATGTTATGAAGCCTCTATAAAAATTCTAGACACTGAAGCTCAGGTCAGCTACCTAGTTAGCAATCTTCTTTTTGTATATTATCATACCCTTTAGCCAGGAAGAGATAATGGGTCTGGACTCTACAGAGAGAGGATAACAAGAACCTTCACCTATGGGACTCCTAGGTCCAACCCTATGTGTATCTTCCTTGTCTGGTTCTAATTTGTATCCTTTGCTGTAATAAAACTAATATCATAAGTATAGATTTCTCCTGAGTTTTGTGAGTCATTCTAACACATTACTGAACCTGAGGGGTTCCCATTAATTGAACTATTCTAGAGAATTATTGAGTGTGAGGAAGTCCCTGATTTGTACAACTAAGGGTGGTACTGGGAATCCTTGAACTTTTAGCTGGTGTTTGAAGTGGAGGCAATCTCATGAGGAGTGTTCCCTTAAGCTTTGTGGCTTGGCAAACTCTTTGCAGCAAGGCAGGGGGTGAAAAACAATCAAGCCAAATTGAAGCCCCTCAAAGGTCTCTGAAAACCACCAGTGAGCTCTGGAGCTAGAATGATCCCTTAGAGTCGGCTGGAGTTGGGACAAAACATACAGTCATTGGATGTGGGCTGCCTGGTGGCTCTCTGCAGCTGAGGCAGATTGCTTTAGGAGTTGATTGCAGAATGCTGAGTAACACCCAACATTGGAGAAATATGTCCCTCATTCCAACAGTAGATATTTTTTTTTATTGTGGTAAAATAACATAACATAAAATAATATACAATTTACTGTCTTAATGATTTCCAAGTAAACTTCACATGGTTTTGAAACCATCACCACCATCCATCTGCAGAACTTTTCATCTTCCCCATCTGAAACTCTGTCCCCACTAAACACTAATTCCCCATTTCTCCTCCCAAAGCCTCTGGTAACCAATGTTCTAATCTTCATTTGCATGTATCTGACTACTTTAGGTACCTTATATAAGTGGAATCTTTCAATTTTTGTTCTTTGTGTCTGGATACATAATATGATTGGGGATATGGTGGTTGGAATGGGAAGAATTATCAGAAAAGTTGGTAACCGAGTTTGGTAGACACTCTTCCATCTGCTCCTTGGGAAGCATACATGTGAGGTTTCCTAGGAAAGTCCCAGTTGATAATTCAGTATTAATCATATCTCATTTCAATTTCAAAATACCCTAGTTTGAACAGGAAATTAGTCATCCTATTTGCTCAAAAATCTGGCCATGACCATTAAGAAACAAAAATGCACTAAATATTTTGGTCCTTAAGGTAGAGTCTGGATCCTCAAATCAAGGCGTAGGCAAAAATATCATAGGAAAAGTATAGAAACAATAAATAAGAAGAAAGCAAGAGCTATGATTATTTTGCAGTGCTAGAAATAAGACTTCTTATGAACAGAGGTCCTGGATAATGTATAGAGAGAGTGAGAAGGGTATACTGATGTGCTTCACAAAGTCCAGGAGAGCTATGACTTGTGTGGGAAGTTCAAAATAACTTATTATTTCCATTAAAGCTATTCTAAGAGGATAAATGGGGCTTCCCTGGTGGCTTAGTGGTAAAGAATCCACCTACCAATGCAGGAGATGCCAGTTTGATCCCTGGGTCAGGAAGAAACCCTGGAGAAGGAAATGGCAACCCATTCCAGCATTCTTGCCTGGGAGATCCCATGGACAGAGGAACCTGGCAGGCTCCAGTCCATAGGGTCACAAAGAGTCAGATGTGACTGAGCGACTAAATAACAACAATTTCAACAACAAGAGGAAAAAATGTATAAACAAAAAATAGAGTGCCAAATAGTTGCAAATCACTATGGGACTGCAGATTCAGAATGTCTTGTTGCACATATTTGAATTTACTGCTTTTCCCAGTATTATTAATGAAAAGAAAAAAAATGTTGACACAGGTATTAAAATTAGACTATTCTGATGATAATCCCCCACAGGGCACTCTTGATGTCCTTGTTCCTTAGACTGTAGATGAAGGGGTTCAGCATAGGGGTGACCACAGTGTACATCACCGAGACCACTGCACTCTTCCTGTGGGAAGATGAGACAGCTGAACTGAGATACACCCCAAGGCCTGTTCCATAAAATAAGCAAACAACTGACAGATGAGAACCACAGGTAGAGAAGGCTTTATACTTCCCATCTGATGAGGAGACTCTCAGAATGGAGGATATAATTCGAATATAAGAGTAAAGGATCCCCGAGAGTGGAACTCCAGCCAAGATGGTACCAATGAAATAGATTAATATGTTACTGGTGGAGATGTCTGAACAGGCAAGGTTGAGAAGCTGAGAAAGCTCACAAAAGAAATGAGGGATTTCCACATCTGCACAGAAAGTAAGCTGTGACATCATCAAGTAGTGAAGCTGAGAGTTCAAAAGGCTGATGGAAAATGACACCAGGACCAACAAGCCACAGAGGTGGGGATTCATGATGACCAGGTAATGCAGAGGGTGACAAATGGCCACCAATCGGTCATAAGCCATCACTGTCAGAAGAAGACTCTCCAAGCATGCAAAAAGAGAAAAGACAGTCACCTGAACTAGGCATCCTGCGTAAGGGATGGATTTGCTCTGTGTGTGGAGGTTCACTAGCATGTTGGGGACAGTGGTGGTGCTTATACCAATGTCAGCCAAGGACAGATTGGAGAGGAAGAAGTACATGGGGGTGTGGAGGTGAGAATTGGAGCTGACAGCCAGGATGAGGAGCAGGTTCCCGAGCACTGTGGCCAGGTACGTGGACAGGAAGAGTCCAAAGAGGAGGGGCTGCTGGTCTGGATCATCTGAGAGCCTCAGGAGGAAGAATTGTGAGACACGTGTACGATTATGTGGTTCCATGAAGAAGGGACACCTTTTTAAAGAGAAGAGGATGTTGAATAAACAACACAAATATAGAAGCACAGACATAAGTGTCCGGAGTTTGCATTTGAACAATTCAAAATTCAGAAATAAAGTATGCATGCTTGAGGACCATACAGCACAATTCATTGAGTAGTATTTCTCAGTGTGAACACATCTTTACTAATGCTGAAGACATTCATTTTTTTTCTTCATACATCTATTTTAGAGGCATGGGGCCAAAGAGTATTAGAAAAGAAAGGACATTTTGAGATCACAAATCCATGAACACGGTAATATATCTGTCCCCTTTGAGAGAAAGATATAGAATAAAAAGTATTCTTCTCTTTTTAAAGATTATTATAACTAAAGCACAAGAAGTAGCAGTCAAAATTACTATATCTTATTCAAATGCAGTACAAGAAATTCCCTTGATTTGCACTGTAGTCCCAGAAAGCTAAAAAGCACTGTCTCTGGATTCTAAATTAAAATCAAATGTTCACGATCAGATAGCATTTGTATAGGCTAATTAATTTCAAGGGTTTTTCATCTTTATTTATATTTATTTATTTCATCTTTATGATATTCATCTTCCATGGAAGCAACTGCTTATTCAAATATGTGGGTTGTCTGGTCAATGTCTCTTTAAGTATAACTCAAATATAAATATTTAACTTTGATGGACTCCACATTTTGATAAGTATATTTTTGTTAAAAGTGTAAAATCATATGACATCCATGATCCTGAAGAGAGCATTAACGTATGATGCAGCAATTATTAAATAATAATTAAATTTTAATAAATACTTTGAAGTTTTTTTCATTTTTGTAGAGTTTTTCTCATACTATATACTCTCAGAGAAAGGTCTGAGGTTGAGTTTGCATTTTACTGTTTTTGTTTGTAAGGCTAGGAAAACTTCTTAATTGTGTCTTTACTCCTAATGTTTGTAAAGTGTTGACTTCTCATCAAATCCAATCCTCTTAAGAATAGTTGAAAATTTTAAGAACAAAGCCCAGTCTCAAACCCTAAATTGGTCTTCTTATGCCATATTAAGAGCTATTCAAGTAGTTCTTTTTTATTGAGGAATCAAGTTTCAATCAACATTGAACTCCCTGAAGGCAAGTCAAGTCTTCATTTCTCCTGACAGGTCAAAATATGAGTGTAATTGGGAAAAATCAAAATGGAAAAAAAATAGTAATATCACAAACAGTTGGGTAGTTTGTGCATCTGTAAAATGGGTACATTAATTGAATTGAACTTACAGGTTTGCTATAAGCAATTAAAGTACTCACAGTTATAAGCAACTGGTCACCATAGTCTAGCCTGGTTAACATATGAAATTTGCTTTCACCTGCCCTTTTAACTTCCCAACTTCTGTCAGTTATACTTTGGAGGCTTGTTTTAATATCCAGATAAGTTGAATTTAAAAATTGAAAAACCGAATACTATGTATATATCTTAATTTAATTGAACTTACAGTCATTATAATGTTGATGTAGCTATCACAAAAAGGAATTTGTGCCCTGTTTGTCTAATAAAAGTAAAAAAAAAAAAGCACTAGAGGAAATTTTGCTCTCCCTGCATGATCTTATTCCCTTGCACTTCAATGTTTCCCAAGTTAAACACATCATGAGTTGGGTAAGCATATTTTCTTTCAGTGTTTCCATAACATTTGTATTGATTTATGTATTCATAAGAAGTGTTCTTGAAAACTTTACTAGATACTACCTATCATAGATGAGTTCCTATTTACCACTCTATGAAATACTGCTATTTCAACACATAATATGATTTATGATATTACCTGAGAGATAAATTTTATTTTCCTTTTCAATTTTTTATTATGACACAGCTAAGAAAATTCTTGGGCCCCTATCTATATTACACAAGTAAAAATCCCAAAAGACATATGCATCTAAGAATATTGTTCATTTTAAAACTTGAAGCATATGCAAGTTTCCTATTCCTATCTTGTTTTTCTTGTGTGATTAAAAAAATCACACAAAAGCAAGTGCATGCTCTGATTGTCAAGGTATAAAATTAGAAAGATCTCTGAAATCTCACTGGCAATAGGCTTTTCATGATAAAATCACAGCAAAATTTCCGTCTTGTATAGGGAATGACATTTCTGTAACTCAAATGTTTTAGATAGGCTGGAAAATGCATTCCTATTCACAGAAAACCCTATCATCCATAATATTCACACAATAAAAGCCCCTGAAAACCACTTAGTCCATTTGCTAATTCACAGATAAACTCACCAAATCCCCAGAAGAAGAAACCCACGGTTCTACTTCCATTTGATCATCTGGGACTACAACAGGTTTCAGAAGAAAACAAGCAATCCACTCTGGTGGGACAGAGTCCGGGGACTGGAATTGGGAGGCCCTTGTCTGAGGCCCAAACCTTTCATACACTCAATATGGAGTGTGTGTAAATCTCCCTACCTCTCTGCAAAGGTATTCCTCACATTGAAGTCAGGCCAATAACACCCATTTGTAGGACATGTAGGAGGATGTCAAGGAAGGGGAAATTACCCTTCTGGAGTTCTTGTGGCTGGATTAATAATAAAGTCAACACAGGGCACATTAACAGGAGAAAAACAAATCAAATATTAATTTGTGCACTTGAAGGTCACATAAAAATGGAACCTAAGAAGTGGCCAAAGCAGGCAGCTTTTATCCTCTTTAGATAAAGAAACAAAATATTTGTAAGAAATTGACAAGACAAAGAAACTTAGGTTTTGAGTGCTTCGTTAGTGAAGAATCTAAACAGTTTGAGCTTGAGGTAGTGTTTGAAGAAATAATGAGTTTTGTTTAAACAGATTTCTGGGCCCTAAATTCCCTATGTCTGACAGTAAGGATGTCCTTCTTCCCCTAGATAAAGCTTCCCAGGTGGGTCAGTGGTAAAGAATCCATCTGCCAAGGCAGAAGATGCAAGAGACACAGGTTTGATCCCTGTGTTGGGAAGATCCCCTGGTGAAAGAAACGGCAACTCACTCCAGTATTGTTGCCTGGGAAATCTCTGATGGACTACAGTCCATGGAGTTACAAAGAGTCAGACGTGACTGAACTCACATCTCCCTCTAGATACAGGGAGTGCCCCTTTCATATGAGAGATTTTCCTCCTTCTCAGGGAGACAGAGGAGGGTCAGAATTTCCTTCTTGCATTGGCTGCTTCAGAAGCAACTTCATTTCAAACTGATCAATAGATCATTGCAGTATGCTTTGTGGCAACCCATCTTGATCTCCATTAGAGATATCTGAAGAGGTCAACACTTAATAAATATTCTGTCATAGGTTTTGAATCAGAAGTTGAATCATTACTGGAGTAGTTGGATATTGATGAAACACAATCCTAATAAAATTTAATGATCTTATATTCTATTTTATACAGAGAAGGTAGAAGCCTACTGAAAGAAAGTTACATGGTTCAAAATAGCCTGGAGTTAAAACTCCCCTCCAGGTCCTCCCCACCATTCTATGCAAAACAAAGAACTCTCTCACCCAAAGGAAAAAATGGACATTAAGGTTGATTACACCCAGCTCCCAGCTGACTCAGCCTCTTCCAGATTCCAAAAATTCCGTGCCCCAGCCGTTTAAGAGATAACTACTCCAAAAAAACCTTGGAAAAGAACAAGCTCCCTTAAGACAGTAACTTTCCACATACGTGCCTATATATACTTACTCTTTTCTTGGATAAGTGCAGTAGCTCACTAATCTGACTGCTGCCCCTTCTCACCTCATTAAAAGTGATCCATTCCTGTAGAGTCCTGGTCTCATTCTTTTTCTGACTCACCTTCTCTAACTCCCTTACCCTACATTTTTGGTGCCGAAACCTGGGAGGTTGAGGTTCCTTCTCATTCTCCAGCCAGCTCTTCACAGCGTGGAAGCCTGCTGAGCTCACTTTTCTGCCTGGGCTTTCAAGACCTCCTCGAGAGGACGCCCTGTGCCTTCGTGAGCAGTACAAGTCCTGTGTAAGGGCTTCATTGGCTTTCCACGCAACCCAAGGAATATTGGTCTCTCTCTCTCTCTCTTCCTCTTTTCTCTACACTTTCTTTTCCACGAGACCAACGCCAGGACAGAGGCCTTTTGCCATTTGACCAGTCTACATGCAACACTCCACTCCAGCCAGCCCCCAGATTAAGGTAAAATCTGGACGGTGTTCTAGAGACGTCCTATAACCCAGTCCTTTCCGGGTCCTGGGGACTCAGAGTGGCCTAGGGCCCCTCTGTAGATGACGCTGGGGGACGCTCCACCTCGACACAGAGTTCTCTTCTCGTAACTCCTATTGTGACTACAGGTGACGACTTGAGCGCCCAATAAGAGCCTCTGCTTGCCTTTCAATTATGGGGTCTGGCCAGTCTGTCCCAGAAGATTCCCCTCTGGCCTGTGTTCTCAAAAATCACTCACTGAACTCAAAGCTAATGGCTTAAAACAACTCTGTATACAGATCTGGCTTCAATACCAATTAGACAACCAAAACCTCTGGTCTGAGTTTGGGACTTTCAATTTCAGTATTTTATCAGATCTCACTAACCTCCTCAAACAGAATGGCAAATGGTCGAAGGTCCCCTATATTCAAGCCTTCTTAGACCTTAAAAGCTGTCCTTCTCTCTACAAAGACTGTTCTACCTATCAAATCCTCCTCTGCTCTCTCTCCCCTTCCATTACAAAAGAATTCAAATCTAAAGCCCCTAAAAGGCCCCCTAAACCCTCATCCCCCAATTTTGACCCAGCAGATGAGCCTCTTCCCTACCGCCCCAGAGAAAAAGCTTTTGGAGACGAGACCCCATCCTCTAGCCCTTCCTCCTCCAAAACAGAAGGCGATGACTCCAGAACCCCCAAAGAGATCTCCAGCCCCCTCCATGGGCCAGGACTTGAAACAAACACATTTCCTATCAGAGAGGCAGTGAGACTGGAGGGCCCTACATGGGTTCACGTGCCTTTCTCAATTTCTGATATACGCCAAATTGAAGAAAAATTGGGATCTTTTTCAAAAAATCATACTAGATACAGAAACTATTCCTCCACCTTACACAAACATATCATTTAATCTAAAATGATCTTTCAGTTCAGTTCAGTTCAGTTGCTCAGTCATGTCCAACTCTTTGCGACCCCATGAATCGCAGCACGCCAGGCCTCCCTGTCCATCACCAACTCCCGGAGTTCACTCAGACTCACGTCCATCGAGTCCGTGATGCCATCCAGCCATCTCATCCTCGGTCGTCCCCTTCTCCTCCTGCCCTCAATCCCTCCCAGCATCAGAGTCTTTTCCAATGAGTCAACTCTTTGCATGAAGTGGCCAAAGTACTGGAGTTTCAGCTTTAGCATCATTGCTTCCAAAGAAATCCCAGGGCTGATCTCCTTCAGAATGGACTGGTTGGATCTCCTTGCAGTCCAAGGGACTCTCAAGAGTCTTCTCCAACACCACAGTTCAAAAGCATCAATTCTTTGGCACTCAGCCTTCTNCAAAGTACTGGAGCTTCAGCTTTAGCATCATTCCTTCCAAAGAACACCCAGGACTGATCTCCTTTAGAATGGACTGGTTGGATCTCCTTGCTTACATGAGGGGAAAAACTCAGAATAGTCAACACAGTATTGAAGAAGCACAACTTCAGAGAACTATTGCTACTAGACTTCACGACTTACTGTAAAGTTACAGCCATTAAGTGGGATGGTAATGGCAGAGTAATCAAATAGATCAATGGAACAGAATAAAAAATATAATAATATCATTAATCTATGAACTTTCTATTTTGTGCATGTGCAGTTTTTTAAATCCCCTGTACCTTCTAGTATAATATTGACTATATTAATATTTCCCCTCAACTATCAGAAGAATATATTTAATGTTTATAAAACTGTGAGTGCTTTCACTGCTAAAGAATATTTTAATTCTTAGGTATTTTAATAATCCTCATCTTCTCTACATTATATGACTAAAATTTGTGAATGAAAATTACCAGTAACAGAATGTTTTCTGAAGATTCTATTTTCAGAATCTGGCTAATTTTCTGATTCTTCTTGATCTGTCATCCTATCAGTATCTACAGATATTCAGGTGAGCCTGGAAAGTGACAATAACTAGCTTTCTCTATCCAGATATGCTCAAGGAAGGGGTTATCATATTGATGTTTGCAACAGTTGACCTTCATAGAAAGAGAAAAAGAAGACCACTAAAAACAAAAGCATACTTCTAAAACTAATGCATACTTCTAGTAAATGTTAAAAATAATCAAGTGTATACATGGGAGAATTTTTGTTTGTTTTCTTGCAAATTTCTTTTACATTTATGTTGTTTGCTTTTGAGTAAATTACATGAGTAAATTGGATTGTTGCATTTTCAGTTAATAGCCAAATTACCTTTTTAAAGTAATATCATATAGAAATATGATTAATTTTTAGGTCTATTAATTTTGCAAATGTGACTATTTGCACTTGTTTCTGTAGGAAGCTTATTCCATATTTAGTTCAGCTACCTCATTTTAGGGTCACCATTCCTCTTGTTAGTTATCCCACATCTCTGAATGCATAATGCCATGGTTACTTGTCACTCATTTTATCTACCACATATTCATTAATAAATCATCTCTTTATGTCTGATTGTCAGATTATGGTATATTTGCTTCTAATTAATATGTGCAAATTTATCATTTGTCTATAGATTTAGTAACTGATACTTATTTTAATAAACATAATATTTTTGGAGTGAGGATAAGTGGAAGTATTTACTAAAATGACTTGGTTTTTCAATAATCTTAATTCCAGCTATAAAAATTATCAATTGTGAAACAAACAGTATCTGTTGTTTAAAATTTATGTTTCCTTTTTTGTAGATTGTGATAAGTAAACTCTCTATAGCACACATTCTTAGATGTTCACTGTCTTCCATGAGTTAAAATATTCAGGAAGTCAAATATGTATTCAGCTCCAAAAATGATTAATCTTGTTTGGGCTATTAGATTCAAGACCCAGATGATCACGATGGTGTGATCACTCACCTAGTGCCAGACATCCTGGAATGTGAAGTCAAGTGGGTCTTAGAAAGCATCACTACGAACAAAGCTAGTGGAAGTGATGGAATTTCACTTTCATCAAGAGGCTTTTGAGTTCCTCTTCACTTTCTGCCATAAGGGTGGTGTCATCTGCATATCTGAGATTATTGATATTTCTCCCGGTAATCTTGATTCCAGCTTGTGTTTCTTCCAGTCCAGCATTTCTCATGATGTACTCTGCATATAAGTTAAATAAGCAGGGTGGCAATATACAGCCTTGACGCACTCCTTTTCCTATTTGGAACCAGTCTATTGTTCCATGTCCAGTTCTAACTGTTGCTTCCTGACCTGCATACAGATTTCTCAAGAGGCAGGTCAAGTGGTCTGGTATTCCCATCTCTTTCAGAATTTTCCACAGTTTATTGTGATCCACACAATCAAAGGCTTTGGCATAGTCAATAAAGCAGAAGTAGATGTTTTTCTGGAACTCTCTTGCTTTTTCCATGATCCAGTGGATGTTGGCAATTTGATCTCTGGTTCCTCTGCCTTTTCTAAAGCCAGCTTGAACATCAGGGAGTTCACGGTTCACGTATTGCTGAAGCCTGGCTTGGAGAATTTTGAGCATTACTTTACTAGCGTGTGAGATGAGTGCAATTGTGCAGTAGTTTGAGCATTCTTTGGCATTGCCTTTCTTTGGAATTGGAATGAAAACTGACCTTTTCCAGTCCTGTGGCCACTGCTGATCTTTATTACAGCCTAAATGCCACTTTAACCATGAAAAGAAATGGATATGACAGCCAGGCTGGACTCATGCTGATCAGCTCCATAACCAAGATAAGACTAATCTGGTGGTTGATGATACAGTCCCTTTAACTGAGCCATGGTGGACATATCAAACAGGCGATGCTGACATCCGGTACCTGCATCATATGATCACCTGTTTATTAGGAAAAAATACTAAAAAGCTCTCACATTCATATTAACTATGATAATATTAGAGAAATGACTCAATAAAAAGATTAAAATCCTGCTTTTTCTTTCATGGCTTACTGAGGCAGTCCAAAAACACACTAATCTAGATATTTCCACCCCTGCCGGACTTCTGTACCTACATGTCCAGTTCATAAGCCAGTCAGCCCCTGATATTCACTGAAAACTACGCCAGCTAGAAAAGGGCCCTGAGACCCCCTCAAAGAGCCCTTCTAGAAATAGCCTTCAAGATGTTCAGTTATAGAGAGAAAGAGGTTAAGAGAAAAAAAGACCATAAGAGAAAAGCTAAATATGCCTTTTTGGTGGCAACAATCAAGATCAGCCCAGCCGAAGTCATTCCAGACTGGAACTTAAGACTCCCTCCCAGACCCTGCTTCTGATGCAACCAGTCAGGACACTGGACAAAACCATGCCCGAACTTGTGGACTCCCCAAAAAACATGCCCAACCTGTGGTCAGTGGGGACACTGAGAGGTAGACAGGGAAGTCCACACCTCCCAGACCTGGAGAGTGAAATGTCCACAGGGATGCCCTGGCACCCCTAGAGACATCCCCACTTCTCCCCAAAACCCCAGCCCAACCCTACGAGAGTTGTTCCATTGATGGGACCTGGGTTCCAGCCCCCCGGTCCATGTCCCGGACATGAGCTTGGAACTTAGGGTAGACGGCGTAGTGGCCAAAAAAAGACCTACTTTATAGTAGACACTGGAGCCGCTTTCTCTCTCTTAACTTCCTACTCTGGCCCAACTCAAGACTCAGAAGTCACGATCAAGGGGGTCTCTGGAGTTCCCTTAAGGCCAAAAATCAGCCCTCTATTACTGTCAATTTAAAAAATCGACCCTCTTACACTCATTCCTCATAATGCCTCAGTGCCTGATGACACTCCAAGAGAGTTATTTGTTATCCAAATTGGAAGTCTTTATTCACATACCCCACCCCTCGAAACAGTCTCTATATTCTGCATGCAGATGACATCTAGACCATTCCTATCTCTCACCCCTGACCTTCCCTTGGATCTACCCGCCTTAGACCCCCAAGTCTGGGACACTGATCACCGTCCATAGCCAAACATCATCCCCCAGTCCACATTACCCTAAAAGACCCCTCGGCTATAATCACCCAACAACAGTACTCTCTCACCCCAGAGGCCCACAAGAGACTTAAGCCAATCTGAAACCACCTTCTTCAAGCCTCTATCTTAATTCCTACCCATTCACCACACAACACACCTATTCTGGCAGTAAAGAAGAGATGAAACTCTTGGAGACTGGTCCAGGATCTGCAAAAAATCAATGATGCCATCACGCCGACATTCCCAGTAGTCCCTAACCCTTACACCCTTCTGTTTGCCATACCCCTACTTGACTGCAACCCACTTCATGGTATTATATCTCAAAGACACCTTTTCCACCATCCCCCCTCCACCCCCTCTCCCAACCCCTTTTCGCCTTCACCTGGCAAGACCCTGAGACTCATGTTTCCCAACAATTAACATGAACACTTCTCCCCCAGGGGTTCAGAGACAGCCTCCGCTTTTTTGGACAGGCTTTACCAAAGGACCTACGACACTCGACCTAGCCCCGAGTCATCTCCTCCAATACGTAGATGACCTCCTCCTTTGTAGCCCAACCCAAAAACTCTGCCTCCAATATACTGCCAAACTCCTTGGGTCCCTGGGACCCTGGGGTTATCCGGTGTCCCAATCCAAGGCCCAAGTAGTACAGACAAACGTCACCTACCTAGGGCTTTCCATATCCCACCAACAAAGAACTATTCCCCCAGATAGAACACAGGCCTTAATTAACTGTTCACTTTCAAAAACAAAAAGGGAACTCCTGTCTATCCTCGGCCTCCTAAACTTTTTCCATATCCAGATCCCTAACTTCCACCTCATTACAAAGCTGCTCTGTGAGACAACTAAAGGATGTCTGAATGAGCCCCTCTTTAACCCTTGCTCGCTGGCCAGTCCTATTCACCAGCTTACCCAGAGCCTCCTCCGAGTGCCAACTCTCCACCTGCCAGATCACACCAGACCATTCTTTCTCTTTGCCCATTCCAACCAAGGACAGGCCCTGAGACTTCTATGTCAGCGGGTCAGAGACACCTGGGCTCCCACAGCCTATCTATCAAAAGAGCTTGACATGGTGACCAAGGGGTGGCCTCCCTGCACGCAGGCCATGGCTGCTACTGCAGCCTTCATAACCAAAGCAAATAAACTCTCTAGACATGCCCCTTTAACAGTATGTTCTGCCACACTTTCCGAGACTTACTATCACATCGGGCTGTCCTCTCCTTTTCCTCTTCCAGGGTACAGGTCCTATATGCCTTTCTCCTCGACCCTTGGCTCTCTTTCTCCCCCTGCTCTCCCCTTAAGCCCGCCAGCTTATTACCCACGTCTGCTACAAACAGACCCTCTCCTACATAGCTGCAACCACCTTTTAATACCTGAAGCCCAAAAACTAACCTGAAATGCTCCTCTAAATGTATACTCACCTCATTCCTTCAAATATTTACTCTCTCATCGGGCTTTCCTTTCTCTGCCACTACTGGACTACAAATCCTCCACACACACTTCCTCAGCCCATCTCTTTCTTTTATGCCTTGTAAGCCTCTTAATCTTGCTAGCTTACTCCCTACACCAGATCCAGAAACAAAACACCTATTTCATAACTGTGTTCAGACCTTAGTTATGACACGTAATCCCTTTAAACATATAACTGGTCAACCCCTTATTGACCCCAAAGTCCCATCCTGGTTCATAGATGACACTGCTCAAAAACTAGCCCCATTTGGGGCTCGATACACTATAGTTCAGGGACAGCCCAACAAAGTTATCCCCCCCTCACCTCATCAAGTCAGCCACACTCCCAACTCACACATCCTCACAGTAGGCTGAACTGATAACTCTTACACAAGCTTTGACCCTAGCCAAAGACCAAAAGATAAACATTTACACTGACGCCAAATATGTCTATAACACATTACATTCTAACATTATAATCTGGAGGGAGACAAAATTCCTCACTTAAGAAAACACATGTACTCTCAATGCTTCTTTTATTTCTAAACTCCTCCATGCAGCTTAGCTCCCAAAACAAGCTTTTGTAATACTTTGCTGGAGACCTCAGTGACATAGTCCTATCTCTTTTTATAACAATATAACAAATCATGAAACAGAACAACAAGCCACCTCTATTAGTCCTGTCTTTACTATAGCCCAAATTGATGAGCCTAACATCCACACGTTATTTTCATATTTACATTCGCTTTTCCATCCCTCTACAAAAGTACTCAAGGCTTTCCTTCAGAACTTTATTAAACTAAGGATGATGTGACTTGTTTAAATAATCTGACCCAAACTTGTACCATTTGTCAGCAGACAAATTCTAACATTCACCCCTCTCCTTCCCCCACCCACCAAATTCACAGACATCTTCCCTCACTGACAGATTTCACCCACATGCCACCTGTAAAAAGGGTTAAATTTTGCCTAGTCTTTATAGATATGTTTTCTAGACAGACTGAAACTTTCCTGACTAGTAACAAATGAGCCCCTACTGTGGCTCAGGTTATTCTCTCTGAAATCTTCCCAAGGTTTGGAATGCCTTCCTCCCTCCAGTCTGACAACAGGCCTGAGTTCACATCCCAAATCAACCAAAATATTGCACAAGCCCTTCTAGTTCCTTGCAGGTTTCACATTCCTTATCATCCCCGGTCTTCCAAAAAGGTTGAGAGAGTCAACCAAGTCCTAAAAGAAACTCTGACCAAATTAATGATCGAACTTCATCAAGACTGAAATAAACTCCTCCCTTTAGCCCTCTTAAAGGTCCGGGCCTTTCAAAAAAAAAAAAAAAAAACTTAAATATCAGTCCATCTGAGGCCATGTATGGAAGACCCATAGTACCTTTAAATCTTCCCCCTCCCAAGACAGTCCCAAACTGCTTTTCCACCTTCCTTTTCCTTTACTTGCCGAGATCCAAGATGCCCTTTGACTACATATAGATAGCTTACTCCCTCGACCACACCCCAATCTTCCATACCCATCCCTTCAAATGGGAGACAAAGTCTATATGAAAGTTCAGTCCCACTCAGATTTAACCTCAAAATGGCAAAGACCCTACCCGGTAATTCTGCTGACCACTGCAACATTAAAAGAAATCACCCCTTGGATACACATCACCCAGTTTAAAAAGGTTATACAGCCCAACGATAAAAATGCTTATCAAGTTTCTCACACAGGCCCTACAACTCTGAAGTTCTCACTGTTTCCACTGGCCCCAACTGGCGATGGATGAGCCTGTCAGTTTCATGGCTACAATTATTCCTGGAACAACTTCTGACAGATATCTGGTTCTCAAGTCCTCAAAGATCCATGCTCAAACACATTGAAGATTACATCTCCACCCTATGACTACAAAAAAACTTTTATAACATTTACCCCTCCTCAGACCATTCATTTTTTATCATCCCCCTACTCACCTTTGGACCTTGTTTGTTTAATCTTTTCCAGAGATTCCTCCAAGACCGAATCCGAGCCATTTCCCTAGACCAAGTCAAGACTGATCTTTTGCTTGAGACCCTGACGGCTAAAATAAAAATTAACACTACGAGCCTTAGGCTTCCTTCCTCCCAGACCACAAATCCCTGACCCTAATTTATCAGCACGAAGAAGCCCTAAACATTAACGGAGCTCACCTCTCTCTCTTTTTTTCTATATATATTAGGGTCTGGAATGAAGGAAAGCTACCCTGGAGTTAAAACTCTCCTCCAGGTCCTCCCCATCATTCTATGCAAAACAAAGAACTCTCTCACCCAAAAAATGGACTTTAAGGTTGATTACGCTCAGCTCCCAGTTGATCCAGCCTCTGGCAGATCTCCAAAATTCCATGCCCCAGCCACTTAAGAGAGAACTACTCCGAAAAACCTTGGAAAAGAACAGGCCCCCTTAAGACAGTAACTTTCCACATAATTGCCTATATATACTTCAGTTCAGTTGCTCAGTCATGTCCGACTCTTTGAGACCCCATGAATCGCAGCACGCCAGGCCTCCCTGTCCATCACCAACTCCTGGAGTTCACTCAGACTCACATCCATCGAGTCAGTGACGCCATCCAGCCATTTCATCCTCTGTCGTCCCCTTCTCCTCCTGCCCCCAATCCCTCCCAGCATCAGAGTCTTTCCCAATGAGTCAACTCTTCGCATGAGGTGGCCAAAGTACTGAAGTTTCAGCTTTAGCATCATTCCTTCCAAAGAAATTCCAGGGCTGATCTCCTTCAGAATGGACTGGTTGGATCTCCTTGCAGTCCAAGGGACTCTCAAGAGTCTTCTCCAACACCACAGTCCAAAAGCATCAATTCTTCGGCACTCAGCTTTCTTCACAGTCCAACTCTCACATCCATACATGACTTACTCCTTTGTCGGATAAGTGCAGCAGCTCACTAATCGGACTGCTGCCCCTTCTCACCTCAGTAAAGGTGATCTCTTCCTGTAAAGTGCCAGTCTCCTTCTTTTTCTGAACCTCCTTACACCTGTTATATCCCAAGAAATTCATTTGCAGAATGAATGGAAATCCAAAAATGTGTCTTGGTCCACATGATAAGATTGACTTCCCTCCTTTCTTTCTTTTTAAATGTTCATTTATTTGTTTATTTTTGGCTGTGCTAGGTCTTGGTTGCTGTGGACAGGCTGTCTTCAGTTGCAATAGGTAGGGGCTCCTGTCTAGTTGCGGAAGACAATTTCTCATTGTGGTGGCTTCTCTTGTTTCCGAGCACGGGCTCTAGGGTGTGTGGGCTTCAGTGGCTGCAGCACGTGGGCTCAGTAGTTGTGTCATGGGCACGAGGGGTCCTCCCGGACCAGGGATCAAACCCGTGTCCCCTGCATTGGCAAGCAGACTCTTGTCCACTACATCACCAGGAAAGTCTTCCTTCTTTCTTTCATTCTCTCTCTCTTTTTAATATTTGTGAGTGATTGTTTTTTTTTTTTAATAATTGAATGTTGTAGATTCTATTAAATGGAAACCAATGAGTCCCTTAGAAAGTGACACTGAGGCATACAAGCACTGTTTCATCTTTTGTCTAGTCCAGCAAGACATTGCTGGAAGGAATGAAAAAACAATCAGGAAAATGTCCAGTGCGTGGAAATTTTATTGCCCACACTCTACTTCTGAGAACTAAGGAAGGTCCTATCAGTATCCAGCTGAGATTTTTGTTCTTGTAGCCTATTCTGTGTAAGGAAGGAAAGGCTCTGAGGAACCTAAAATAGGTAAGTCTCAGTTGTTTCCCTGTAGGCAGTCAGAATCCACTAACATAAAAAAAAAAAAAAAAGTAAAATGTTGTCTCTGGCTTCCCTGGTGGCTCACTGGTAAAGAATCTGCCTGCAACACTGGAGACATTTGATCCCTGAGTCGGGAAGATCCCCTGGAGGATGAAATGGCAACCCATTCCAGTATTCTTGCCTGGAGAATTCCATGGACAGTGGAGCCTGGTGGCTACAGTCCACAGGGTTGGAAAAGTCAGACAAGACTGAGCAAATAAACAACAACAAAATGTTCTCTCAGGATCTAGGGAAAGCTAAACCTCAGATTACCAGTTATTTTAGTTAAGTAACTGGTACTTAGCCTTAAGGATAATATTAATAATAAAACTACCTAAAATTTACTTTGCTTTAACTGTAATGCCTCCATCACACATCTAGGCGTGTGTTAGAATGCATTTTATTTCATTCTTTGCCAACACAGTTGTATCAACTGGATATCAATTTAGATGGCAACATTGAGGATCAGAGATGTTAAAGATTTGCTCAGTGTTGTTCAGATAATAAATAGACAAGATTCAAACTTAGATTGTGGATCTCTGAGGTCCACACACTGAGCTTGTTTACTGTTTCCTCACACTTCAGAGAGTTTAAGCAGAGGATCAGAAGTCTCTTCCAAGCTTTCTAAAGTACACATTTCTTGTTTCCTGCCTCAGAATACAAACCAACACCTTGATGCCATACTCTCTTAGAGATCAAGAAGGTATAAATTACCAGAATAAAAGAGCAAATGGACAGGGAAATAAAATCCAAGAACAGGGACAGAGAGAGAACTGCCTTGAATTGCATGAGCTCATTCTTCCTGGAATCCCCACCTCCACCTTCCTTCCAGTAGTTATTAAGCAGGTAACAACACTGTGCTTTCCACTGTGTCTACCATGAACCCCTAAAGCCTAGTGAGCAGGACATCTCTGCCTGGGATGAAAAGGAAGAGAGTTTGCTTTTTGTTCTTTTTGTTTATAGTGGCTAGGAAAAGCATCTTAAAGATGTCTCAAATCCTAAAACCTTTTAAAAAGTTGATTTCTCATCAAATCCAACCCTCTTAAGAACAACTGATTAATTTAGGACCAAAGTCAGGTATCAAACTCTAAGCTGGCCTTCTTATACCAGCTTAGGAGTTTTTCAAGCCCGTATTTCTTTATAGAGAGTTTGTATTTCACCTACGTTCAGTCCTGAATGCAGGCTGTATTAGCAGAGGAGGGTATTTTCTAGGTGCCTTATGTATAGCGTTTCACTGTCCTCATTCAAATCTGACTTTACCCCCTTTTCCACTCCATGGCTTGATAAAAATTTCATAAAAATATTGTGTTCCTATCCTCAACTGTAAAGTGATGCTCATGCATGTTGTGGGAGAGGTAATGCAGATAAAAGGAAACAAGCAATGGAAAAATTTAGCTTGGCTCCTGGCAGTTGGAATCCAAAGTAAAGGTTTGTGATACTATGGTTCCTGATACCATTTTCATCACTATCATCTCCATGATCATCTGGAGTGCTTAAAGCGCAGTTTAGAGGGACCTATTTCTTTGCCAGGTAGAAAAGATGGGAATGAAAGGACAGTAAGTGTGGGATGAAATAGAATTTTAAATAAACAATATTGTAGAGCAATTGTCCTTCAATTAAAAAAATAGAAATTAAAAAAAAAGAATTTAAAATAAGAGTTCATGATCCCCAACACTCACAACAAATCAACTTCATAAGCCTTTGACCTTATCTATGTATTCTGGTTCCCTCCCACTGGCTATCTTAACTGTCCCACTGCCTTGACGGTGATCAAACATGGTTCCCCCATCCTTCCTGCTTTCAGTGTCTCCCACTGCACTTGGCACTCTCTGGGCTGTGCTATGTCTCTGCTGGACCAGGACTGAGGATTACAGATTGGCTGCCCCTCTCTTACCTGCTGTCGGATGAGGGCTGAGGCTGTGTCCTCAGGACTGGCAGCAAGGCAGACTCAGGAATGGAACTCCTGGGGCAGACCACAACTCTGGGAAGCTGAGATACACAGGTATGGGACTCACTGGAATAGAGCTGGCTATTTGAAGGGCTGGGAAGCACAGGCTAATTATTTACAGTCGTGCAGCCTCGAGGTCTCCATGCACATAGCAGATAATTAGACAAATTGTTCCATGGTCTCTCAAACTCTAAGGATTTGCTAATTTAATGGAGGTTGAAAATTTCAAAAGTAAGTATTAGTAAGGATCTAGATCCTTCCTCTTTTCACAAGGACACTGACCTCTCTCCTTATCTCTGATGTCCAAGTTGTTTATCAAAAATTTCAAAATTTCCCTTTTAAATATATATATATATAATTTTTCAGATTCTCTTTCATTATAGATTTTTATAAGACAGTGAATATAGCTCCTATGCTATACAGTAGGTTCTTGTTTATTTCACATACAATAGTGTGTATATGTTAATCCCAAATTTCCAATGTATCTCTCCCCTTCCTTACCCGTTTAGTAACCATCACTTTGTTTTCTGTGTCTGTGAGTGTGTTTCGGTTTAGTAAGTAAATTCGTTT
Organism: Cephalophus harveyi; assembly: GCA_006410635.1. Classification (NCBI taxonomy): domain Eukaryota; kingdom Metazoa; phylum Chordata; class Mammalia; order Artiodactyla; family Bovidae; genus Cephalophus; species Cephalophus harveyi. Next base: position 1,050 of record SJYT01084941.1, on the reverse strand, counting down.
GCATCATTTTCTTAGATCCTGCATATAAGTGATGTCATGTGATACTTGTCTTTCTCTAACTAGCATACTTCACTTAGCATGATAATCTCCAGGTTCATCCATGTTACTGTGAATGGCATTATTGCACCCTTTTCTTTGACTGAGTAATATTCCATTGTACATATGTACACATGTTCTTTATCCATTCATCTATTGATCAATATTTAGGTTGTTTCCATGTTTTTGCTGATGTAAATAGTGCTGCAATCAATATAGGAGTGTATGTAATTTGGAACCATGATTTTCTCTGAATATAGGCCCAGAAGTAGAATAGTTGAATCACACATTAGCTCTATTTTTAGATTTTCTAAAAGAAAACTTTGGAGTATAATTGATTTATAATACTGTGTTCATTTCTGCTGTACAGCAAAGTGAATCAGTTATACATATGCATATATCCACTTTTGGAAAGATTTTTATCTATTTCCAAAGCAAGAATAGAGAAGCAAGTGGACACAGAGGGGGAGGGGAGGGAGGAACAAACTAGGAGGTTGGGATTGACATAGATACACTATAACGTGTAAAATAGATAGTAAGTGGGAACTTGCTATAAAGCACAGGAAGCTCAGCTCTGTGTGATGACCTAGATGGGTGGTATGGGGGTGGATTGGAGGGAGATCCAAGAGGGAGCTGATATATGTGTATATATATGGCTGATTTACTTCATTGCACAGCAGAAACACAACATTGTAAAGCAATTATACTTCAAAAAAATAAAATTGATCCCAAAATTTTATTGGTATTTTCTTATACCATATTCAGTTCAGTTCAGTTCAGTCGCTCAATCGTGTCTGACTCTTTGCGACCCCATGAATCGCAGCACGCCAGGCCTCCCTGTTCATCACCATCTCTCGGAGTTCACTCAGACTCACATCCATCGAGTCAGTGATGCCATCCAGCCATCTCATCCTCGGTCGTCCCCTTCTCCTCCTGCCCCCAATCCCTCCCAGCATCAGAGTCTTTTCCAATGAGTCAACTCTTCGCATGAGGTGGCCAAAGTACTGGAGTTTC